>JAVJIF010004429.1:0-249990 GCA_038442645.1 Agave tequilana
ACAGACGCACGAAGATCGATCAATCAGAAAAAGAGGACTCCACAAGCAGAGGCTTTTCTTCACAACGCACCGTACGCTCTCGAATTCAGAGACCTTTTAGAGAATTGCTTTCTCTATTCAGGGTGTTGATACCTAACATCGTCCTTCTTCTCAAGGAATCTCCGGAACCAGGCAAGAAGGAATTCCTCATTGAAGGCGATTTTGAGAAGCAGCAAGAGAGTTCTACCAACCTTCTGTTCTCTGATTCCCCGAACCAGGCGAGAAGGGAATCTCATCGCTCGCATCGTCAAGGGACAAAGTGGTCGCGCGCTGACCAGACTCCTATCGGCACACTTCTCCAGAATCTCTGAGGAGATCTACTTGTAATCTTTTTAAGAATACTTGTAATTTAGCTCCTCAACCTTTTTATTATAAGTTTTCCCTTTGCAAACATAATGGAAAACAAACGTACCAGAGGAGGCCCGCAAGAAAGCGCGTGGCCATTGACCACGCTATTGCCGTGGAAACGCGGCTATAGCCGCATTTTCGCGGCCATTTGGATGATTCTGGTTACGTGATTTCGTAGGAAAGTGTAATGGGACTCTACGTCTTATATCACCTATAAATACCCCTGCAGAGCAACAAAGAGGAGGATCCAGAGACTGAAGCTTAGGGTTTTCTTTAGATCTTTTCTTCTTTCCGAAGTTTCTTGTATTTTTCGTTTTTGTTATTTGAAGAAGAATATTTTTGAAGGAGAGGAGCTTTGTAATTGATCAGTGACATCCAATAAAAGGTTCTTCATTCTTCTTTGCAATTCAATTCAGTTTTTCTGCTTAGATTAATTATTTTTCTTCTTTTCACATTCATGCAACTTTTCTTATTTAACATAAAAATTGAAAATAAAAATAAAAATATGAATAACTAATTAAAACTATAGTTTGTTAATCTCTCGATCAACCCTGGTTTAGTTTAAAAGATGAATTGATTGACATCTATTATTGTTAGAAACCCTAGGGTTATAATGGTGTTCTTGAAGATGAATCGATAAATAGGTTTACTTAATTCAGGTTGCACTTTTAATGATTACTCATAGTTCATACTTAAAAATTTGATAGCATAATTTTAAGTAAAAAAACTTCTCTTATGCTATACTCTGAAATTAGGATGAATTATAGCTTAATTTTTATTAGTGCACACTAATTAGGGTTCCAACATTATTCATTTTACTTGGTTCTCAATTAATAACCTAGGATGGATACTTCTTCATTCAATTGATGTTCACTCTTTGAGACTAATACTTTAGGTTATGGTAGATGATTAGTAAACTATACTTCTTTAGCTTGATCAAATCTAATCAATATCTCTTTTCTTTTCTAAGCCAAATACAGAGAAGATCGTTCTGAAAAGCTTTCATCGCCTCCTTCCCTGTGGATGACCCGTCCAGCCTTGCTACACGGTTACTTTGAAACGAGACTAAGATTTTCTAAACTCTTTCTTACTATTTTCCCGTTTCATTCAAAATTTTGGCGCCGTTGCCGGGGAGGGAACGGCACGATATTCTCAAAAACTAATTCTTCTTTTTCTTTCTGTTTGCAGGATCAGAGAACAGGAACTATAACCGCATCTAAGGACATATAGCAACTCTGTGCCTCTGTCCTAGAAGGCAGAGCAGCAGAGGCTATTATCTAGCTGCGCAAACGCGGCAATAGCCGCGTTTCCGCGGCTATAGTAGGGAACTACTGACTGAAATTTGCAGGTTGCTGCAAATTGCAACGTTCTGTTTACTGCTTGATAATTTTTCTCTGTGATCACCCTGCATACTGCTAACTAATTAACAGTAAACTATTAGTTGATTAATAAAAAATTAGACTCTTGCATCATAGGCACGTGTCTATTTAAATTTCTTAATTTCTATTGAAGAGTGCTGGCGACAAGTACGTTCGCATTGCATACACTAGGAAGCACCTTTGGCTGATTTTCTACTTTTGAGTGAATACTTGTCTATTGTTTTATATGTGCACTAAATCAATTTAAGGCAAATCCTATAAACAAGATAGGTGGGGATTTGATCACCCTTCCTTGGCCCACAAATCATCTCCATCATACTCACAACCTTAACCCTAAAATAAAAATTGACTAGAAGTTGGCCTTAGGTTAACTCAGATTCATTAGGAGATTGGTTGAAGGAGGAAGTTGTTCGAAATTAACTCTTGTCAAATCGGTGCCTAGGAAGGGATTAAGGGCTGAAAGCCCGAATATTGGTGGTTACTTAATTAAGGAACGTCTTTGACGGATAACCTCCCCACCGATCATGCCACCTACCTGGCCGATTAACTTGTGGTTAAGGTCGGCAATATACCTCCTAAAGACAGTCTAAAGTTAGGAGTCGTCTAGTCTAGGTCTAGGCTTACCCTAGAATAGGATTTTTGATTATTTTTTCTCTTTCTTGATTGATTGGGTAAACTTGTTTGTTAACTGTGCATGTCAGCTTGTCGAGAGACCCGGTCACATCTAGACTAACTAGGACCAGTTCACCACCCGAACAAAAACCCGATTCACACATGGCACAACCACCATCACTGCAAGATAGTTCTATCCTATTAGGACATCTCTTCCATCTTGCATTCAATTACCTGATGAAGGTGTTGACCAATATGAGCCCAAACCACAATACATCAACACTCTTCCTAAATTTCATGGATTTGAATCCGAGGATGCATACTTTTTCATAAGAAATTTGAAGAAGTATGTCTAATGATGAAAATACCCAGCCTAGGAGTAGATACCATTAAATTACGGTTTGTTCCATTCTCTTTAAAAGATTTAGCAAAGAATCGCTCTACAGTCTAGAGGCCGGTTCCATATCCTTATGGATAATTTCGTCAAAGCCTTCTTAAAGAAATTTTATCCCGTTCACAAGACTGCACTAATTAGGAAAAGCATCCTGCAGTTTAAGCAAACAGCCAATGAACCTTTTTGAAAGTACTTCGAACGTTTTAAGACCTCCTTGCCCAATGCCCTCACCATCGGATAGAGAAATGGCGACTTTGCCAAGCTCTTTATGATGGATTAGAATATCAAACAAAAACTCTATTAGAATCCATGTGCCAAGGAGGATTTTTGAAAAGAATGAAAACGAAGGATGGTTATTATACGAAGAGTTGGCTGATAACACCATCCAATGGGAACCACTCCGAAAAATTTAGGACTAATGACCCTAGCTCTTCTAAAAGATGTCCATTCCATTGAGGCTGACATAGCTACCGAAGCTAAACTAGCAGCTGTGATGCAAAGATTAGAAGCTCTTGAAACTAAAGAACCAATCTCAGTGAACCAAGTCAGCCCAACACCTTCGGCGGGCTGTACTTATTGTCAAGCCATGAACCATGTGTTCGAGGAATGTTCCATCTTTATAGCTCATCAAACTCTGCCCAAGCATATGAGTGCAGCCTTCACAAGGCCCACTAATAATCTATATTCATCCACCTATAATCCCAATTAGAGAAATCACCCAAATTTCTCATGGGGCCCAAACAACAATGATCAAACAAGGCCAAATTCTCCAACAATTTTCAACAATCTCCTTATCAATAAGATTTTCCCCACCAAAATCCTCCACATTCCTTCCAAAATTCACATATGGAAACAAGACTCTCTATATGGAAAGAAGGTGGACACTCCAGTTAAGAGCCAAGACACGTTAGCTCAAGTCTTGACTAGGATAGAGATGCAACTAAATCAACAAGAACGACAAAAGGGCACTCTACCAAGTCAACCATTACCAAACCCTAGGAATCTTAGGCAAGCCAATGAGGCTCAAGACCCAAACCAGTGTAACTTGGTTCATACGTTAAGGTCAGGAAAACAAGTTGATAATCAGGTATCCATGCCACCGGACCCACCTCAATTGTCTATTCCATCTAGTTCCACTCCATCTCCACAAAACTCAAAAGAAACTGAAGTTGATAAGTCAGCAAAACAAGTGCACCAACCTGCAGCCCCATTTCCAAATAGGCTAAAGAGTAATAATAATGCACATATGAAGAAATTGCTCGAGGTATTTAATCAAGTTATGCTTAATATACACTTCTTGATGCAATCTAACAGGTCCCTAGTATGCCAAATTTCTTAAGGACATGCGCACCAAGAAAAGAAAGACAAATGTGCTCAAGAAGATTTTTCTAGCCACTAACATTAGTGAGCTATTGTCCAACCAGATCCCAGTCAAGTACAAAGACCCTGGTTGCCCCACCATTTCTTGCACAATAGGTCAAGCTGAATTAGTAGAGCACTCCTCGATTTAGGAGCAAGCATTAATTTGCTTCCCTTCTCCGTATATCAGCAACTTGGCTTAGGCGAAATCAACCCAACTCAAGTTACGATCCAATTAGCTGATCGATCAATTAAAGTTCCAAAGGGAGAAATCAATGATATCCTTATACGTGTAAGAGAATTCATTTACCCAATTGATTTCATTATTTTAGAGACATAACCTGTATCTAATCCTAGGTCCCAAACTCTCATCATCTTAGAACGTTCGTTCCTAGCAACTGCTAACGCAATCATAAATTGTAGAAACGGATCCATGATTAACTTTTGGAGATGACCAAGGAAGACAATATTTTTAACTTAGGTAATCACCCCTACGACATAAACGACCAACCTTTTGAGGTCAACTTCATTGAAAATATGACTAGTGAGCACAAAGAGGAGATCACACTAGAATCAAAGGATGAAGAAAAGTTAGAATCTAATGATCTCAACCTTGATGAGATTGAGTGGGCAGCAAGTCCAAGTTTTATAGAGATGGAGAATTTAAGCTTAACCCTCCACCCATCGAGCCACCTCCTTCCTTGAGTTAAAGACCTTGCCTAAACATCTTAAGTACGCCTACCTTGGTGAACAAAAGACGTTACCAGTCATAGTTGCCTCCAATTTGACTAATAGGCAAGAGGAAGACCTATTGGCAACCCTTACGAGACATAGGGAAGCCATTGTTAGACTATGGCCGATATCAAGGGACTAAGCCCTAAAATAGTCCAGCATAGAATCTATCTAAATGAAGGGGTTAAACCGAAGAGGGACCCACAGCGTAGGCTAAAACCGCTCGTGCAAGAGCTGTACAAGGCGAAATAATGGAACTATTGGATAATGGGATCATATATCCCATTTCCGATAGCCAATGGGTCAGCCCAGTGCACGTGGTCCCTAAAAAGTCCAGTTTTACTGTAGTGGAAAATGACAAGTAAGAGTTAGTGTAAACACGACTACCTACCAAGGTTCGAATATGCATAGACTATCGCAAGTTGAATGCCGCTACTAGAAAAGACCATTTCCCCCTCCCATTTATTGACCAAATGCTGGAATGATTAGCGGGCCATGAGTATTACTGTTTCTTGGACGGTTAATCAGGGTATAACCAAATCCCAATAGCCCCAGAGGACCAAGAAAGCAATGTTCACATGTCCGTTTGGGACATTTCCTATCGCTGAATGCCTTTCGGCTATGCAATGCCCCCGCCACATTCCAACATTGCATGTTAAGCCTTTTCTCTAACATGTCGAGCGCTTCTTGGAGATCTTCATGGACGACTTCTCCTCTATGGAAATTCGTTTGACCATGTCTACATCACTTAGCTAGTACTAAAAAGGTGCACCGAAAAGAACTTGACCCTAAATTAGGAAAAGTGCCACTTTATGGTGCAGCATGGGATTGTCCTAGATCATGAGATATCTAGGAAAGGGATCAAAGTGGATAAGGCTAAGGTGGAGATCATAGCCAAACTCTTAATTTCACGATGCGTGAAAGACATTCGTTCTTTCTTAGGACACGTCGGGTTTTACCGTAGGTTCATTAGGGATTTTAGCAAAATTGTTAGACCCCTTATAAACCTTTTAGCCAAAGACGTGCCCTTCATCTTTGATGACAAGTGTAGTAGCGCATGGGAGAAGCTAAAATTGGAACTTATCTCTGTATCTAACATCTCACCTCCGGACTGGTCCAAACCCTTTGAGATCATGTGTGATGCCTCTGATTTTGCTATAGGCGCTATCTTAGGACAACGCAAAGATAACAAGAAACACGTGATCTATTATTCAAGTAGGACACTCAATGATGCCCAAGTGAACTATACTACAACCGAGAAAGAATTCTTGGCCGTAGTGTTCGCTTTGGAGAAATTCCATCCATACCTATTTGGGACCAAAACCACAATATTCACCGATCATTCTGCACTTCGATACCTAATGCTCAAAAAGGATGCTAAGGCCTGACTCATTCATTGGATCCTCCTCCTCAAGAATTTGATCTCGAAATTCGAGATAAAATGGTGTCGAAATTGTCGTCACAGACCATCTCTCTCATGTGCCAAACGCACCTTCAGACGAACTATCCATCAACGATAATTTCCCTACGAACAACTTTATCCATCTCTACGGAACCATGGTTTGCCGACATAGTTAATTACTTAGTCACAAACCAAACACCATCTAGTTGGTCAAAACAGGATAGATACCGTTCTTATCTCAAGTCCGGTATTTCATGTGGGAGGACTCTTACCTCTTCAAATATTGTAGCGACCAAATAATTAGGAGATGTGTTCTCAAAGAGGAAACTAGAAGTGTTCTAGCCTTTTGTCATGAATTTGCTTGCGGTGGACACTTCGGTCCCCGCAAAACAGCGAAAAGGTACTACAGAGTGGCTTCTATTGGCCCACTTTGTTTAAAGACGCATTTGACTTTTGAAAACTTGCACAAGATGTCAAATGATAGGAAGGATTTCTAAACGTAATATGATGCCCCTAAATCCAATTCTAAAAGTAGAACTCTTTGATGTTTGGGGCATTGATTTTATGGGTCCCTTCCCTAATTCATTTGGGCACCAATACATCTTGTTGGCTGTAGATTTCGTATCCAAATGGGTTGAAGCCATCCCTTGCAAGACAAATGACAACAAAGTTGTTGTCAAATTTTGAAAAAAATATCTTTTCACACTTTGGAACCCCTTGTGTCATAATTAGTGATAATGGTACACATTTTTGCAATAGAACTTTTGAAGCTCTTATGCGAAAATATGCCATAACACACAAGTTATTTACACCTTACCATCCTCAAACCAGTGGGCAAGTAGAAGTTTTAAATAGGCTAGTTAAGCTTATCTTGAAGAAAACTGTGAATCAAAATAGGAAGGACTGGTCCACCAAATTGGTAGATGCCTTATGGGCATATAGGACCGCCTTTTAAACGATCCTAGGAATGTCTCCTTATAGACTAGTCTTTGGAAAGACTTGCCACCTTCCTGTTGAGATAGAGCCCCGAGCCATATGGGCAATTAAGCAGCTGAATTTTGATCTAGATAAGGCCGGTGAACTTCAAAAATTATAAATTTATGAACTTGAGGAGTTAAGGAACGAGGCGTATGAAAATGTGAAAATTATGAAAGATAGGGTTAAGGTTTTTCATGATAAGTTCATCACGAGAAAAACTTTTGTCCAAGGACAAAAAGTCTTACTCTATAACTCTAGACTTCACCTGTTTCCCGGAAAGTTAAAATCAAGATGGACAGGGCCTTTCATTGTTAAGACTGTGTTTCCACATTGAGCCATAGAGATATACCACCCTAAAAATGAAAATGTATTCAAGGTAAATGGTCAACGACTGAAACTATTTTTTAAATCAGTACCGAAGCAAATGCAGCCATGAGTCTTTTTGACCCAATTATCGGTAGCTCTACCTCTCTGCCAGTTCATTTCATGCATTTATACATGCATGCATACATTGGGGACAATGCATGAGAAAGTGTGGGGGAGGGTACTAACCTTAATTTCAAAATAAAAAAATATATACATATATAATAAAAAAATCTAAAATAAAATTTAAAATAATTTTTTTAACATAGATTATTCTAACATAGGTTATTAACTTAACAAAAATAAAAAAAATAAATTTTTTTTGTAAAAAAATTTGAAATATATATATATAGTTGAAAAAGGAAACAATATTTTGACTTATCTTTTGAAAGAAATACAAGTTAATCTTTAGAATTAGGAAAATCATGATTAGGATTTCTAAAAACTTGGTCGAAATAAAATAAACAGTTCGATTTTTTTATGTATAGGAGAAAAATTTGAATAATTAATTAGTCTTGATTTTTACCTTAATGAAATGCGCATACCACTTTCACTTCTAGGATTCTAAGACAAAGACTCTTGTGCCTTATAAAAAATAATATAAAAAAGGGGAAAAAAGAGTTCACTAATTAAGCTGGATACATGTGCCTCAAGAAGCATAAGTATTCACGCCTAAAAGTGATTTTTATAATAAAGTCCTTAGTTTTGTGCCTAGTTCACTCGAGTTCTTAAGTCCGTGGGGTGTTTTCTCACCCTGTACCCTAAACCGACCAGTTTGGGAGCCACCGACCTTAGGCTTGCTACATGGGTGAATTAGAAAGTCTAAGAAAATCAAGAAATATTATCTATGTACTAACACATCTAATAGTCAATTAGTTAGATATGAGGGCCTCAAGAATCCTTGATACTTATACAAAAGAAAATTAGATGAGTTTACATATTAAAAATAGAGAATAATAATAATAATAAAGAGACATGAGAGTCCAAGTTAAAGAATCCCTAGTAAAGATTCACAAGGATGCATATGACTTAGGGTAACAAAAGAGACTACATAAAAATTTAATTTTAATCCTTACCTAAAATTGATAACAAATTATTGTATAGAGACTAAGTTCAAGAATGAATAAAAATGATAATCCTAAAACTTATAGATTGCTTAGTTTCTTCAAATATATTTCAAATATTTCTCTCCTTTTTCAAAATAAAAAAATAAAATAAAATAATAATAATAATACATATTATTAATCACTAACATTTTATTCTTTTTTATGGATTTTGTAGGTGTAATTCACTGAAAAAACCCTCACGAGACAACACTCGTCCTCTAGGGTAACTTAGAGGTTTAACGGCTTGTTGCACGTGCTAAGTGCAATCGTAATTCCTACGAAAGTGAGTTATATAGGTTAGGTTTTATTTTCTTTTTTTTTTTTTTTTATTTTTACTCGAGGACGAGCAAAAAAATAAGTGTGGGGGTGTGATATGTAGTTAAAAATGCACATTTATCATCATATTCCTTACTTATTCTTTTATTATGTACTACTACTAATGTTTTATTGTTTAATGTGTGCAGGCCTTGAGTGATTAAAAAAAATAAAGAAATAAAGTACAAGTGAAGTCCAAAAGTCCAAGAATCCCAAGCCCACATGCATAATTATTATAGTAATTTAGAAGCTTCTATTTTATCTAACATAATCTAAACTTAGATTTTAAATAATTAATTTAAAATCTAGGGGAGGAAGAGAAAGGATAAAATAGAACTCCTAATTGCTAAAAAGAGGCGGAAAAGGATAAGATGGATCATTATCCTTAAACAGAGATGGACTTCTACTTAAACCTGTTGCTTGCAATACAAGGATAAAGATAAAAGGGAAGAAAAGCTTAAAATAAAGAACAAATCCTTTTATAAATTCAGATTTGTGATAACTTGCTTCCCAAGTTATCCCGAGTTCTCAATATAGAAGGTTTGAATACAGAATGCAGAAGGTGGAGCCCAGATGAACATATCAGAGGAGGCCACGCAAGAAATCGTATGGCCATTGGCCACGCTATTGCCGCGAAAACGCGGCTATAGCGGGTTTCCGCGGCCATTTGGATGATTCTGGTTATGCGATTTCGTGGGAGAGTTGTACTGGGACTCTACGTCTTACACCGCCTATAAATACCCCTGTAGAGCAACAGAGAGGGGATCCAAAGATTGAAGCTTAGGGTTTTCTTTAAATCTTTTCTTCTTTCCAAAATTTCTTGTATTTTTCGTTTTTATTATTTGAAGAAGAATATTTTGAAAAGGAGAGGAGCTTTGTAATTGATCAGTGACATCCAATAAAAAGGTTCTTCATTCTTCTTTGCAATTCAATTCAGTTTTTGTGCTTAGATTAATTATTTTTCTTCTTTTCGCTTTTATGCAACTTTTCTTATTTAACATAAAAATTAAAATAAAAATAAAAATATGAATAACTAATTAAAACTATAGTTTGCTAATTTCTCGATCAACCCTAGTTTAGTTTAAAAGATGAATTGATTGACATCTATTATTGTTAGAAACCCTAGGATTATAATGGTGTTCTTGAAGATGAATCGATAATTAGGTTTACTTAATTCAGGTTGCACTTTTTAAATGATTACTCATAGTTCATACTTAAAAATTTTGATAGCACAATTTTAAGTAAAAAAAACTTCTCTTATGCTATACTTTGAAATTAGGATGAACTATAGCTTAATTTTTATTAGTGCACACTAATTAGGGTTCTAATATTATTCATCTTACTTGATTCTCATCAATAACCTAGGATAGATACTTCTTTCATTCAATATATCTTTGAGACTATTTTGAGACTAATACTTTGAGTGTGCTAGATGATTAGTAAACTATACTTCTTTAGCTTGATCATATCTAATCAATATCTCTTTTCTTTTCTAAGCCAAATACAGAGAAGATCGTTCCGAAAAGCTTCCATCGCATCCTTCCCTGTGGATCGACCCGTCTACCCCTGCTAAACGGTTACTTTGAAACGAGACTAAGATTTTCTAAACTCTTTCCTTACTATTTTCTCGTTTCAATCACTAGCCCCTTTGGGCTCATGTGTGGCCAAGTGTTGAGCTGACTTAGCCTCACAAGCCTGTTTAGGCCTCTTCAAAGGCAATACTTGGCCTACTATTTGCTTTACTGGATCGGTAGGGTCCAAGTCACCGCTTTGTCCTACGGGGATGGGCTATACTGGTCGTTAATTTGTCTGCGACTGTAAATGTTAACAAGTTAGACATTGTTCAGACATGTTGAAGTGTTGTCTGGGAGTTTGTCTTTTCGGAGTGTCAACAATACATTTCATTAAGTCATAACTCACACTGGTATACTATTCACATCAAATGACATCATCAAAAGCTCATAATGTCCATAATAGGTTCTAAAAACTGTCTTCCAACTATCTTCCCTCTGCAACTTCCCTCTGTAACTTCACTTTTTACTATCCAGATTACAGTTTAAATTCAAAATATCTCAGTTCCATGTAATTGATCAAAGTTCATCAAATTTGAATATAAAATATTTCTTTGCCAAACTTACTACAGTCACTGAGAAATCCTTTGTCTTTAGTCTTCTTTCTAAATACTCTTAGTACTTTCCAAAGGGAAAAAAAAACTAGATCTATTCTATTTCCTGTCTACATAATCTTGTACTAATCCTTTACTTGCTCCTTTAAGTCCGACTAACTTGTTAGTGCTTTAGGACTAAGACTGTTCCTGAAGCTTTTACTTGTAAATTCCATAACCTTATCAATTAAGAGTCCTTATGATCCCTTTAAAGAAAGCCAAAAATTATCCACAATAGTATTCTCTTCTTTTACTTGATATAGATTTGCATAAACGTAATTTTGGATGGTAGTGAAGATGTGCTGCTGGAGAATTTGGGATGGTGGTGATGAATTAGGTGGTTGAATTGAGAGATGATGGTGGTATGGTGGAAGTGGTAGTTTTGAGTTGAGGAGGAAGGAGAAGAAAAATTGGGGGTATGGTGTTTGATGGCCGGGTTTGAGGTGCTGGGGAGGAGGCTTACCAAAGGAGTTGCCGCCAGCGTGAGGTTGGCTGGCAAGCGTGAAGGCCTGTATTGGTCGGAACGGTCCCCTCCATATCCAACAAGGCTCTGATCTTCTTCTAGTTGGGTTTGAGGTGGTGATATGAGAGGATAAGGAGTAGGGATTAGGGTATTCTCTTCTTTTTTTTTTTCTTTTCTTTGTTCTAGAGTTTTGTAAAGAGAATGATGTATATATAAATCCCCTACCTGTAAACTCACCCTAAAATTCGTGCCTTAAGTTCAGGAAAAGCTGTAGAGAGTGGATACAAGTGGGAGAGAAGATAGAGAAGAAGTTAGAGAGAGTGGAGAAAGTGGGGAGTTGAAGTTATTGTAGTGGGGGTTAAATAAAAAAGTGCGAGAGTATACACCACAAATAAGTGTGGCCCTTGGTAAAGTCATTGGGCAATTTGGCTTGGGTGCTTGGGTTCAAAACTTGGTCTTAACAAAAATATGGCACTTTTATTTTCATTTTATTTTTAAGTGATAAGTCATCTTACATGGGTTTGGGCCTAAACTCAATTCATTTCAATTCATTCTTTTTTTCTTTCTTTTTATTAAATAATTGTTAACCACTTTAATTAATATAATATAAAATTATTACATAGTATTTACTACGGTATTAGTGAACATGGACATTACATGGTGAGTGAAAGTTAGGGAGAGAAAGAGTGAGAGAAGTTAGAGAGAGTAGGAAGGGGGGAGATGAAGAGTATTAGATTAAGGCTTAAATATTTGAGCCTGGGCTTCAATACTACACGCCAATGTGCTCTCCTCTCCCTTGCTAGGGACCCGGGTTCGGTCCCCAACGCCAAGGGTTACATAAAATGTTAAAATATGATATAAAATATGCAGCATTTGTGAATAATCACACCTCCACACCTATCTTTTACTCGTCACGGAGTAAAAATCAAAGATTAAGACAAAAAAATTATTAGGCCACTTTCGCATGTCTCGCGATTGCAATGAGCTTGTGTATCAAGCCTTTAAATCTTTACGTTACCCCTAGAGGAGAAGTTATAGTCTCCTGTGAGTTTTAAGCAAACTACACCCATAAAATCCAAGAAAACAAGAAGAAAATGTTAGTGTTTCGAAAATTCATTTTGAAGGAGAAAAGAATTTTTGAAAAACTTTTGCAAAAATTTTAAGTGATCTATAATTCATAAGTTGACCAAATTATTCATTCCTAAACTGTCTCTATGTAAAAACTTATAATCATTAAAGGTAAGAATTCAACGTTTGAATTTTGCTAGGTTTTTTGCACAACCCAAGGGTATTCGACAGTACGCATCGGTCCCAAATGGACTGGTAACCGTGTTCTTTTGGTGCATTTTGATTACCACTCAAACACTTTCCCATTAGACAATAACTCTTGCGGTAAGCTGATTTTTTAGGCATTTAGTCCAGAAAAGGAAGAGGGACTTGATCCTTACATGCAGAGGAATCCAATTTGTGATGGTCTATCCCAACTCGAACCTTAGTAGGGATTCACGTTTGGATAATTTTATCCATCACAACTAAAACAGATTTCCTTGGATCCACATTGTTTGGGCTAAGGAAAATGTGCTAGGGAAAATGTCTTCCGCAACAAGGACAGCTGAGACATTCAGATATCCAATCAACATGATGCATAAGATAACTCTTGTATAAGACTTCATTCTATTATCCACACATTCTTATGATCGTACTATGCATGAACCATAAGAAACTATCCATAGGTTCCTAGTCATAGAAGAAAAAGTTTGAGGAGAAAAAAATTATCATCGAATCATCCTGACCTTTGCCCATTGGATGGGCTCGGCTATGAAGCACGACTCCAAATCAAGAAAATCCACCAGAAAAATTGCAAGATAACACAGTGAGGAACAATTACAATATTAAAGCGCCAGAATAGCTTTCATCTGGAGCCCAAGCAGAAGAACTAATAGGAACAGAATCCGCCAAAAGGCAAAGCAACGGCTTTATATCGGTACACAGATCGATAAGAAGTTAAACTATTCCAATGAACAGAACCCATGAAGAAGAAAAGCAAAGGATAATCTGAAAAAAAAAACAAATAGGATTTTGTAATTTAACAACCAGTTGAAGTTGCATCATCTTTTATAGATATTCCATTCCTAGATGATAAGGAAAAGCATTCTGTTTGACTCTTGTGCCCCAAAGTTAAATGTACTTCCCTATTGCAAATTTATCATATTTTTCTTCTTCTTCTAGAAATTTTTTTTGAAGTCTAGGAGAATTTTTAGGACCACAACTGGCCTTATAGGATTATGGCAAGCCTCTTTATTGGGCTGTAAATGGTACCCGAAAACCCGATCACACTGTTTACATAATATAGGGTTCAACTAAAAGTTAGATCTAAAATATTACCACAAACGACGAAAGTCCCTCTTTTGCCTGCCCCTATCTCGATGAGAGGAAACCAAAGCTCTCATTTTTTGTTGAGTAGCGGTTCGGGTAAGCCTTGAATGAGCCCCTATAAAGGTTGATGCAAATAAACGAATTTTTGTTCGACGTCTCCGAGCTATATATCCTCGTTTAACTCTGGTCATTGAATCAAATTAAACTTTAATGAATAATTAATTGATTTCTCTTCTTTCAGTCATCCTTTTATCCCCCGATTGATTAATAACAAAACGGATTTTTCCAATATATAAAATTGAAATTCCAATGGCTTTTGCTACTATGACCTTCCCAACCACTATTTTTTTCTTCCAGGTATTTTACATAGAAATAGGAAATTCTAGCGATTAAATAAAAGAAAAAAAGTGGGTTCCATCGTTTCTATGGTTACTTCGTAAACGGTGAGGTCCTCTCTATACACTGGAGCCCCCTCTTTCATTTAATCAAATGTTATTGTGAACTTGCATAGTTCACTCTCCTTGGCTCTACCAATCAATTATACAGTAATAGCTCTTTTCACAAGAAAGGATATCCATACAGTGACGACATTTAATTATGAAAGTTGGCTAGGTAGCTGACCTTGTTAGTCCGTTCTTTCAAAAATAGGAACATAACCTTTTTACTTCTTATAGTACTATTTCCTCCGCTTAATGGATAACTATTTGCTATGCTACCAATGGGGAATTGCTTCTCATCTCAAATTGAGGTGATTGGATTTGCACCAATGGAAATCATAAATTTCAACTTCGTACACAAAAAATATAGATGTATGATAGATCTTCATTTTTTTTTAGTTTATTTTTAGATAGTAATGGCTTTTTTCGCTCTATCTATCCTATTCATTGGTACTGGTGATTAGTACTGGAAAAATTGTTTCATTTGTTCGAACTCATGATCTAAACAAGTCGCACATACACCCTACTACATGTTCCTCTACGCTGAGGACATCCTCGAAGCGCGGGAGATTTCGTGATATTTCTTATTGGCTGTCTTGTGTTTCTAATAAATTGTTTAATTGTCGGCATTTCATAATATATATAACAAAATAGGTTGGTTTAGATCGATCTTAACCTGATGATTGATGATTATGAATTATTTCCATTCAATATAAAATCGCGAAAAATTCAAATTATGGTTTGAAGAGGAATCATGTATTTACACGGAATCCCCAGGATTTTCATTTTTGACCGCTACAAGATCAACAATTCCATGAGCTTGGGCTTCTTTTGCTGACATAAAAACATCCCTTTCCATGTCTTCGGATATAACCCATAAAGGGTTGCCCGTTCTTTGTACATAAACCTTTGTGAGGGTTTCACGAAGTTTCAGTAGTTCTTCCGCTTCCAGGATAAATTCGCCTGCTTGCGCCTCATAAAAAGAACTAGCGGACTGGTGAATCATAACCCGGATAATATTTGATATAACATCATGCATAAACGGTTCTTCTATCTCGCACGATTGGCTAAAGTAAGGGATAAAAAAACAAGAAGAAAAAAACAAATAGAATTGAACAGCCGTACAAGCATCTTTTGTGCATTGCATACGGCTCTGCAATGGAATTTCCTTTCTATCCTATCGAAGAAAAAAAGAGAATCCATCCGATCCAGATCGTTGACTGATCCATTTACCACCCTTCTAAGGAGTCCCGCTTAGTTCAAACACTTAATTCCCTTATCTCGGAGGCAGTTAAGTTGAACATCTTGATTTGAATGAGGTGGATGAGAGTTCATCCTTATCTGATTCTCTGCATCTAACTGTCAATATGGTTGATCTGTTCTTGAGCTATAACTATTGAGTTCAAATAGGGATTTGACGTATACATAGAGACTCTCACAACAAATTCTATCTCTTCCTTCTAAGTATATGAGCTGCTCGGGGTTTAAATCAAATGGGCACTCCCGGTCAAATTTTGGACGTAGCCACGTGTCGCTCGCCTATTTGGTGTTGGATGATCACGTGGCGTGATCTCAAGGAGATAGGAAACTGACCACAACAGATGCCTTCCCTGCTTTCTTCTATTTGGAGGAGGTCAGGAACTCTCCCTCGTGGGCTTATAAGTTCCTGAGGACTCTGATAGAGAAGAGAACTCTGAACCTGTACTCGGGTCGATTTGCTGTTGCTTCGGTTTTTGTTTCATAGTGGCGTGCATTTATAGGCTAACAGAGCCTTAAATGTGTCTCATTTGCTGCTGATCGATCAAGTTACCGTTACTTTTTAGGACAACGCTCGAGGTAGGTACCGTGTATCCGAAGCAACGGTTTTGATTTGATCTACTGTGATATGTGTATGGCCCTGATCGAGCGACTGTTCATTCTCCTAAGGTTAAGGAGGCAATGTTATAAGGCTTTGGGCATTCATTTTCCTAAATCTCTGAATCTTCTTCTTCCTTGCCTTCTTCTGATCCTCTAATTTTTAGATCTCAACCGTTTTTCTTATTTCTATTGTGATGAAGAAGGGAGAGAAATTAGGTACGGTCAACAATGCGGGCAAAAGGAAGGCCGCTACGGAAGAGAAAAGGAAGAGAACCCCTCATCCTACCAGGATCGAGATGGACTTCGATCCAAAGACCTCCAAGCTCTGCAATCAGGAGGTGAATAAATATTTGGAGAGTTATGGCTTTTTCTTGAACCCAGGGATAAAAATCAAGTTTTGTCCCCACGGTGTTGACATTTCTTTGGCCCTGCCTAATGGTGGTGTATATGTGCATCCACAGGTTCTGGCACTAGGGTTGAGGCTGCCAATAACGAGTTTCATCTGCAGTGTTCTGACTTTCTACCAAGTCCCCCCTCTCACTTTTTGACAGTGGCATGAATTTGTACGCCCCCGAGGTGTGTCAATTTAAGACCTTCAGCACTGCGTATGCCCTAAGGAAAACCATTCAAGGCACTCGCTACTATCCCCCAGAGTAGGGTTGAAAAGATTATTATAAATATGGTTGACAACGATTACGGCAAGAGGGATACCGTGGTCCGAGTGATCGGGTTGTGGGCAACCGAATCGGAGAATGATCATAGGGTCATTTCAGTTGTCTAGAACTTGGGCCCAGCCCCTCGGAGGGGCCTTGCCTATCACTGATATCGAGGTGAAGTTGCGAAAGCTGACAGCCATCGACTACGATCATCGTAACTGGAGTTGGTTGTTGGGTCTGAAGATACCTCCAGTACCTCTAGTCGTCCCGAGGGTGGGTGCCTTGGATAAGAGGCAACCTGCCCCCAAGACGGAGATATCTACCTAGGAGGAAAGCATTCATGCCCCTGAAGGAGAGCCTGCTCGTGAAGTGAGCCAAACAGTCGTCGATCTTGGGAAGTCGAGGGTCCCGAGATAGATGATTCCTACCAAGAAGAAGAGAACTCTAACTCAGCCTTTACGTCTTTCATGCGCTGGGGTGAGTTCCTGGTTTCTTTGGTTTTCACTTGGAGAACTATTTCTTGACATTTGTTTTTCTTTAGCAGAAGTGCAGGATTCAATCGATGAGTCTGATGATGAGGGGATGGCGGACTTTCTTGAAGTCGAAACCACTATCCCCGACTCCATAGCAGTCCCCTGTGGCTGAAGAAGCTCGAGTTGGGTCTTCCAACCATGTGGACGAGGCTCGTGGGGCTTCATCCATCATCGAGGCTACTGAGGAGGTTGTTGACCCGCCTCTGGGGATGCCAAAGGGGCCCTCTGCTACTAAGTTACTCCCTGAGGAGGGGGTTGAGGCAACGACGCCCCCACTCCGGATGATGCTAGGCTTGAGTCTCCGCACCGGCTTGAGAGGGTTGGCACTACTGAACATCCTCAGGCTGCGAACGATGCGAGGGCTATCGGTGGTATCGATTCATCGGGGACTGCTGCTCAATCCAAGGAACTGTCTTCGGTGCGAGTGATTGCAAGTCCTGATCTCGGATTGTTTCTCTAAAGGGGAGGTGTTGAGGTGGCTCTAGGGTATGGTGACTTCTTTGGAGGGCTTGAAGACCTCAAGGCCCTGCCGTTGAAGAAGCAGAGGCGGCGTCTGAAGAATGAAGTCTTCAAGATAAGTATCGTGACGCCTCTATCATGAGTTAGTTGTTTAGGTGTCATCTAACTTTGGCTTCCGCTTCAAAATTACGTGCTCATCTCCAAGCTGTTAGATGACCACTAAGAGGCCCTGAAGGAGAGGGATGGCTAGGTTGCTGACTTGCAACGAAGGGTGGAGGAGCTCAGCGCTGCGGGGAAGGTGGCGACTGAGATCAGTCGGCTCCGGGCAAATTTGGATCATGAAGCGGTGCTTCGTTCGAATTGAAGGAGCTGAAGTAGCTTTAAAGGGAGCTAGAGAAGAAGGATTTGGAGATGTTGAAGAGGGACTCCGAGCTGTAACAAAAGAAGCTTGTGCTGCAAACAGTTCAGCGAAAGCTTGAGAAAGTGCGCCAGCGTGCCGAGGCCACCCTGAAGTTGGAGCGAGTCGACCCATTTGACCCAAATGACCCATATAAAAGACATGTTTCAGTACAAAGAAAGCTGATAATAAAGTTATGAGATACACATTTACTCAGACACCAAGAAAATTGAAATTTATAACAAAAATCAATGGTTCAAGAGACAAAAAAGCCGCAATGGGCTAGTACATTTCACAGAATCCGCTAGAGTTTTGCTCATCTCCGTTTTTTAAAGCTTCAAAATATGAAAATTTAACTCAAGCCACTGGCTTCTGCTAAAAAAATTTGCCATGGATCTGGCTTAATAGGAAGATCAAACATCGATAACCTGTTGCCTGACTTCGACTTTCTTCTTGGTCCAGAGCATGTCGAGAGCACTATCAGTATCATCCAGCAAAATATCAAAATCAACATCTGGAGACAAGCTCTGTCAACCTACAAAAAAAATACCAAGAACTGTTAGCATGTATAAATTAACACCTTGCATTTATTTACCATGTCTCTAACACACAAGAGATTAGTCTTAAAAGGACACCAAGCTCTCTTCCACACTCTGTGAGGTTAAATGAAACATCAAAGGCTATGTAATTGGAGGCCACATGTTGTTTCTGTCATGTAATCAAAGTCTTTTTGCTGAAGTATAAATTAACAACCAACCATTCTTCTTGCTGAAGTATAAATTAACAACAAAAATAAATGTCATTACCTTCATGCTCAAGTAAGAACAGTAGTAGATTTTTGAGTTGAAGACTCTCCAATATTAAGATTCATAATATCTTTGGTGAGCTCATCCAAATCTAATTCCTCATTATCTAGCATAAAAGAGAACAATAAACTTACAGGTTAATCAAATAAACTATACAAGAGAGAGATGAAATAATCTTTAATATATATACACACGTTAAAACATAATTCATTTACCTCTGATTTCATATAACCAATCCTGTGCACACACTAATGCTTCAACATTTTCCGATTTAAGAGCGCTTTGATATTGGTCAAGGACTCGTTCGCTAACACTAAAAGTGAAAATCACCTAGAGGAGGGGGTGAATAGGTGATGATGCTAATCAATGGACAATTTAAAATAAATGAATGATTCAAATGATGAGATGATGTAACAATCTCTCAAAACAAGACTAAGAGCCGAATTCTCTATTAAGAGCTCTGAACTCCTTCCTCCGGCTTCCTCGTAAAATGAGTTAGAGGTGCGCAATGCAACCTTGTTGTATAGGATAATGATTGACAAGATGAATGAATATGAATATGGCAATGACAATCAAAAGCAATAAGTAATAGCAATGAAAAGTAAACCAAACGCAAACACAAGGATATGTTATCGAGGTTCGAGCACCCAGCTCTACTTCCCCGCCTTCCCCAGAAGGATTCCGACCACTTCCACTATCACAAAGATCTCAAATACAATGGAGTACCCAACTCCACAATCTCAAGTACAAGTAATTTCCTTGGTAGTCAAAAGACCACAAACTCTCTCTTTCAAAAATCTCTTCCCTTACAAAGGTCCTTAGAGAATAATGAGTAGGAATGAAGCTCTTGTGTGTAAGGTGAAAAGAAAATAAATCAGAGAGTATATCAAAAAAACACTTCAGAAAATCAAAGAGAATTTCAGCACAAAAACCAAGAAACAAAGCTCTTTGAATGCCTTAAACTTTTGAATTTTTCTAGCAATAATTGTTGTTATGAATCTCTCCCCAAACACCCCTATTTATAGGAGAGGGCTAGGTTAAGAGATAAAACAAACTTAAGGCTAATTAAGTAATATTAGATTTGAAATAAATCCCTAATTCAAATTTTAAACACAAAAGGACAAAATAAAACAGCTCATTAAAAACTGCCCGTTAC
The DNA here is from genome assembly GCA_038442645.1 of Agave tequilana. Classification (NCBI taxonomy): domain Eukaryota; kingdom Viridiplantae; phylum Streptophyta; class Magnoliopsida; order Asparagales; family Asparagaceae; genus Agave; species Agave tequilana. The sequence goes on from JAVJIF010004429.1 coordinate 20,332, forward strand.
TGTTCAACAGATCTGTCGGTCGACCGGTCGGTCGACCGCACGTTCAAAATTATGACCGTTGCAGGCCAGCGGTCGACTGCCCGGTCGACCCAATCTAACCGAGAGCAAACTGGCTTACAGTCGGTCGACCGTGCAGTCGACCGATAAAACGTGCACACAGATACGTGCACAGCCAGAGCCACGGTCGACCGGTCAAACCTGACATAGGTCCGGTCGACCGTCCGGTCGACTGGCTCAGGTCAAAAATCAGGTTTTGGACAGAAAATTAAAATGGTTTTGATTTTGACTAAAATATTTTTGAACATAGATTTGTATAAAACCTAAAGATATATTAGTAGGCAGAATCTTGTATGTAAAATATTTTTGTATAAATTAAGAGAAAATAATTTGGAATAAGCATGTGCGTAAAAACGTTTGTGATAGAGCTTCAAACCTATCCACTATTCTTTAACAAACTATAAAACTGAAAAACAAACTAATTGTAGACTTGTTGAGCAATCTTCAAGTCTTTGAGCCATCCAATGCCTTTGCTAAAGCCTTCTCTTTTATGATCCTTCCTTGATGTGCAAAATGCCTTCCTTGCTTCATTGATCCTAGAAGTTCTTGCAATAGCTAAGCGAATGGTCTCCAAACATGGTACAAACCTGAAACTTATCTTGAACAAATTCATTAGTACCAAATAGCTCTTATTTGGTTTGTCATCATCAAAACACAAAACAATTGGAGAGTGTAACCTCTTGGGCCAACAATCTCCCCCTTTTTTATGATGACAAAACAAATAGGTTATAAACAAAAATATAGGGGAGGAGAAAACTCCCCCTCAAATTATGCTATATAAGAATTCATTGAAAAATATAAAAGCAAACATGCTCTTGATACCAATTTAAACTAAAACACAAGAATTCATTGAAAACACAAAAACATGCTCTTGATACCAATTGAAACCAAACAACATGCTCTTGATACCAATTGACTAATTGAAACCAATTTGAAACAATACCAATAAAACACAAGAATTCTCAAACTTATGAAAAAACTCATAAAACCAAAACATATAAATTCATATGGAACCAAGACCAAATGAACTTATTTTTGTCCATGTAAACTTATTCTCCCCCTTTTTTTCATACATCAAAAAGGGTTATGAAACACATGTTTAATCAATAACACAAACATTAAGTTCTCCACAAATAAATGAAAATCTAGCAAAATCAAGTGGTTTAGTGAAAATATCGGCTAGTTGTAAATCGGTGGAAACATAATCAATATCAATATCACCTTTCTCAAAATGATCTCTAAGAAAGTGATATCTAATCTCAATGTGCTTGGTCTTACTATGTTGATTTGCATTTTTGGTTAAATGAATAGTACTAGTATTATCACAAAATATTTTAATATTTTTATAATGCAAATCATAATCAAGAAGAGTATGTTTCATCCAAAGGACTTGTGCACAACAAGCCCCGCGGCAACATACTCCGCCTTGGCGGTTGAGAGAGCTACGGAATTTTGTTTCCTAGAGGACCATGAAACAAGACAATTACCAAGAAATTGACATGTCCCACTAGTACTCTTTCTATCTACTCTACAACCCGCATAGTCGGCATCCGAATAACTCGTCATTGAGAAATCTCCGGTTTTCGGATACCATAGACCCATTCCAATCGTTCCCTTAATATAACGAATAATACGTTTTACGGCAATAAGATGAGACTCTTTGGGACACGATTGGAATCTAGCACAAAGACACACACTAAACATGATATCCGGCCTACTTGCCGTTAAATATAAAAGACTACCTATCATGCTTCTAAACAATTTAATATCAACATTTTTACCTTGGTCATCCTTATCAAGCTTTGTTGTAGTTGCCTTGGGAGTGTTGCATGCTTTTGAATCTTCAAGTCCAAACCTCTTCACGAGTTCCTTTGCATATTTGGCTTGACAAATGAAGTTCCCATCTTGTAATTGCTTGACTTGGAGTCCAAGAAAGAAATTGAGCTCACCCATTGAGGACATTTCAAACTCAAGTTGCATTACCTTTTCAAAATCCTTACATAAAACTTCATTAGTAGAACCAAAAATTATATCATCAACATAAATTTGCACAATCAAAATATCATTATTAACATGCTTAGTGAAGAGAGTAGTGTCTACTTTGCCTTTAATAAAATCATTTGAAATTAGAAAACTAGAAAGCCTTTCATACCAAGCTCTTGGAGCCTTTTTCAAACCATACACAGCTTTATCAAGTTTAAAAACGAAATCGGGATGAACATGATCAACAAAACCGGGAGGTTGAGCAACATAAACTTCTTCATTAATAAAACCATTTAAAAATGCACTTTTTACATCCATTTGAAAAAGTTTGAAATTTTTAAAAGATGCAAAAGCTAGTGTCATCCGTATGGCTTCAAGCCGTGCTACGAGTGCAAAGGTCTCCTCAAAGTCAATTCCCTCAACTTGAGTGTAACCTTGGGCCACTAACCTAGCTTTATTCCTAATCACATTTCCGGATTCATCCAACTTATTCCTAAAGATCCACTTAGTACCAATTATTGGTCTATCGTGGGGCTTAGGAACAAGGTGCCAAACTTGGTTGCGCTCAAATTGATTGAGTTCCTCTTGCATGGCAAGCAACCAATATGGATCCGTCTCGGCTTCGAGAATGCTTTTGGGTTCAAAATGAGAAATGAAAGCAAAGTTACCACATAGGTCATGGAGTTTGGAGCGCGTTGTGACTCCTTTGGATGCATCACTCAAGATGAGCTCCTTAGGATGATTTGTAGCATATCTCCAAGCTTTGGGAAGCGGTTGAGTGCTTTCCTCTTTATCCTCTTGAACATCACCAATAGGTTCTTGCTTATCTTCTTGAGCGGGTGAGTCCTTCAAGGATAGTTTCTCCATGCTTTCACCTAATGGTTCAATCTCTACAACATTCTCAACAAACACATTAGATTCTTCAAACTTTACATGCATGGTTTCTTCAATGGTAAGTGAAGATCTATTGAATACTCTATAAGCTTCACTAGTTGTAGAATATCCAACAAAGATTGCTTCATAAGCCTTAGCATCAAATTTACCCAAATTTTCTTTAGTATTTAAAACAAAACACTTGCATCCAAAAACTTTGAAATATGCAACATTTGGTTTTCTAGAATGATACATTTCAAAAGATGTTTTAGAAGAATTTTTGCATAAATAAATACGATTCGATATATAGCATGCGGTGTTTACGGCCTCGGCCCATAAATATTGAGGGAGGTCATATTCACTTATCATTGTCCTAGCCATCTCTTAAAGTGTTCTATTTTTCCTTTCTACAACTCCATTTTGTTGTGGAGTCCTAGGACAAGACATTTCATGCTTAATTCCCTTTTCATCACAATAAGTCATGAAGAGTTGGTTCACAAATTCACCACCTCTATCACTCCTTATTTTCAAAATCGAAAAACCTTTTTCTTTTTCAACTCTTTTTCGAAAAATCTTAAAATGAGAAAAAGTTTGATCTTTATTTTGCAAGAAGAAAACCCAAGTGAAACGGGAAAAATCATCAACTAAAACAAATGCAACTCTACTACCATTTAAGCTTTTAGTTTTAGTAGGGCCAAAAAGATCCATGTGAATTAATTCTAAAGGTCTAGTTGACATGATATCCTTGATTGGTTTGAAGGAAGACTTGGTTTGTTTCCCAAGTTGGCACGCACCACAAATGCGGTCTTTCTCAAACTTCAAGCAAGGAATACCCTTCACCAATTCCTTTGAATTAATCCTAGAAAGATGTTCAAAAGATGCATGTCCTAATCTTCTATGCCAAAGCCAAGAATTTTCATCAAAAGCATTTAAGCATTTAGTAGAACACTCTACATTAATCATGTCAATAATATAAACATTATCATCACGAAAACCGGTGAGAATACAATCATTCGATTTAACATCAATAATCTTACAAGAAGAATCATCAAAAACAACTTTAAGACCACGATCACAAAATTGACTGATACTAAGTAAATTATGTTTTAAACCATCAACAAGAACTACATTTTCTATAGTAGGAGATGAACCAATTTGAATATTACCAATACCAATGATGGTGCCTTTGGAATCATCCCCGAAGGTGACGGAGCCACCTTCCATGTACCTTGATAGGGTTGTGAAGTTATTGATGTCCCATGTCATGTGTCTTGAACAACCACTATCAAGGTACCACCGCTCCCTACGTCTTGGAGCCTTGGTGTGTACCTACATCAAATAATTTAGGACTTGATTTTGGTACCCACATTTTCTTGGGTCCTAAAGAGTTAGTTTCATTAACCCAAACAAGATTATTGGTTCTATTTAATTGATCATAACAAAATTTAGCCAAATGACCATTCTTGCCACAATATGTACATCTATACACTCTACCATATTTAAAAGCATAGTGAGTGTGTGATTTGTGAGCATGAGAATTGTGAGCATGAAAAGATTTAGCAAGAGAAGTGTTATTTGAAGTGTGATCATGAGGAATCTTAACATGAGAGGTGTGCTTTTTGGAAAACTTTTCTTCAAGTTTCTTAGTGTTAAAAGCACAATCTTTCAAAACCTTTTCGAAATCAACCATTTTGGTTTTTAAAGAAGAAATTTCTTTTTCATCAACAATAGGAAATTTAGCCTTACAAGAAACCTTGTAGGCATCAAATTCATTTTGAATAGAAGTGAGATTTGAAGAAACTTCATCTTTTTCTTTTGTAACCAAAGCAAGTTGATTTTTAAGAAAAGCAACTTCCTTTTGTAATTTAAAGCATTCAATTTTCTTGTTATCATAAGTTTCGGAAAGTTCAACAAAAGCATGAACAAGAACTTCCTTACTTAAATCATCATCTTCATTATCAAGAGATTCAAGAGATTGAGGGTTTACCTTAAGAGTATTTGCCATGAAGCACATGTTGGCAATATCCGCTTCTTCTTCTTCGGACTCGCTTTCCGAATCCCAAGTGGCCTTGTAAGCTTTCTTTTCTTCCGGCTTCTTTGGCTTGAAGGAGGAAGTCATCTTCTTCTTGAACTCCGGACAATCGGCCATGATGTGTCCGGGCTTTCGGCAATTATAGCATATAATCCTTCTCTTTTCTTTGCCTTCAAATTTTCTCCGGAAGTTGAGCTTGTTCTTCCGGTATATTCTTTTGATGTTGCGCACAAGGAGGGAAAGCTCCTCATCTTCTTCTTCATCTTCTTCATCGTCTTCAAGAGTGGATGAAGACTTGAAAGCTATGGACTTCTTCTTTGTTGGAGCGGCCTCTTCTCTTGCTTTCTTCTCCATCTCATGGGTCTTTAGGTTCCCAATGAGACTAATGATGTCCATCTCATCTTTGTCGTTCAATTCCTTCAAGGTGGTGGCCTTTATCTCCCAAGATGGAGGAAGAGCCCGTATCACTTTGCGCACCTTTTGATCGTTGGAGATGTCGTCACCTAAGGAAGAAAGACCATTAGTGATTTTAGTAAATCTCGTAATCATACAATCAATGGATTCATCATCAAGCATTTTAAATGATTCATATTGAGACCTCAAGAGATCTATTTTAGCTCTCTTGACTTGTGAAGTCCCTTCATGTGTGACCAATAAGTGTTGCCAAATCTCATAGGCGGATTGGCAATGAATTACCTGTGTAAGGTCATCCTCATTCAAGGAGGTTAAAAGGGAGTTTTGGGCCTTGGAGTTGGCCTCATATTCTCTAAAAGTGAAGTTGGTCCATGTGCTCTCATCACTATCGGGTGCTACATAGGGTTTGGTTAAGGATTTAGCAACTAAGCTACCTAGTGATTGCAAAAAGATAGTCATCCTAACCTTCCAAATGGGAAAATTGAGTCCATCAAATTTAGGAGGGGATTTAATATTATCGGCCATGTTTACTAGTGTATGAATGATGGAATGAAAATGTTGATTAGCAAGTTTTAAGGATCTCTCTATGGATGTTAAGCCAAAACCTAGAGTCCCAGCTCTGATACCAATTGAAAATCACCTAGAGGGGGGTGAATAGGTGATGATGCTAATCAATGGACAATTTAAAATAAATGAATGATTCAAATGATGAGATGATGCAACAATCTCCCAAAACAAGACTAAGAGCCGAATTCCCTATTAAGGGCTCTGAACTCCTTCCTCCGGCTTCCTCGTAAAATGAGTTAGAGGTGCACAATGCAACCTTGTTGTAAGGGATAATGATTGACAAGATGAATGAATATGAATATGGCAATGACAATCAAAAGCAATAAGTAATAGCAATGAAAAGTAAACCAAACGCAAACACAAGGATATGTTATCGAGGTTCGAGCACCCAGCTCTACTTCCCCGCCTTCCCCAGAAGGATTCCGACCACTTCCACTATCACAAAGATCTCAAATACAATGGAGTACCCAACTCCACAATCTCAAGTACAAGTAATTTCCTTGGTAGTCAAAAGACCACAAACTCTCTCTTTCAAAAATCTCTTCCCTTACAAAGGTCCTTAGAGAATAATGAGTAGGAATGAAGCTCTTGTGTGTAAGGTGAAAAGAAAATAAATCAGAGAGTATATCAAAAAAACACTTCAGAAAAACAAAGAGAATTTCAGCACAAAAACCAAGAAACAAAGCTCTTTTGAATGCCTTAAACTTTTGAATTTTTCTAGCAATAATTGTTGTTATGAATCTCTCCCCAAACACCCCTATTTATAGGAGAGGGCTAGGTTAAGAGATAAAACAAACTTAAGGCTAATTAAGTAATATTAGATTTGAAATAAATCCCTAATTCAAATTTTAAACACAAAAGGACAAAATAAAATAGCTCATTAAAAACTGCCCGTTACTGTTCAACGGATCTGTCGGTCGACCGGTCGGTCGACCGCACGTTCAAAATTATGACCGTTGCAGGCCAACGGTCGACTGCCCGGTCGACCCAATCTAACCGAGAGCAAACTGGCTTACAGTCGGTCGACCGTGTAGTCGACCGATAAAACGTGCACACAGATACGTGCACAGCCAGAGCCACGGTCGACTTGGTCGGTCGACCGATCAAACCTGACATAGGTCCGGTCGACCGTCCGGTCGACTTGCTCAGGTCAAAAATCAGGTTTTGGACAGAAAATTAAAAGGGTTTTGATTTTGACTAAAATATTTTTGAACATAGATTTGTATAAAACCTAAAGATATATTAGTAGGCAGAATCTTGTATGTAAAATATTTTTGTATAAATTAAGAGAAAATAATTTGGAATAAGCATGTTCGTAAAAACGTGTGTGATAGAGCTTCAAATCTATCCACTATTCTTTAACAAACTATAAAACTGAAAAACAAACTAATTGTAGACTTGTTGAGCAATCTTCAAGTCTTTGAGCCATCCAATGCCTTTGCTAAAGCCTTCTCTTCTATGATCCTTCCTTGATGTGCAAAATGCCTTCCTTGCTTCATTGATCCTAGAAGTTCTTGCAATAGCTAAGCGAATGGTCTCCAAACATGGTACAAACCTGAAACTTATCTTGAACAAATTCATTAGTACCAAATAGCTCTTATTTGGTTTGTCATCATCAAAACACAAAACAATTGGAGAGTGTAACATCTTGGGCTAACAAAAAGCACTCTCGGATGCCACGGTAGAAATGGGAAATGATATCACATCTCTTGCCATGAGAGCAAGCTCGGGATAGTGGAATTGACTAGACTTCCAAAATGTAAGAATATCCACTTCGAAATTCTGATCATATCTTAGCTCATCTAAATAATGCTCCAATTGGGATTTTTGAGAGGTAACAAATTCTTGACTCTCAAATGAATCAAAGTCCTATAAGATTGAAACATAAAAAAATAATCATTAAACTATGCATGTGAGATGCTAAAATTCACCGGATAAAAAGAAACTTTTAACATTTAAAAATATTTTACCTTGAAAACATCCATGCAATGTTCATCATAAATGTCTTTGTGGCCATGGAGGCTCCCCACCTTGTTAGAATCCTCAAATCTTCTTAGCATACGAAATTCCGATTTGCTTGCATATTCATTGAAGAGAGAGAAAAGCTTGCTTTTTACCTTCCCAAATTGTCTAGAATCATCTCCATACAACCGCTTGTAGCAAAATTTCACAAATTGTATTTTATATTGAGGATCCAATACACAATAATAGCAAGAAACAAATTATATTCTCTCTAATAATTTTTAAACTTTCTATTCATCTCAATAGCCATTGATTTCACATGAAAATCATCACTTTCCATCCATATTTTCAAGGTATGTTGAACAACAAAACCTTTGGAAATAAAAATTAGCCGTGGGATATTTTGTACCACAGAAGATGCATGTCACATTATAAAATATTCTTAAGAATGTATTAATCTTTTTGGTTTTATCCCATTCCTCTTCGGATGGACAAAATCGAGTGTAATTAGAATCACTTAGTTTTATGTGAAGAAAAGCTCAGCAGTAGTATAAAGAACTCTCAAGCATCAAAAAAGTAGAGTTCCATCTTGTTGGAACATCTTGCCTCAAACTCTTTCTTGCATCCAAAGAAACAAGAGCCACACATTCAAGAAACTTTTGCTTTCTAATTTGAGAACCCTCAACGTACTTAACACTTTCTCGGATTTTAGAAATACAACCATCAGGTTCCTTTAATCCATCTTGCCCAATCAAATTGAGAATATGTGCACAATATCTCACATGAAATAGTTCTCCATTTCCAAGAAGCGCTTGCTTTATCTAAGTTGTTCCTTCAACAAATCAACAAACACATCATTCGCCAAAGCATTATCCAATGTGCAAGAAAATAGTTTATGATCTATCCAATCAACAACAAATTGTAGATTCTTTCACAAATTGTGACACTGGAGTAGGGTGGAGGCATAAAACTAAAATTAAGGATGTGCTTTTGAAGCCTCCAATCATCATTTATGAAGTGTGCTGTGAGACAGAGATCACCATCGATAGCAATGGAAGTCCACAAATCAGAAGTCAAATTAACTCTACCAAGAAATGATTCTAAGCGTCTTTTTAAGTCTATATTTTTCTTTCTCATATAGATTCAAAACATCAGACTTGGCGATATTCCTTGAATTGTGTATCACCTCTTCATGAAGGTATGAGAGAATAGCTCTAACTCCTTCATATTCAACAAATTTCAATGGCAACTCATGTTGGATAATTCCTTTAATGACCAACTCTCTAAACTTGTCCGGATCAAACTTTGATGCACACATAATTAAAGACCCACTCGATTGAGAAAACATCATTTGACTAAGATCTCTTCGCTTCTTACAAGTTTGTAAACGCTTCAATGAAATTTTTTGTACCATGACCAGTATCACAAATATACTTTGAACCACATTTATTACACTTGCAGGTTCTTTTTTGTCCCATAACTACATCTTTAGTAAAATATTTCCAAACCATTGAAGTTTCTCTTCTTTTTCTTTTCACATGAGACCCTTTCTTGTTAATAATAGAATCGGGTTTTTCACTATCATTCTCAACAGGTGAAACATCTAACTCAATACCAATAACTTCATCAACGGAATTATTAGCATCGAACTCCATAATTATCTGTAAAAATATATATTCTTTCAAACAAAATACTATCAAATCCTCATTTAGACAACAAACTCAATAATACTCAAAAGCAGCTAAAAGCAAAACAATACACGAATGACATGCAGGTTTGTCTCAAGAAAAGCAACCAATTTGTCATATCAAAGCGGCTTGATTAAGCATAATTAAGTCATTTGTAGAAGCATACTAATAAACATATAGATTGCATTTCAATTGCTCTCTTTTGTTGCATATATAGAAAGTGGTCAGAAAGAAAAGTTATGACAACCTATTAGATCGTGTTACAAACTAAGATGTTCATGTACCGTTAATAGTAGTTACTATAGTTTTTTTTGTTAATCAAACTCAATCTATTAAAATTTATCATGCTAAAATAGGCAAGAGGAATTTTCTAAAACAATCATATTCTGTCATGTCGGGATATTGTGAAGGAAGATCAACCATTCTTGTTTAAGCATCAAAAAATGTATAGAATAAATAACAAAAACTCCTAAGCTGGACTTATTATTCCACCAAAAAAAGAAAAATAAAAACAAAGTAAAATATAAATTGCCAAAATAACACCCTTTTTTATGATTTATAAAGAGACTTGATGCTAAACAATTTTTCAACCATGAAGAAGCCAAATACATGATACCAAAATGCACTGTTAAAAATGAAAAAAATATTAGGCACTTAATAAAATAGATATACAAGACATGATAATAAACTGAATAAACAGAATTGACATCCCAAAAAATCTGAACATATAAACCTCAAGCTGAAATTAAAATAAACTTGACACTAGAGAAACATATTGGCAGAAGGGGAAAAACTACAATCTATTAAAATTTATCATGCTAAGCTAGGCAAGAGAACTCTTCTAAAACAATCATCTTCTGTCATGTCAGAATATTGTGAAGGAAGATCAACAGATGATGTGTTTCTTTCTCAAAATTCAATAGAAATTTGGAAGACGAATGATTTAGAGATTCTAATTGACACGCAGGTCATCATGATCAAGAAATTATTCAGGATACCAGACAACGGATCTGAATCTAATGAAGCTTGTGCGAATGTCTCAAAGAGAGGACGAGAAACTCACCTTTCAGATTCGTGAAGCCACTGAGTCTGATAGCGCGCTAGAGAGAAATTTGGGGAAGCTGCGAGGCTACGAAAGTGCGACTTCGACCAAATCTAATGTTTCATTCGAAGAGGTCGACGACTTGGGCGGGTCGATGGATTGTTGGAAGTTGGAACTGGAGACTGGAGAAGGAGGAGGATGGGGATTTGAAGGGGCCCGCGACTTGGGTGGGTCGGTGAATGATCTGACGTTTCGTTGGAGCTAGGAAGAGGGAGAATAGAGAGGGGTTACAGCAGTGAGAGGAAATGAAGAAAAGATTCCAAAATAAAATTCTCTAACTCAAATACACACACACATATGATGTATTTTAAACAAGACTTAGCGGGCTGGTGGGTTTGGGTCGACCCGACCCATTTATTAATCGGGTCTGGTGGGTCAACCCGATTACGACCCAAACTCGTATAGCTCAAACTCATCTAGCTCAAGTGGGCGGCGACAACGGAGCAGCAGAAGCTTAAAGACCTTACGGGGAGCGGCACGCGTAGGATTTGGGGCTAGGGTTTTGAAATGATAGGGATTGAATCGTAAAGATGACATTTTTTCTCATTACTTCAATAATTATGTTGTTTTTATTTTTATAGACCTTATACTGACTGAAAGAATTAAACTGTAACTGTGTTTACTCTCATGTGAGAGATGACACTACCTATATTTGAAATTTACATTTATTTGATTGTATTTGGAAATTGTGAACTCAATGCGAAGTAGGATTTTACTGCCATTTCCAAGTTGTACAAATGTAACAGTAAAACCTAATAATATCTCCTTTTTGCCTTTTATTTTAATATATTTTATTTGAAGAAAGGAGTAGAAAAACCCAGCAACGTCACAACATCTAAACAAGAGGAACTAAGTAGTTATTAAGAAGGGAAGAGGGAAAGAAGAAACTGAAGGAAGGAGAAACAACGTCAGTAAAGGAAGATAAGAGAGAGGAAGAAAAAACTCAGCAACATGAAGAAGAGGAGAAGAGGAGAAACAAGAGAGTTTATAGAATTGAAAATATATAAAATTATAAAATGGTAATTTTTTTAAATTTCTACCTTTATTTATCGACTAAAGGTCTTCGATGGTGTTCTATTGCTAATGATCAATATCAGAAGTGTCATAAGAGTTGTTGATCGCTGGCTGTCAGATGAGAAGTGGATCCAGAATCAGTTTAGGGGTGAATGCTGGGGCATCTGCCCCTCGCTGATCGACTCATCTAAGTGAAGCAGGTTGGACCCGCTTTAAAGTGGATTCAACCCGCTTAACTAAAAGAATAAAATTTAGAAAGTGGCCCACCCAGACAACCCACATGGGAAGCGGTCTTTAAGCCCAATCATGCATAGTCAAACTTGGGCAATAGCAGTGCCCAGAGAGACTGCCTAGGCCCAAAGACTAGCGGTCCAAGGACCGCCTTCGCCTAGGCGGAGCCTAGGTGGGATCCTGGGCCAATTTTTAAAACACTTAGCGAGCAAAACTAAGCATAACATTTTCCTTTAGTGAGCATTACAACATTTTGCTTTTTATTTTCATTTAGAGAAATAGGTGCGCACTGCTAGATGACACTTCAAGAATTGAACCCTACATTTCATCTGACTATCTTCTGTCTTTTCTATTGCATCAAGCTCCTCGTCTAATTTGACAAAAATACTCTGAAGGGTTGAATTTTTTCAAATCAAGGAGGCTTGCAGAACCAGGATAAGAGAAGTTAAAGCCCAATAGTATTAGAGAATAAGACAGATTGTGATGACATAGTGGAAAAAGAGGAGAAACTATGTCTCTTTTGGATATGTGGTTTATGGCACTTTTTTTTCCTTGTGATATCAAAAAAATGTGCTTATTGACTATTTAGACAGACATAAAAGGCTATTGATGTGACGTTTGCTCAAATGTGCTTATTGACTATTGATAGGTTTGTAGTTGAGAGAACAGAAGACTAAAAAAGAATTTCTTTTTCTTTTTGAGACATTGCAATTTTGCTATTTGAGTCCTAAAATGACGTGCCAACATGCAGTTTCCTCGTGTATTAATCACGACAAAATAGAAATAGAATTGAAAGTACCTAAAAAGTATGTTGGGATCATGTAGTTGATAGTGTCGCAACAAAGTTCCCTGCATTTAAAATGCCACAATAAACCACCAGGTCATGGGAGAACACAAATAAAGGTCAGGAGGTAGGACCTTTTTTCGAAGTTCAAATGAAAGATTTAACATATAATTTATGAAAAAGAAGATACCAACGAAATTAATGTCATAATAACATCAATAATGAAATTAAGGGAACGAAGAAGGCTAGAAAATTCTAAAGACCTAGAAGTACAAATCTAGAAAGAAGCTAAAAATAGCGAAATAGAATCCATACTGAGTAATCATACTTGGGAATTGAAAAACTTGCCTTCTGGCAGTAAACCAATTGGGTTTAAGTGGATTTTCAAAAGAAAATTAAAACCCGATGAATCTACCGATAAGTACAAGGCTAGATTAGCCAAGGGTTATCGACGAAAAGAAGGACTTGACTACTTTGATACTTATTCACCAGTAACAAGAATAACCTCCATTCGAATGTTGATTGCAATTACAGTATTGCATAACTTAGATATCTATCAAATGGATGTAAAGACTGCATTCTTAAATGGCGAATTAAATCAAATAATATATATATAGCAACTTGAAAGATTTATAGTCAAGGGCCAAGAACACAAAGTGTGTAAATTGGTAAAATCCTTATACGTCTAAAGCAGGCTCCAAAAAAATGACATGAGAAATTTGATAGTGTCATGATCAAAGATGGATTCACTATCAATGAATGTGATAAGTATGTTTACACTAAAACAGTTGGAAATACATGTATCAATGTTTGTCTTTATGTAGACGGCATGTTGATACTTAGGACTAATATTGAAATTATTAAGTCCACTAAAAGAATGTTATCCAACAGTTTTGATATAACGGATCTGGGGGGTTGTTGATGTAATTTTAAGAATTAAAATCAGAAGAACACCAGATGGAATCAGTCTATCTCAATCTCACTACGTAGAGAAAATGATAGAAAGATTTAAGGATCATGAAATAAAGGAGAATACAAATACTTTTCTCCCACACATCCACCTTCATAAGAATATAGGAACTGGAATACGCCATATTCTAGATTACTGAAAGTCTAATGTATTTTATGAATTACATTAGACTCGATATTGCTTTCGCTATAAACAAGTTAAGCAGATACACTAGTAACCCTAGTGATGAACATTGGATTGCTCTACTACGAGTATTAGTTATGTATCACATACCAATGAATATGCCTTGAGATATAGAAAGTATCCACCTATACTTGAATGATACAGTGATGCTGATTGGATTGCAGATTATGAGGAATTAAAATCAACTAGCGGATATGTCTTTACTAAGGAGGAGCAGCGGTATGTTAAAAATCTTCCAAACAAACATGTATTGCCCGTTCCATTATAGAATCGAAATTCATAGCCTTAGATAAGGCCGGAGAAATTGTAGAATGGCTTCGACAATTTTTTAAAGGTATACCATTATGACAAAAGCCAATGCCCGCTATATGCATACACTGTGATAATCAAGAAGCTATATCTAGGACATAAAATGTTATATATAACGGTAAGTCTAGACATATTCGTCGTAGACATAATACTGTTAAGCAGTTACTCTCAAATAGAATTTTCTCTATTGACTTTGTCTCATTAAAAAATAATTTAGCGGATCCGCTTGCTAAAGGTTTAAGTGGAGAGCGTATAAACTGTGCATCGAGGAGATGGGTCTAAAAGCCTAACCTTACCGAGTTAGCTTAATGAAAATCTCATTTAGCGACTGGAGATCCCACGGACTAAGTTCAAGAAGAAAAACTATTTATGATTGACTCAGTAAGTAAGCACTTAGGAGCTTAATCCAATCCATTCCTAAGGTGCACATAAGTGCTTTCTACAAGTGGATTAAGGATAAGCTTAATGCTTTTAATGGTACCTATATCTTGTTACTAAACAAGTAGAGTAGAGTAGACTACTCTTAGTAGGATGATCACCAATGTGAGTATAGAGTTGGATCGGCTCTTTGGAAATTTCTATGGAGGCTGTTATTTCCTAAAGATACTCTCTGAAACCAAGAATGTTCCGGGCCAAAATGGACACAACCGAGAACCAAAGTTGATTTGGAAAGTTACTGTGTGAAGTTTATTGACTTAGCTTACACTAACAGCTAACAGTTCAAGACCTAGTTTATTGATTAGCCAGCAAGTCTGATAAAGTTTTTGCTATGGAAGGTTCAAGATCTAGTTCACCTATCCTGATGCAGTTTCTTTTCTAAAGTATGTTTCACAATAGAGTCAGTCTCTTTGTGTGTCAATTCCTTGAATCTCCATTCATTCTGGGGGATTGTTGGAAATATAAAGAATATATGTGAATCTTTGAGTTGAATTACGATGAGATCCGTTGATAGAATCAATGAGATAATGTTGGAGTGTGTTCTTCTTCCATTGGGAATGAACACGATATATTCACATGTTCAATTCCGACTTCGAATGTATGAGATATTCAAGTCTAAAGTTTGCCTAATTCAAAGCCAAAAGGAGAATAAAGATAGCTAAAAGCATTTAGTCTCACATTGGCCATGGGATGGAAGTTTGAAGTGTTTAAATAGAAAAAAATGGGAAGAAAGGGTGTGCCCTTTGGGTACTTGGAGTTTTCGCATGCGATTAGGGGGAAACCATGCCCGCACATGTGCACACGCGCACCACCGCTGGCCGCGGCGGCCGGCGCAGGTACCGGGCAGGCTCAGGTTCGGGTTCAGGTTCCCTACCCGGTCTGATTCTTTTTGAACCGGGTCTCATGGTATGGGTTACGCAGATCATACCCGCTCCGCCATCCAAATCAAAACTGCCCAGCACAACGGCTGTCAATAAACTGCCACAGACAGTTGGGCGGTTGCTGCGGTTGAAACAAACCGTTGCAACGGTTCAGACCGAACTGTTGCAACCGTTCGATCTGTTTCGGACATTTTTACCCCTCCTGGAGCGCTATAAATAGCACTCCATATTCTCAAACAAAACACAATAAAAACAAACACAAAAATTAGTTCTCTGCGTTTTGAATTGAGATCTTATCTCTCTCTGGCATGAAGTGACTTCCAACAGGAAGTGGGAATTTTGCAACTCGGTTTCTGAAGCGACTTCCAAGAGATTCCATAAAATTCTTTCTGAAAAAGGGCTTAGAATATTCAATAGATTCTTTAATAGAATTGTTGTCTGAATCTGGGACTTCCAAAGAAGAATATTCTTCTACCTTCCTCCTTCCTCTTTAGTGGGTGCTCCTCTAAATGTAAAGACAAATATTCTCCCTGAAATTTGTCTTGGTCCTGCTACTTCAATAATCCGTGAAGGTACTGGTTAACTATGGTTCGACCGTATGGTGATTTGGTAGTACTATCAAAATACCGTGAAGGAGTGTTGTATCTTGGGAGACCAGCGTCCAATAACCCGTTAGCACCGGTGCGGGGGACGTAATTGTCTTAAGGAGATTCGCTTTAAGCGTACCTCACTCCAAGTACTATATAAGGGAATTAATTTTCTTTATACAGGGGTTATACTGATATTCAATATATTGAGATTGACTTATACCAGTCTAATTAGAGTTTAACCAAGGAAGGTAATTGAAAGGTGGTTCTTTAATTAAGGAACGTTCTATTGAACGGAAAACCTCCCACCTGATATTAATCGACCTGGCTAATTAGATCGGTGGTATTTCAGTGATATTGATTAGTTATCAGATTGATCCTAGAAACTAGCAGTCTTGACTTGATCATTTATAATGAAAAATTTTAACATCTTGTGGTGCTTAAATGTAACATGATACTTAAGTGTGCCTTCTCCGCGAATAGTAGGATAGAGCCTCCTAACATAACATAAAATATATTATTAATACGTAATTAGAAGTCCTACAAAGAGATTACTAGCACTGACACAAAGCCAGAACAATAACCAATACGAATTTAGACAGTAGCCATCAATAAGTTGTTAATAAATATCAGTTCGAATATGATGGTTGTTTTCTATCCGTTTTCACAGGAAGCATAGTTGTAACATGGTCCCATCCAATTAGGAACTTCATATTTCTTAGTAGCCCTTTGTCAAGCAATCCTCCTTTTGTTATATACTAGATGGTAATATATAATTCGGGTCTAACTTACGTATCTTGTAATTATTTGGAGCATAGTGATCTCTGGTGTTCATACCGGATTCTTCAAACTTTTTATCATTGATTTCAACATCCCATTAATGCATCTCCTATCATATTATATATCTTATAGTTAGAAATTTTGTGCAAAATTATTTTTCAGAAATGTGAGTTTTAAGACTATATATATTTTATTTATAAATATATTTCAAAAAATCAAAATAGCTCATTGGTAAGATTTTATTTTGCTACATTAAAGGTTGTCTAATTAATTCACACTAAAAGTCAGTCTAATTAATTTTCCATGGGTAGAAATTAGTTGGACTTGAGTTGGGTTTGGTTAATATAGCCAAGACCTTTGGTCTCCTATAATGAATCTGAACAAGTCTCTTGAGCTGGATTCATTGAATCTGAACAAGCCCCTTTGACCTTCTTCATTAAGAGAAGAAGACTTTTGGTTTAGATTCAATGAATCTGGACAAGTCCATTGGACATTTCTTATTAAGAGATGGAGACTCTTGGGTTAGATTCATTGAACCTAGACAAGTCATTTGGACTTCCATCATTAAGAGAAGGAGACTCTTGAGCTGGTTCATTGAAACTGAACAACTTTTGGTCTTGTGCTAGATTCATTGAATTTGATCAAGTATCTTAGGCTACCCTTATTAAGAGAGGGTGACTCTTGGGCTGGTCCTGGAGTCCTATAAATAGGCCACATTGAGTTCATTTGTTTCACCACCAAGAAAATCAAATAAAAAGAGATTTGGTTAGTTTCTAAGAGTGAAGTTCAAGAAGTATGTCTAGCCCATTAGTAAGGTCATGTCCATGTTAGACCGAGGAGGTCACTTGCCTGATTAGATCGAGGAGATCATTTGAAAATTTATTTGAAGCTCACAGAGTTCTTCAACTACTGTTTTCGGGGTAATTTGACTTTAGGATCCTTATGCCGGATGAGGTCAAATATGTTGGCCCAAAGGCCCCTCGCTCTAGTTTCGATGATAATTAACTCATATAATTATACTACTAATGATCTTGTGTCTGAAGTTAAGTTTTGAAACTAGCACGCATTGATTCAAGAGCTCGCGCATTAAGATCACATCAAGTACTCAAGAGTCTAACTCATAGATCAAGGTTTGGACCAAGTCAAGATGGAGAAGAAGATTTTAAAGAGAAGATTTTCAAGAAGACTTGTCATTTTTGTAAGTGTTAAGATTTGTTTTTAGATAAAATGTAAAAGATAGATTAGTTGTGAATTGCTTAAGATCATATATACATGCACAAAAAAAATTTATGTGTTTTCATAAAATAGTTTTGATTTTAGAAAATTTCGTTTTGGTTTTTTAGCTTCAAAGTACACATTTCTATGTTTCATGATTAGATTTCATCAAAGCAAGTTTATATGGTTTATATGTGTTTTGGATTTCATCCATGCACATTATTGATTCAAAAGTTTCAAAAAACTCATTTGGTGATTCTATATCATATGTTTAAGTTTTGTATTTATCAAAACTTATTTTAGAGCTTATTATCAAAAACATAGATATTTCATCTCACATGTGTATTGGATCATATCCATACAAACTAAGCTTCAAAAGAGCTTAAAATATCTTATTTTTTTTATTTGGAGAAGTTTCAGAAAAATTGTTTTTCAATTTGGAGATTGATTTTGAAAAATACAGATTTTAGTCTAAGGCAAAATTTCTATATTACAAAAATGGTTCAAAATATTTGTAATGTGTGTTGATTTTTGATCACACATATTTATACTTCAAAGTATGTTAAAGAACTTATTTTTATAGATTTTATGTGATTTTATGGGATTTATTTAAGTTAAAAAGACCAAGTTTTTAATCCCCAAAATGTTTGATCAGGCCTTCTGCCGGTCGACCAGGCGGTCGACCGATGTGCACAAAACATGTACAACCAATTTGGATAGATGGCCGGTCAGCCGGGCGGTCGACCACTACGGCCCCAGTCGACCAGTCAGTCGACTGTCCAGAGAGATATTCTCTCTAGATCTGGCCTCGGTCGACCGGGCGGTCAACCGGTAGGTCAAAGCCCAGGCACGATCGACCGGGCGGTCGACCGGCAGGCTGCAACGGTTAAAAATATGACCGTTTCCTGATCGACCGGCCAGTCGATCGACAGGTCATTCTGACCTGATTTTTGACCCCAACGGCTAGTTTTTAAGAGTCTATAAATTGGGGCTATTTTGGACTATTTTACAAAATGATTTTCAGAGAGTTTCAAAGCCATTTTTCCCATCTCTTGTAGAGGTTTTCTCTACTTATTTTAGAAATAATACTTCCATATCAAAAGAAGAGTTTTTCAAGGGTATTTTTCAAGAGTGTCTCTTGAGTTTTTTTCCTCCACTACTCTATCTAGTTTTTCTCACATATACTTGAACTATCCATGCTATATCAATCATCCTAGGATCTTTGTTGTGAGAGTGCTTTTAAGTGATCCAAGTGTAGAGATCACCAAGTGTTTATATTTGTATTTGAGGAGGCAAACTTGTAGGTTCGTATTGTTTTGAGTTCTTATGGAAGCTCAGTGTAGAGGTGCGGTTTTACAAGCTAGTGTGCTTACGTGTGTTAGTTCTTGCAGGAACAAGTGAGGGGACTAGTGAGTCCAAGAGTTCTAGTGTGAACTCATTGTAGGTGTTGCGACACCGAGTGATCTTGCGGGATCGTTTCTAATGGAAATCCTTTACAGTGTTGATGGTGAGAACGTAGAGAAAGGGTGCTCGAACCTCGAAACAATTTTCCCGTGCTTGCGATTGCTCTCTCTCACTCATTTGTGTTTATTTATCTTGCATGCTCATATTATTCATATCTCTTATATCCTTGATATACTTGTGCTTAATTGAATACATGCTTGGGATTGTTTGCTCGCACTTGTATTCAACCAAGAGAGCCATAACGGCACCTCAAGTCTTAATCTAGAGGAATCTTGAGGAGATAGTTCAGAGCCCTTCACTGGGAATTCGGCTACACTCTTGTGTTATACTTTGCGTGTTTAGCTAAATAGTTTTAATTTTAATAAATAGTTTTTAATTCCACATCATTATCATTAGATTGGTTTGTACGCCTATTCACCCCCCTCTAGGTGTATTTTTAATTGGTATCAGAGCTTGATGCTCTTGATTTGGGTCTAACAACCTAGAGTTATAGATCCTCATTTTAGCTAATCGCTATTTTTGAGCACACTTGGATTTCATGACACCTCCCAAGTTTGACATTCTTAACATCCAAATTTGGAAAGTTAAGATGTCCATGTACCTCAAAGCCCTAGGTATTCATATTTATCTTGCCACCATTAAGGATTCATATTTTATTAATGGCAAACATCTAGAAGCTAATGCAAAAGCCATCCATGCATTAAATAATATCTTAAATGATGATTATTTATGTAGGGTTGCTAACTTTGATTCGACTTTTATAGTTTGGAACTCACTTATCTCCGTTGGTGAACAAAAGAAATACTATGCCGGGAGTGACTCGGATGACGGAAGTGATGCTTCCAACATATGCTACATAGTCCAAGGGGATGACCCCCTTAAGATAAATTCCGAATCCTAATTAGAAGAAGATATTGACATGCCTTATGATGAACTTGCATCTTATTGTCAAAAACTTCTTAAAAATATGATTTATTGAAAATTGAAAACAATAAATTAAAAAAGGAAAACACTTCTTTGTTAAAAAAAATGACTCTTTTAAAAATAAATTTGAATGTGTCTTAGAAGAAAATGAATTTTTAAAAAACAAAGTTGTTTTGGTGGAAAAGGAAATTATTTTAAATGAAAATATTCCCAAAAAGATTAAGGATTTTGTTTTTCATGTTTCTTCTTCCAAAATTGATAATGACATTTGCATTATAAAGAAGAATATTGATTGTTTGGGCTCTATTTTGAGCCAATGTACATTTAACCATAATAGATTGGAATCTATGTTTTGCAAGAAATAAATTCCACATGCTTATGCACAAACCTCACGACATACATATGCATTCCATTCTCACTCTCACACACTCATATGCATGTTAGAGTGTACAAATGTACACATTATGGCCGCAAAGACCATTTAACAAAGTTTTATTTTGATAAGATAAATCATATAAATTTTGCAAATAATAATATTTTGGTTCCTTATGATGCTAATCCTCGTGGACCCAAAGAGAAACGGATACCAAAATCCCCACAACTTGTATTTGATGTAGGTGCGGATTCTCACAAAATGTGAGAGATATGGCGCCTTAGTGGTGGATGGATAAGCTAGATGGACATACCCTATTGATACATCACTATCAAGGATGTTTGGAGGGAGGACCACAATGGTTTGGAGGCTTAGAAAATAGTGCATATAGTTTGATAACTATCTCTAAACTTCCATTTTAAGTTTACATGGTTTAATATAAATATTTTTAGCATGTTTTGGTTTTGGACTTCATGTGGTGAATACTTGTTTAGATGTAGTTTTCATTAAAACTTGTATCTATACTTGTATAAGTAATGAGCTACACTTGATTATATATGTTTGGGCTTCATTACTCATTTATACTCATTACATGTACATGTATAACCTAGTTTTCATGATTCTTTCATTTATACTTATTTTCTCTAATTTTGTACTTATTATGCTTTATGTATATTTTATTTTTCTTCAAAAATAATAAATATACATGCATACCCTAGAGTCATGTGCCTTCATGTAAATTTTACTTTGGACTCCTCTAGATTTAAGATATGTATATATATTTTTAGTTTTGATAGAATATACATATAACTTGAAGTTTGTTTTTAATGAAAAATAAATTTTTATGATTTTCATGTTTTTGATAAAAAGAATTTCATATTAATTTTGAGCCTTATTGATTATTTCATGAATATGCTATTCACATGATTCTTGTGCACTCACATCTTTTTTTGTTTACTCATGACTTTGTTTTCATGAGCTTTATATATGAGCCTCGTAAATCTTGAGTGACAATTTTGTGTACTTAGCAATGCTTCATAGGATATATGATTTGTTTTCATTTTTGAAGAATCTTTAACTAGTTTTTTAAAATTACTTTAAACTAGTTATTTATTTTTCATTTTGTAGTATTTTCAATTTATAACTATTTTTAAATCTTATTTTTGAAAACTTCTACCCTTCTAAGGGCGGATAGTTGGGCGACCATGCCTTGTGTCCCTTATTGAATATCTTTTATCATGTGCATGAAAGGGTGGTAGTTATGAGTTATACAAATGATTTTCACGAAATTTTACTTTTGTATACTCATATCTGTTTTCTTATATATGTATGCTTCAAAATTCAATTAGTATCAATTTTAATTGGTATTTTCATTTTCATACATATATATATATGGTTTGATTTTGCTTGTCTTTCAATTGGTATTTTTATTTTCATACATACATATATATGGTTTTATTTTGCTTGTCTTATCTATACATTTCTAGTACAAATTATTTCTTGCTAAACTTATTTTAGTTCTTAATGTCAATTATTTTCAATTGGTGTCATATGCGAGCTTATGAATTATTTTTCAATCGGTATCATATAAAAGCCTATGCATTGTCTTTATCAGTATTTCATAAAGGGGGAGAAAAATGCGCGTTTTATCTTTCAATAGGTTTTATTTTCAATTGGTATCTTACTCCCACTCCTTATGATGAAAATACTTTGTTTTGGTATGTGCTAATATTTTTAATATTGGTATTAATAATCTTAAATTGGTATTATTCTAAATTTGGTATCCTTATTGCAAAATAAGTTGTGTTTACCCAAAATTTTTTCTTCCAATTAGTATCAAAAACTTACAATGTTTCATTTTCAATTGGTATCAAAAATCTTCTATTGATATCTCAAAATTTGTTTATCTATAAATGGTACCAACTTCTATTTTTGTCAACTACAATTTGATTTCTTTAGTATCAAAATTTGTTTTGTTGACTTAAGAAATATCAAAATTTGTTTTGTTGAGTTAAGAATTTCAAAATTTTGTTTTAAGAAGTTTCAAAATTTTGTTATAAGTATTATCAAAAATTTGTTTTAAAAGTGGTTTCATAATTTGTTGATATATATTACCTATATGCAAGGGGAGTTTAATATCTCTTCTATATATAGATTCATATTGAGTGTATCTCACATTGAGGAGCTTGACCTCTCTTCTTTACGTGATACACGTATGTAAAGGTAGCTTGTCATCTCCGCTTATACATTGTATATAATGCTTTATGTGGGTTAGAGTTTAGTCATCCCTTCTCCATGTAATGCATGTATGCAAGGGGAGCTAACTTTATATCTCTCATCTTCATGAATGTATATCGCATATACATCTTTTGGGTTTGATTGTCCTCACCCCTTTGTTGATGAATTGGCAAAAATAGGGAGAAGAATTTTGAGAGTTTATATATGCATGTTTATATCTCTGTTTAGGCATATATATTTATTTTGTTTATGCATTTAATTGAATATTTATTGTTTATGCTATGCATGAGTTAATGGGGAGCTTCTATGAAGCTTAACTTTAATCCATGCATATATAACTCCATGAGTTTTGTCATCATCAAAAAGGGGGATATTGTTAACCCAAGGGCCCATCGCTCTAGTTTTGATGATGATTAACTCATGTAGTTATAGTACTAATGATCTTGTGTTTAATAAGTTTCAGATATTTGATCAAGATCTTAGTTGGTGTTTAGCTTCAACAAAAGATTCATAGTCAAGTTTTGGAGCTAGCACGTATTGATTCAAGAGCTCACGCATAAAGATCATATCAAATACTCAAGAGGAGTCTAGCTCATTTGATCAAGGTTTGGACCAAGTCAAGAAGGAGAAGAAGATTTTCAAGAGAAAATTTTCATAAAGACTTGAGTCATGATTGTAAGTGTTAAGATTTATTTTTAGATAAAATGTAAAGGATAGATTATCTATGGAATGCTCAAGTTCATACACACACACAAAAGATTTATATATATTTTCATAAAACAATTTTGATTTTAGAAAATACCATTTTGGCTTTTGAGTTTCATAGTATATATCTTTATGTTTCATGATTAGAATTCATAAAAAACAAGTTTATATGGTTTATATGTATTTTGGATTACATCCATACATATTGTTGGTTCAAATGTTTAGAAAAACTTATTTGGTGATTCTCTATCATATGTTTAAGTTTTGCATTTATCAAAACTTATTTTAGAGCTTATTGTCAAAAATATAGACATTTCATCTCATATGTGTATTGGATCACATCCATACACACTAAGCTTCAAAAATGCTTAAAATATCTTATTTTTGTAGTTAGAGAAGTTTCAAAAAAATCATTTTTCAGTTTGGAGATTAATTTTGAAAAATATAGATTTTTGTCTAAGGCAAAAAATTTTTATTATAAAAATAGTTAAAAATATATGTAATATGTGCTGACTTTTTATCACACATATTTGTACTTCAAAGTACGTTAGAGAACATATTTTTGTAGAATTTATGTGATTTTATGGGATTTTATTTAAGTTAAAAAGACCAATTTTTAATCCCCAAAAATGTTTGACTAGGCCTTCTTCCAGTCGACCGCCAGTCGACTGTGGCAGAAGTCGGTCGACCGGGCGGTTGATCGATGTGCACAAAATGTGCACAACCAGTTTGGCTTGAGTGCCGGTCGACCGGTCTATCGACCATCCAGAGAGCTGTGCTCTCTGGATCTGGCCTCGGTCGATCGGGCGATCGACCGGTAGGTCAAAGCCCTGGCACGGACGACCGGGCGGTCGATCGACAGGCTGTAATGATAAAAAAATATAACCATTCGCCAGTCAACCGTCCGGTCATTCTGACCTGATGTTTGACCCCAACGGCTAGTTTTTGGGAGTTTATAAATTGGGGCTGTTTTGGGCTGTTTTACAAAAAATCTTTTGGAGATTTTCAAAGCTAGTTTTCCTATCTCTTATAGAGATTTTCTCCACTTATTTTAGAGCTAATACTTCCATATCAAAAGGAGAGTTTTTCAAGAGTGTTTTTCTAAAGAGATTTCTTGAGTTTTTTCCTCCACTACTCTTTTTAGTTTTTCTCACACATATTTGAGCTATCCATTGCTATATCAATCCTCCTAGGATCTTTGTTATGAGAGTGTTTTTAGGTGATCCAAGTGTAGAGATCACCAAGTATTCATCTTTGTACTAGAGGAGGCGAAACTTGCGGGTTCGTGTTGTTTTGAGTTCTTGTGGGAGCTCGGTATAAAGGTGCGACCTCAGCAAGCTAGTGTGCTTGCGTGTTTTTGTTCTTATGGGAACAAGTAAGGGGATTAGTGAGTTCAAGAGTTATAATGTGAACTCGTTATAACTGTTGAGGCACCGAGTGATCTTGCGGGATTATTTCTAGTGGAAATCCTTCATAATGTTGAAGGCGGGGACGTAGAGCAAGGGTTCTCGAACCTCAAAATAATTCTCCCGTGTTTACGATTGCTCTCTCTCTCTCACTTGTGTTTATTTATCTTGCATGCTCATATTGTTTATATCTCTTATATGCTTGATATACTTGTGCTTAATTGAATATATGCTTGAGATTGTTTGCTCGCATTTGTATTCAACCAAGAGATCTATAGCGGCACCTCAACTCTTAATATAGAGGAGTCTTGAGGAGATAGTTTAGAGCCCTTCACCGGGAATTCGGCTACACTCTTGTGTTATACTTTGTGTGTTTAGCTAAATAGTTTTAATTTGCATAAATAGTTTTTAATTCCACATCATTATCATTAGATTAGGTAGTACACCTATTCACCCCCCTCTAGGTGTATTTTCAAAATATTGCTTCAGAGCATTCAAGGACGCACAAATAGCGCTACTACAGAAAATGTTAAGTTTCAATTTCAAGAAAATTCCATTTCCTCCTAATCTACTTTTTCTTTATTTTAACAATCTTGAAGCAATATTTCTGGTCAACTACAGATCCTACTAAGACTATTGGAGTGGATTGCTTAAAGTTGGAGAATATTTCTGGAACATATTTCAATGTTTGGCATCGCAAAGTGATTCTTGGAATGCAACTCCAAAAGATTTACTATGCCATTTCAGAAGAGAAGCCCAACTTTGAATAGGATTCTGAGATTGGAGCATTTGGCGAACGAGATTACCAGTTCTGTAGGAGCTATCTCCTTAACTGTCTTGCTGATCATCTTGCTGATGTATACTTTAACAAGCCATCTACAAAAGATATCTGGATCCTTTAGAGGACCAGTATAAGAATGAAGAAAAAAATTCCAAATTTCATCTTGATTGTCGAAAAGCAAGAGAGAGAGAGAGTTTAGGAAAGTGTTATCTGATATTTTGGAGGGTGTCTATGGATTTCGCAATTTAACCGCAATAGCTAGTGGCTAAGCGGGTCAAATCCACAAGGAACGATGCGATGAAAGTGTCTCTGTTAAGTTCTAAAAGCAAACTCCTTTTGAAGAAAGAGGATAAGACAAAAAAAGTATGTGTTATTTGGATATTTTTCTTTTAATGAGAGAAAATCATATTTTACTAATTATCTACCCCCACTAATTTACTAGTTCATGAATATTAAACTTCATGTTGAATCATAAGAGTGTTCCTAGAAAATCTGCTTCAATTAAGATAAGCTATTCCTAATTGAAACACACTAGCCAAAGTTCAACATTAGATTATCAAAGCTTTCTAAGCATAGAATAAGAAAAAATATTCAGATTTAGCATTAAGCATCAAAGCAATCTAAGTATAAAATAAGAAAAAATATTAACTAATATTAACAATAATCAGTTTAACTTTTTATCATCATAAATCTTCAAGAATATTACCTAGTTCTAGGGTTTTAAGCATCCATAAGATTCAATCAGTTTATCCAACATAGAATTAGAAGTAGTGGAGAGATTAGCTAACCATGAAATAGATTAGTTAAGCATGATAGATATTAAACTAAGCATGTTGTATAAAGACGAAGATTGCGTAAACAAACTAAAGCGAATAAAGAAGACAAGAGAAATTGAAAGAAGAAAAAAAACCTTGTTTATTTTAGCTGTCAACGTCAAATTATAATCACTCCTTCGTTTCTTTACAAATCACTCAAAATATAATCCTAGAAATTATGATAATTTGGAAGAAAAAGAATACAAAAGAAAATCCTATGTTTTGATCTCTGAGATGCCACTTTTCTCTGGCTCTTTCTATCTTTTTGTAAGAGAAATAAGAGTAGTTTCCTAGTAAAACCCATGCACCCAACCACGAAAGAGGAGTCCAGAAAAAAGCCGCGTTTCCACAGCTTTTCAGGACTTTCCACAACAATTCTTTGGTGGATGGGGCTGCGTTTTTGGCTCTGACTTTATCTCGTCCATCCATCAGAAGATATATCTTCAGAATGTTCATTTTAACTCTAGATTTTAAAAGAATATCTTTTTTAGATAACTTCGAAAGCAAGTTATCTCTAAATCTGAGTTTAAATTTGAATTCTCCCCCTTTAGCTTTTACTTGGAGCTTAAGAAATCTGAACTTAAGTTAATTTTTTTTATCTCCAATTAGGATTGGGATTATCTCTGAATTATGGAGATGATATATTTTTTTCTTCCTCTTGATTTCAAATCGATTTAAATTGAAATCTGAATTTAGATAGGATAATTAGAAGTTCCTTTATCTTTATCTTCCTATTTAAATAACTACACACTATAAACAAAAAGAGGGTTAAATAGCAAAGTTTAATTAAGAATATTTAAAGGTTAAATGTGCAAATGGGATAATAATAATGCAAATATGAAATGTAATAACAACTCATAGATAAGTTTTTATATTTCAAGTTTGATGATGATACTGAAATTCTTCCTCAGTTCGAGGAGCTTGAAAGACTTGTAATGAAGCTAAAGAATGAGAAGATCACCCTTGGCAACACCATCATTTTTGGTGCCATTGTCATCAAGCTTTCTCCCTGTTGGATATCTATCATTCGTAGAAGAAAGAAGTAGTATCACTGCCTGACCTGAAGAGGTTCATTCGGATTGAGGATGAGATCAGGATTCGAGTAAAGAATGAGCTATTTGCCAAGCAAAAGGCGTCCGCTAACATGGTGGTTTCCAAATTACAAAGATTTTTGTAAAAAGAAGAAGAAGTTCAGTAAGAAGAATCAGAGTCCAAAAAGTCTGAATGTGCAGAAGAAGGAGTTCAAGAAGATTGGCAAGTGCTTCCATTGCAGTAAGCACGATCATTTTGCTAAGGCATGAAAAGCACCAAAGAAAGAAGAGAAGGAGGAGGCCCACAATGTCAACTAGGTCAATAACTTTGTTACTATTCTCTTCCAAGTAAAACCTCCCTCTAACAACTCTAATTGGTGGTTAGATACATGTGCTACCTATCATGACTGATCCATCAAAGATCTCTTCTTCACTTATATTATTGTAAAAAAGAAAATGCCAATTGCTGATCGTTCTATTACTGCTGTACTTGGAAACTAGGATCGTGGTGCTGACTTTTACTTCATGTAAGACTCTCACCCTGAATTATGTGAAAAATATTCCATCAATTTCCAAGAATCTAATATCTAGAGCTTATTATGTGATGTAGAAATGAGCCTAGATTTTCAAGACGGGAAGATTATATAATCTTTCAAGAAGATGTACTTTTGCATTGCCTACCATACTGATGGCATGTAAAGATAAGTACTATATTACCCACCTCAGTTATCAATGAAATATCTACTTTTGCGTACGCTCTACTTTATGACATAACAGACTAGGTCATGCATGAAAGTACACCTAGAGGGGAGTGAATAGGTGTACAAGCTAATCTAGGACAAATGATGCGGAATTAAAAACTAAATGCTAAACACACAACGTGGAGCCAAAAGTGAGCCTGAATTCCCCGTGAAGGGCTCTGGAACTACTCCTTTAGATTTCTCTAGATTAAGAGTTAAGGTGCTTTAAAAGCTCTCTTTGTTGAACACAAGTGTGGGCACACAAACTATATCAAGCATGCATATCAATATGAACAATGTAAAACAATGCAAAAATGAGAGAGAGAGAGATAGAGAGAGTTGAGAGATAGTAGATCAAACGCAAATACCGGGATATGTTTCAAAGTTCAAGCCACTGCTTTACGTCCCCGCCTTCACACAGAAGGATTTTCACTATGTCCACACAGGACCTTCCGCAAAGGGACCTCCGCTGTGGAATTACAACTCAAAATCAGGAGTATACAACTCCTCCTCTCAAGCACAGTCACCTCTACACAATAGAGAAGGTACAAAGCCAAAGAAAAGAAAAATGTACAACTTAGTGATCCAAAATGATCACAAACAAAGACTTGGTGTTCTCAATAGACCACAAACACTTTTTCTCACAAAATAAGATCCTATAGATAGGTTTAGAATTCACAGCTCAGGTTTGAGAAAACAAAGTGTTTGGAAAAGAAAATCACAAAGAAAAACTCTTGAAAAAAACTTCTTAATAGATAAAGAAATGAAGAACAAAACTAGAATTCCTAAATGTTGGTTTTAAATTTTGAAACGAATAAAAGATAAGAGATTTGTAGCACAAAAACTTCTTTTACAACTTGCTGAAAACATTTAAGAAGATGAAAAAATTTGCTCTTGAAAACTTAGTAAAAACTAACCTTAAGGACCCATATTTATTGGGCCTTGAAAATATAGCTGTTGGGGTCCAGAACTTGGCCAGAATGGCCTGTCGGATGACTGCCCAGTCGACCGGCCAACGGTCAAAAAATTGACTATTTGGCACAGTCGATCGACCGGCCCCAAGGCAAATTGCTTTGTCGGTCGACCGCCCGGTCAACTGGCCGTAGCCGAGAGCTAGGTAGTGCTAGTCGATCGACTGTATGGTCGACAGGCCACATAGGCTAGCCCTTGTGTACGTCTTGTGCAAATCGGTCGACTAATCAGTCGACCGAGCCCTGGTTCGGTCCGACCGCCAGAAGGCCTAGAACTCATTTTTAGGGATTGAAAAGTCAGCTTTTTAATTCCCTAAAAATTCCAATTAAATCACAAAAAATCCACAAAAATAGGTTCATATAAATATTTGAAGAACAAACATGTGTGACCAAAAATTAACACATATTACAAACTTATTTGAACTATTTTTAAGTCATGAAAATTAAGCTTTAAACCAAAAATGGTATTTTCCAAAAACCAAAATTCTAAAGGAAAATACGGTTTTTTCTAAAAACTTGTAGAATATAAAAACAAGAAATTTAAACTCATTTGAAGCATAGTGTGTATGGATAGAATCAATGCACGTATAAAATATATATCTATGCTTTTATTAAATTCAAAACTAAGTTTTGATAAAACAAAATTTAAAGCACATGAAGTAGATACACATCAAAATAATTTTTAACCATTATGAATCATCAATGTATATGGAAGAAATTCAACATATATAAAATCATGTAAACTTCATTTTATTCAATATATTCATGAAAAATCATATATATATATATTCTTGAAAATCTGAAATCGGTTAGACTGAAACAACAAACCATTGAACTTGTGTGTTTGTATAATTGGCTATATCAAAACTAACTATCCTTATACAAGATCTATAACTCTAAATTAAACAAACCAAAGTCTTCTTGTCGATCTTCATCTCCAAGATGACTCGATCCAAACATGATCCATGAGCTTGACTCCAACTTGAGTTTTAGATGTGATCTTGACGCACGAGCTTCTTAATCTACACGTGTTAGCTTCCAAACTTGATTTTGAATCCTTTGTTGAAGCCAAACACCTACTAAGATCTTGATCAATATCTGAAACTTAATAAACATAAGATCATTAGTAACTTAACTTCATAAGTTAGTCATCATCAAAACTAAGGTGAAGGGCCTTTGGGCCAACAATCTCCTCCTCTTCTGATGATGAAAAAACTTATGAGGTTATATATATATATATATATATATATATATATATATATATATATATATATATATATATATATATATATATATATATATATATATATATATATATATATAAAATTAAGGATAGGCTTCATAGAAGCTCCCCCTTAACTCATGCATAGCAAAACCAATAATGATATGCAATGGAATCATCATAAAACACATGTATATATACATAAACATAAGAAAACACGTATATATAAATCCAAATCTTTCTCCTACTTTTTGTCAATCATCAACAAAGGGTGAAGAAGGACAAATAATACCAATAAATACATATTTTGAAAGAAGATCTTGATACCAATAAAAACTATCAATTGAAAGAAATCAATTAAAAGTGAAACCATCTTTTTCCCAATTAAAATGAAACAATCTTTTTACCAATTGATACCAATAGAAGGGCATGATATCAATTAAAAGTAAAAAACAAATTTTTTAGGTAAATAATAAAAACCATTTTACAATATAGATATCAAATAGAGAATAATACCAATATAAAATTATTGATACCAATATTGAATATGTTAGCATATACCAAACAAAATATTTTTCATCATAAAAGTGGGGTAAGATACCAATTGAAAATAAAATCAATTAAAAGATAAAATAAGAATTTTTCTCCCCCTTTATGAAATACCAATAAAATAATACATAAGCTTGTATAGGATACCAATTATCATTAAGAATATAAATCAAGCTTAGCATAAAATTAAATTTGCGCTAAAAATATAAGGTCATTGTTGTTGGCCCAAAGGCTTTCCACTCTAGTTTTGATGATGACTAACTCATGTAGTTATGTGTACTAATAATCTTGTGTTTTAGTCTCAGATCATTTATCAAGATATTAGTTGGTGTTTAGCTTCAACAAGATGATTTGGAAGCTTGCACATGTTGATTCAAGAGCCTAAGCATCAAAGATAACATTGGAGTCTTGCTCGGTGAATCAAAGGAGTTTTGGATCAAGCCGACTTGGAGATTGCGCTCTACAAGAAGACTTGGAGATTGCGCTCTACAAGAAGACTTAGGTATCCATAGTTTGGGTTTAGATCTTAATTGTAAAGATTAGTATAGTATGATAAGCTCAAGTTCACAACACACTTGTTTCACGTTTTGAATATTGGTTTTCAGTTTTTGGTTTAACCGATCTTGGTTTTCATGAATAGATTTTATATTAAAACAAGTTTACATGGTTTAGTGTATATATGATTTGTTCTATATACATGCTTGCTTCTATTGCTTAAACAAACTTTGTTTGATAGTCTATTTCATGTGTTTTATGTTTTGGTATTTTTATCAAAACATTATTTTGGACTTAATGACAAAAATCATGATATCTATATGTTTCTTGTATATTGGATTTCTATTCATATACAACTTGCTTCAAAGTGTTTAAATATCATATTTTTGTATTTGGATGAGTTTTAGACAAAACATATTTTCTATTCAAGATTCCAAGTTTTAGAAAATACATGTTTTGGTTTTTTGGAAAATATGATATGATACAAAAATAGTTTTAATTGCTTGATATTTGAGTCAAAACTTTTATCACAGGTTTATATATCAATGCAAAATGCTAAAACTATTTTTGGGGATTTTTAGTGATTTATAAGAATTTATTTGACATTATTTTTCCCCAGATTTCAGACCTGATTTTTGTCTGCCATGCTGGGACGGTCGACCGACCGGTCGACCGCACCATGTAGCTGGTCGACCGAGCGGTCGACCGACGTGCACAGAAACGTGCACGCTACACCAGTCGACCGGGCGGTCGACCGGGCTGAAGTAACTGACTTACGGCCTGATTCGGTCGACTGGGCGGTCGACCGAAAGCCTATAACGGGCAGATTTTTGAATTAGCGGTCGACCGGCCGGTCGACCGATACAGCCGTTGGAACAGTAACGGGCAGATTTTTAAGAGCTGTTTTATTTTGTCTTTTGTGTTT
The DNA here is from genome assembly GCA_038442645.1 of Agave tequilana. Classification (NCBI taxonomy): domain Eukaryota; kingdom Viridiplantae; phylum Streptophyta; class Magnoliopsida; order Asparagales; family Asparagaceae; genus Agave; species Agave tequilana. Next base: position 53,041 of record JAVJIF010004429.1, read on the forward strand.
AAAATTTGAAATTGGGTTTTATTTCAAATCTAATATTACTTAATTAACCTTAAGTTCATTTTATCTCTTAACCTACCCCTTTCCTATATATAGGGGTGTTTGGGGAGAGATTCATTAACAAGAAAAATATTGATTGCTAGAAAAATTAAAAGAGCTTTATTTCTTAGTTTTCTTCAAAAGTTTTTGGGCTAAAATTTTATATCTCTCTGGAGTTTTTGCTGCAATCAAAATTGGTTTTTGGATTCGAAGAGAACAATCTTTTGTGTTTTTGATTAGGGTTTGAAAAACCAAAGAAAAGGGATTTTGGGAAAAGCTTTTGAATTGAACTTCTCTATCTTGATTTGATTTATTTCCCAAAGATTTTCTTTGAGTTGCTGGTTTCAAATCCCTTGGTTTTCTCCACACTTGAGCTACAATCTACTATATTGTCTATAGGTTTTGTGTGGGAGAAAAAGAGTTGTTTGTGGTTGTTGCTTTAAACCACCAAGTAGCAAGAGATTGTTTTGTGGTTATTGTTGTAAACCACTAAGTTGTAAACCTTACTCTTGTGTGGCTGTGTGCCTTTTGGAGTTGTGTACTCCGGTGGAGTTGTGTACTCCGGTGATTGTAACTGTCTGTGTGATAGTGAAGCTAGAATCCATCTGGGGATGGCGGGGATGTAGAGCTGGGTGCTCGAACCTCGAGAACATATCTTGGTGTTTGCGTTTGATCGATTGGCTCTCTCTATCTCTATCTCTATTTACTTTGTGCCTTGCATTTTCAATTCATTTTGTTCATCATATTTGCTTGGCTTGGTTGTGTGTGCATCACTTGTTGATCACACTTGAGTGCTCATTGCATTTAGATTTTTAATTTCGCATTTAGTTTCATTGATTAGCATCATCACCTATTCACCCCCCCCTCTAGGTGATTTCAATTGGTATCAGAGCTAGTGCTCCTGATATTTTGGTTTAACAACCTAGGAGTAAAAGATCTTGGTTTGCTAATCCTTATTTGCATTTCATTTGCACTCATACTAGTTTGCACTTTTGGCTAGCCCTCCTATGTTTAACTATTCTAAACTTGACTCATGGAAGGTTGACATGATTAGACATCTAAAAGGACTAGGTCATCTAGTTTATCAAGCCATCACCATAGAAGCCCTCCCTAATACTAGTAAGCATAAGAAGGCCAATGCACTTGCACTTCAAACACTTAGAGCATCTTTTGATAATGATCTCTTACTTGTTTTTGATAGTTTTAATTCGGCTTTTGTAGCTTGGAGCGTCTTGACATCTCCGGAGCTTCCAAGGATCATCAACAATATGAGGAGATTGAGGAGAGATGTATCCGAAGAGCCTTGCTTTATGGCATACGGAAATGACTCTCATGAGGTACATACGGATTCCCCTCTTAAAATAGCTCTAGTTCATATTGCCATGATTGTTTTGAAGTTCAAAATCTAAATGTTGAACTTGCTTCTAAACTTGAAAAATTCTTGGAAAAACACAACTCTTTGAAAGAAAAACATTTTGATTTACAAAAAGAAATGAAGGATTTATGTTCAACTTTTGAATCGGTTTTGCAAGAGAAGGAAGAGATTACTAGTGAACGTTACTCACTACAATCTCAACTAGAACTTGCACTTAAAGAGATTGAAGATTTGAAAAACAAAAATGATTTTGATGATGTGGTAGAACACAATGAAGTTTTGTCATCTAGATTGGATCTTGTTTATAAAGAAAATCTCACTTTGAAAAATAAAATTGATTCTATCACTAAAGAATTGGATTTGGTTTTGAAGAAAAATGAATCTTTGCAAAATGATATTGATTTGCATATTTGCCATGATAGCATTGCTTCTACTTCTAGCAATTCTATTGCATGTTCCACTTTATCTTCTAGCATAGAAAATGATATAATTACTTTGAAGAAAAGTGTTGATAGTTTGGGCTCCACTTTGAGCCATTGTGCATGAATCACTCACGTTTGGAAACCTTGGTTCGCAAGAAACAAGTTCCAACCTTGCATGCACACTCATCTATGCATACACATGCTTCCCACGGTCACCACCAACACTTGTATGCTCATGTGTACACATGTACACATTGTGGTCGAAAAGGCCACCTTGCTAGATTTTGCTATGATAGACTACATTTTGAAATTTTAGCAACTAATCTTGTTTGGGTTAGGAAAGATACTAACCCCTATGGACCCAAAAGAAAATGGGTACCAAAAACCACCTCTATGCTTTGTGATGTAGGTGGGAGCTCTCGCATCACGTGAGGGTATTGGTGCCTTGAGGTGGATGCGTTCTAAGCTAAAATGAGAACCATTTGGATGCTTCACTCTCAAGGAGATTTGGTGGGAGGACCACTGGGGTTTGGAGATCTAGAGATGCACCTTCATCGGTTTTGGTATCATTCTCTAACTCCCATTTATGTGTATATGCTTTCATGTTCATTCATTTATAGCATGTTTGTAGGTTCATGATTAGTATGATAATTACCATGTTAATTAGAATTATGTTTTACATGATTAGTTCTTGAGACACCCTTGTTTAATATGGACCCATATCTTGTGTTCTCTTTTGTTTTAGCTATCATGTTAATCATAGATCTAATACACATGTTCTTATCATAATAATCATATGGATTTTAGTGATTGTTTTGATATTCCATGTTTTTGATGATTATTTTATCATGTTGATTGTTGATTCACTTTTGTGCTTCATGTGTTGACTACTTGCTTGAATGATTGTTTTCATTAAGACTAGAACTTATACTTGTGCAACTAATGAGCTACAAATAGACCTTTATATATGTTTGTGCTTGAATGCTCATTTGTATTCATTTGATGTACTAGTATAGTCTAGTTTTGATGATTCATGCATTCTAACTTGTATAGAATTATGTGAATGATCCATTTTTGATATGTTGTATGATCTTGAGTTTTGACTTCATGTATATGTCTATTTTGTCCAAACCATCATGTATACATGTACATCCTTGAGCCACGTGCCTTCATGCATATATGTTTGTGGACTCTTTATGTTTGGGATATGTATGTATACTATAGTTTGTTCATGACATACATATGCCTTGAAGTTTAGATCATTTGTGATGATTTTCATGATTGATTATGATTTTCATGATTTATGATGATTTCACATCCTAGATGAACTTTCATGGATTTCATGACTCTTTTATGTTTCATATCTTGATGATTTCCATATTGAGCTTAAATTTTCATGATGATATGTTTTTCACAACACTTGTACACTCAACTTACTTGATGTTTTCCCATGATTTAATTTTCAAATTGGTATCATGATTTAGTTTTCATGAGTACATATATTAATTGGGATTATTTGCTAACACATGTATTCAACCAAGAGAGCCAACGCGGCACCTCAACCCTTTTTACGGGGAATCTAGAGGGGTTAGTCCAGAGCCCTTCACGGGGAATTCGGCTACACTTTGGTATTTTACATAGTGTTTAGTGTAATAGCCATATAGATGGTTTTTTAGTGTTTAGTGATTTGTGATTCTCATGTTTTATGAAAAATCTAGTTATTTTTATCTTGAAGGATTTCGTGCTAGTTGACTTATATAACTAGTTGTGATATTCTTCATGAGGTAGTGATTTTCAAACATACTCTATTGTTCAAATCTATTTTTGAAAACCCCTACCATTGATGGGCAGGAGACCATGATCAAGTATGTTCCTTCTTGAAAATCATTTAAAACTTATCTTGGATGGGTGGTAGTTGATATGAGTTATACACTTGACCTTATTTTGTTATTTCAATTGGTATCATTGAATTCTTTCAATTGGTATCAATCTTGACATCCTTTTGTATACTCATATATGTTTTGTTTCATATATGTATGCTTACACTCTTCATATAGTATCAATTTCAATTGGTATCTATTTCTTACATACATATATAGATGATTTATTTGTGCCTATTATATTCCTATGTCTTAGAGCACAAATGTTGGCTATGATGAGCTTGAGTTATTCAATTGGTATCCATATACAAGCTTCTTCAAAATTTTGAGTTTGCTAAGCTTGAATTTTTAATGAATATCATGTTTCAATTGATTTAATTTTCAATTGGTAACTTATTTCAAGCCTATGCATATTTTCTTTTGGTATTTCATAAAGGGGGAGAAAACTCGTATTTTACATTTCAATTGGTATTTGGTTTACCATTGTGTTTGTTTACCACTCCCTAACTTTATGATGGAAAATGATTTAAACATTGTAGTGTAATTGGTATCAAGATGAAATTTTGTTTTTCAATTGGTTTCATGAGCCTTTAATGAATGATTTCTTCATTTGGTATCAAGAGGTCACTTGTTTATTAAATTGGTATCAACTTTGGTTTATTGTCTATTGGTATCAAGTTTACATTGCTTGTTTTCATGTTGACATAAAATGATTATTCTTGTTTCAATGCCTTGTATAATTTTGGTATTGGCATTCATTAAATTTTTGATGATTTCAATTGGTATCAATTTGTTTATTAAACCAAAACCAAACATGTTTCAATGCTTTATATAGTTTTTTGATTTTACCCCTTGAAAGGGGGAGAGGAATTTGATTTCATTGTGGTTGTTTTACCCCTTTGTTGATGAGTGACAAAAAGGGGGAGAAGAATTTGTAGTTTATATGCATGGTTGATTTATGCATATGTTTTGTTTTGTTTTGGTATGTTTATTATGTGTTTGAGAACATTCATTGCTTATCTTATATGTTTTATTGTTATGCATGAGTTGAGGGGGAGCTTCTTTGAAGCTTTACTTTAATCAATACATATATAACTCCATGAGTTTTGTCATCATCAAAAAGGGGGAGATTGTTGGCCCAAAAGCTTTCCACTCTAGTTTTGATGATGACTAACTCATGTAGTTATGTGTACTAATAATCTTGTGTTTTAGTCTCAGATCATTTATCAAGATATTAGTTGGTGTTTAGCTTCAACAAGATGATTTGGAAGCTTGCACATGTTGATTCAAGAGCCTAAGCATCAAAGATGACATTGGAGTCTTGCTCGGTGAATCAAAGGAGTTTTGGATCAAGCCGACTTGGAGATTGCGCTCTACAAGAAGACTTGGAGATTGCGCTCTACAAGAAGACTTAGGTATCCATAGTTTGGGTTTAGATCTTAATTGTAAAGATTAGTATAGTATGATAAGCTCAAGTTCACAACACACTTGTTTCACGTTTTGAATATTGGTTTTCGGTTTTTGGTTTAACCGATCTTGGTTTTCATGAATAGATTTTATATCAAAACAAGTTTACATGGTTTAGTGTATATATGATTTGTTCTATATACATGCTTGCTTCTATTGCTTAAACAAACTTTGTTTGATAGTCTATTTCATGTGTTTTATGTTTTGGTATTTTTATCAAAACATTATTTTGGACTTAATGACAAAAATCATGGTATCTATATGTTTCTTGTATATTGGATTTCTATTCATATACAACTTGCTTCAAAGTGTTTAAATATCATATTTTTTATTTGGATGAGTTTTAGACAAAACATATTTTCTATTCAAGATTCCAAGTTTTAGAAAATACATGTTTTGGTTTTTTGGAAAATATGATATGATACAAAAATAGTTTTAATTGCTTGATATTTGAGTCAAAACTTTTATCACAGGTTTATATATCAATGCAAAATGCTAAAACTATTTTTGGGAATTTTTAGTGATTTATAAGAATTTATTTGACATTATTTTTCCCCAGATTTCAGACCTGATTTTTGTCTGCCAGGCTGGGACGGTCGACCGACCGGTCGACCGCACCATGTAGCCGGTCGACCGAGCGGTCGACCGACGTGCACAGAAACGTGCACGCTACACCAGTCGACCGGGCGGTCGACCGGGCTGAAGTAACTGACTTACGGCCTGATTCGGTTGACTGGGCGGTCGACCGGAAGCCTATAACGGGCAGATTTTTGAATTAGCGGTCGACCGGCCGGTCGACCGATACAGCCGTTGGAACAGTAACGGGCAGATTTTTAAGAGTTATTTTATTTTGTCTTTTGTGTTTAAAATTTGAAATTGGGTTTTATTTCAAATCTAATATTACTTAATTAACCTTAAGTTCATTTTATCTCTTAACCTACCCCTCTCCTATATATAGGGGTGTTTGGGGAGAGATTCATTAACAAGAAAAATATTGATTGCTAGAAAAATTAAAAGAGCTTTATTTCTTAGTTTTCTTCAAAAGTTTTTGGGCTAAAATTTTATATCTCTCTGGAGTTTTTGCTGCAATCAAAATTGGTTTTTGGATTCAAAGAGAACAATCTTTTGTGTTTTTGATTAGGGTTTGAAAAACCAAAGAAAAGGGATTTTGGGAAAAGCTTTTGAATTGAACTTCTCTATCTTGATTTGATTTATTACCCAAAGATTTTCTTTGAGTTGCTGGTTTCAAATCCCTTGGTTTTCTCCACACTTGAGCTACAATCTACTATATTGTCTATAGGTTTTGTGTGGGAGAAAAAGAGATTGTTTGTGGTTGTTGCTTTAAACCACCAAGTAGCAAGAGATTGTTTTGTGGTTATTGTTGTAAACCACTAAGTTGTAAACCTTACTCTTGTGTGGCTGTGTGCCTTTTGGGAGTTGTGTACTCCGGTGGAGTTGTGTACTCCGGTGATTGTAACTGTCTGTGTGATAGTGAAGCTAGAATCCATCTGGGGATGGCGGGGATGTAGAGCTGGGTGCTCGAACCTCGAGAACATATCTTGGTGTTTGCGTTTGATCGATTGGCTCTCTCTATCTCTATCTCTATTTACTTTGTGCCTTGCATTTTCAATTCATTTTGTTCATCATATTTGCTTGGCTTGGTTGTGTGTGCATCACTTGTTGATCACACTTGAGTGCTCATTGCATTTAGATTTTTAATTCCGCATTTAGTTTCATTGATTAGCATCATCACCTATTCACCCCCCCCCTCTAGGTGATTTCAATTGTATGTTTATAGCACAAGAATATATCTATATCTATGTATAATCGGAGCAATATAACATCAATTTGAAATATGATGCATGCATATACATAGAAAACATGAGCAAACAAAAAAAAATTTTCATTAAAATTATGTATATCTCATAACTACCTTCCTTTCATTCAAATGTTTAAATAGATTTTCAATAAGGGACACAAGGCATGGTCAACTATCCAACTACCCTTTGAAGGTAGGATTTTCAAAAATATGATTTGAAAATCATTTTAGTATAGTTTGAAAACTCTACTAATTGAAGAATACGAAACTAGTTTTTTAAGAAAATTTTAAAAACTAGTATGAAATACTTCAAGCAAGGAAGTAAAAGAAAATGTATATTCCATGAAAGCATACTAGATACACAAAATTGACGCTCAAAATCTATAAAACACAAATATTCTCATGAATCCAAAATTATGAGTAAACAAGACGATGTAAAGTGTAATAATCATGTAAGAAATATATACATGAAAATAAATTAATGGAGCTTAATCAAAATGAAATTCCTTTATTAAAAACAAGAAATCATCAAAACTTCAATTTTTATTAAAAACTAAACAAACTTGAAGGTATGTATATGTTTTGTCGAAACTAAAGTGTACATACATATCTAAACATGAAAGAGTCCATAATGGAATATTGCATGAAGGCAAGTTACTTTAGGATAGACATGTATATCTATCATTTTGGATAAAATTAATATATACATGAAGCAAAATACGAAAACATGTATAAAAGTAGGGAATACGAGTGAAGATGCAAGAATCATCAAAACAAGGTTATACAAGTACATGTAATGAGTACAAATGAGCAATGAAGCACAAATACATAATAATCAAGTGTAGCTCATCAATTGTACAAGTATAAATGCAAATATTAATGAAAACTTACATCCAAACATGTAATCAAAACATTAAGCACAAAAAACATAAACAAATATGATCAGTAGGGTAAATGTAAATATTATTAATATTAGGATATACACAATAACTAAACTAAACTAAGAACACAAAAATATGAATCCATATGAACATGGATGTGTCTCAAATACTATACATGTATATCACAAGTCTAATAAATATTGCAATTAATATAATAAACATGAAAATCATGACATGCTAAAAATCATCAATGAAAGCTGTAAATAAAAATGAGGAGTTAAAAATAATTACCAAAACCAATGAACTAATCTCTAGATCTCCAAACTATGGTGGTCCTCCCACCAAATATCCTTGAAAGTGATGCATCCAAAAATTATGTGCATTTAGCTCGAAACGCATTCACCATTAAGGCACCAACACTCTCATGTCTTGTGAGAGCCCACACCTACAACAAATGAAATAGGGGTGGATTTTGGTACCCAAACTTTCTTGGTCCAAGGAGGTTAGTGATTAGTCTCTAAAACTGCATATTTCATACTACATCTTCACATTTATTTAATATTAAATTCTACTAATAATACCTATCTTGCATGTTTCTTGGTCTGTGGCATGAAATGAAGAAGAAGACCCAGAATAACCATTTAATTGGTGATTAAAGGCCAACAAAGATAGCCATTAACTTTGGAGAGTGGTTTTGTCAAAATCGGGGGCCAATTTTTAGAAACCAGGACATCTAGCCGACAGGGGACAAAAGAGGACTGTGCTGCAGGCGGCGCGCCGTGCATGGCCATACTATGGGCACGAAAATGTGGCCATAGTCGAGTTTTTCCAGCTCCCTTATGGAGCCGCGCGCCAAGATTTGACGCGCGGCTCCGTACAGTACCCTAGTTCCCCTTTTGCCTATAAATACCCTGGGGTTTTTCTAGAATCGGGAAGAGGAGTTTTTGAGTAGTTTTTAGTTTAGTTTTAGGGTTTTTCTTTCCATGTTGTAGTTTAGGGTAGTTTAGTTTAGTTCTTCTTCTTCCTCCTCCCTTGAATTTTTCATTTCTTGTAGATCTTGTAATTGGAGAGAGAGTGGTATATGCTTGGAATGCAAGAGTGCTTGTAATAGAAATAGACAATCTATGAAAGGTGCTCTCTTTACCTCTCTTTATTTTCTTCTCTCTAACTCCTTTTACATGTGTAGCTAACTTTTCTCTCATGGTAACTAATTACTAACCACTAACTAGCTTAACTTCTTATTTGATAATTCACATGAATCTAATAGCCTCTACTTGGCCTTGCTCTTGTAAGAGTCATTGATGGCTCATGATGATGGATTCTAACACTCTAACATCTAAATCTCTAAGAAGCTAACATTACTTTACTTAATGCTTGCTCTATTGGGTTTTGATGATTTAAGTATAGCTTGCACTTGTTGGTTGAATTTGGATGTGAAAGTTAATATATGAGCCATACTTTATAATGCTCTTGAACTAAGGGCTAGTGATGGCCAATGATATATGTGAGGCAACTATCACTAAGTGGTTAGCATGTTGGTGGAGCTACTAGTAGATAGGAGCCACGAGTTTTCTTTCTTTTTTCACTTGTTTTAGAAATATTCCAAAAATCACAAATACATTCTTTTCTATTTTTCCCACTTTTTTGTTTTCACCGTACTTCTCTTTTTCATTCTTTGTTTTCCTTTCTTTTTATTCTTTCAAACATTAAAGAATTTTTAACACACACGTGAATCAACCGGTAAAGCTTCTATCGCCTCCCGTTCTTGTGGATTCGACTCATTTTAGCCTATATGAAAGCATCGAGGAAGCCAAAGCACATACACTTTAAATCATAATTTCAAAATATATATTTTTCCTACACGGTTTTTTCCTGATCAAATTTTGGCGCCATTATTGGGGATGGGAAAGGTTTGATTTCACGTTTTTGTTAACTTTTCTTCATTGTTTTTTTTTTTGTGCAGGTTAAAGTTTTAGCATTGCAGAAGTCCAACTTGCTTTTGTGTGGTTGGGTAATTCTTATATATTCTTATACTCTGCTGCTAATTTTTGTTTATATTACCTGTGCACTGTAATAATTAAGAACTAAAATACGAAAATCGGATGCTTTAAAATAGCTTAGACATTTGCATCTGGCACGTGTCAATTTTAATTCCAATATACTATTTTCTGTTCTTGTGTTATTGTGATCTTGACGGAGGTGTACATATTGCATTGCATATAGTTAGGACAAACACTTTAGTGATTTACTCATTTTTTTGTGTTCATTCTTATCTATATTGCACACTTGCACAAATTGAACTTAAGGGCAACACCCAATATAATATAAGGTGGGGAAGTCATTACCCTCCCTTAGCCCAAAAATCACCTCCCCACTCACACAATCCAAGCCTAAAAAAATTGCTAGACGTTGGCCCTCAGGGTCATCTCGGACTCATTTAAGAGATTAACCTAAGGGGGAAGTTGTTAGAAGTTGACTCTTATCAAATTGGTGTCTAAGTTTGGAGATTGAGAGATGAAACCTTGAAGAACCGTGGTTTGACATAATTAGACACATTGCTCCGACACGGATACCTCTCACTGATCTTGCCCCTATTTGGCCGATTAACTCGTCAGATTCTAATAATGAACCCCTCATAGATAGTCTAACCAGTTAAGAGTCGTCTTGGCCTAAGTCAACCCTAGCATAGGCTTGTCTTCTTTTTCTTTATCTTTGTTTGTTTGTTTATTTGTTTGTTTTCTTTTTTGTATATTGTGAAATGGATTTTAAAAAAATAATTCTTTCAATCATAATATGACTCAATATTTCACCCTGACCTCATATGACTCGGATAACTCCAACCTGACTATGTACAACATGAATCAACTATATATGTCGAGTTGGGATTATCCGACTCAATATGACCCATATTCCCAACCTATGACTGTAATTTTCAAAAGAATTTTCACTCTTCACAGAGTTCATGGGATTCACCTCCCCCGAGTTAAATTTTCAACCACCTTGTCCACATTATTCATTCCCTGACTCGGCTTCATATCCTCCTTTTCCTGTTCTACCAACTAAGGAAAAATCCAATTTCGAAAGGAGTATTGAAGCCAGCTTGAGTCCCAACAACAAATTCAAAATTTGCTCAATTCATAATCCTTCCCAAATAACTCCATATACTCCTTTTTTAGAACATCCAATTGAAGAAGAATCTGAGCTAGAAGAGCGTTTGAAAGTCTTTTGTGAAAAATTGCAACGATTTCAAAATAACTTGGACTCATCATCTTAGCCAAAATTTCAAGAGTCCTACTCATCTTTTCCAGTCTCACTGATTCAAAATGAACAATCATCAATACTAGACTTGAGTATGGAACCCTTGTGTGAGTCTGAGCAGCAATCGCAAAATCCGATGGACTCACAATTTCACCACAATTTCAAAAATCAACTTCCATACTTACCTTTTCAAGAAGATCCAATTGCAAAAAGTATGGAAGACATGATTCTGACTCCAAATTCTGTTACCCGACTTATCAGTAAGTTAGATCACTAATAAGAAAATTGATCAATGAGAGCAAGAAAAGTCTTTCTTGTCGACATTTCACCGATCCTTATATCCCTAACTCTACTGATTGGACCCAAGAATCATGTCATTTTGGAAATCTAGTTTCAATTTCATCATACCAACCTGAACTTCACCAACATCAACCTCTTGACCTTTTGGTATGTTATCCTTTTTTTGAAATTAAACTTGAGCTTGAAAGTGATCCTAAACCTGATGTTGGTGATTTCATTTCACTTTTTGATTCAATAATGACTCTAGTATCTTTATCAGATTTTTTTCTCTATTCCATAGTCAACATTAAACCATGTACCAGTACACTGTGAATTGAATCACCAATATCTTATGATCACACTTCAATAATGGGGTTTATTCTTTGGTTTGGACCCTATTATTGAACCAATTTTGACTCTCATTGCTGACTCTCGACTTGGTCTGAGTCAAATTCTCGAGTCGATATCGATTTTTATTTTTGATCCATTTGAGTCTAAATCCATTATCTCCCAAAATCACACTTCATCATTGGACAAGGATGTTGAAGAAAATGACTCAGTAATTATTTTTGAAAATTGGACATTAGATGGGAATAATTTTTTCAATAAGACCATTCATTCAATCATTCTTTTACTGGGTCGTATTATAGAAGTCATTGGTGGGTTTCTTCAAGATTCAAGATATTTTGATTGGGTAGCAACGCTTGGTCCAATCAGATCACCACCGGAACCACTACCATGAGTTAATTTTCTTTCCCTCTCCATTTGTTTCATGTATATACACATTCACAATGCATTGTGGACAATGTATGGATAACTGTAGGGGAGGGTTTATTAACGTAGGTTAGTTTTAAATTTTCTTTCTTTTACACTTCTTTTTAGAAAATGTTTAGAGAAACCCTCTTCTTTTTCTTTTTACAAAACTTTTTGAAACAAGATAAATAGTTTTGATTTATTTTTAAAAAAATTAAGATTATCTTAGGAATTAGGAAGACCTAAGATTATGAATTTTAAACGAATCAAAATAATAGATCTTTTTTAAATTTTAGGATAAGAAAGTAAGATTAAAAAGATAATTTGATCTTGAATTTTTTGTCTTAGATTTATGCACTTCACACTTACACAATTTTTGGGATTGAAATAAAGACTAAAAATGTCATAAAAAATATAAATATAAAAATAATATAAAAAATGAAATGATGATAAATCACTTATTAAAGTTGGATAATTATACCTCAGGAAGCATGATTATTCAGACCTAAAACAGTGGACAAAAATAACATAATCCCTTTAGTTTTGTGGCCTTGGTTACTCAAGTCCTTAAGTCTGAGGGATGTTTTATTATCTGGTGCCCTAAGATTATCTGGTTTGGGATTCACCAACTAAAGGCTCACGACCCGAGTAAATAAAAAAGCCTAAGAAAACCAAGAGAAGAAAAAAGAAAAAAGAAAAAAATAAATATAGACAAATCAATGGCATGAAAGTTTGAGTCAATATCCCAAAAATCTTCACAGTTCACAAAGTGCATATTTTTCTAAGAGTTTTATGAGAGATCAAAGAATCAATTCAATTTTAAATTCTTACATTTAATTTATAACATGATTTTTCATTTCTACTTAGTTTACGAAAGATTAATTTCGGTTAACCTATGACCTTGGATCACTTATATTTTCGCAAAAATACTTCAACACTTTTCTCTATTTCAAAAATGTATTTTCAAAATACTAACATTTGATTTCTTTCTTTATGAATTTTGTGGGTGTAATCCACTCAAAACCGTCAGGAGACAAAACTCCTCCTCTAGAGAAAATTTAGAGGTTTAACATCTTCTTGCACACGCTCAGTGCAATCACATCACCTGCGAAAGCGGTGTAATAATTTTCTTAGTTCTTTTTTGTTTTGCTTGGGACGAGTAAAAGATAAGTATGGGGGTGTGATTAGTCTCTAAAACTACATATTTCATACCACATCTTCACATTTATTTAATATTAAATTCTACTAATAATATCTCTCTTACATGTTTCTAAGTCCATGACATGAAATGAAGAAGAAGACCCAAAATCACCATTTAATTGGTGATTAAAGGCCTACAAAGATAGTTATTGACTTTGGAGAGTGGTTTCGTCAAAACCGGGGGCCAATTTCTAGAAACCAGGACATCTACCCGACAGGGGGACAAGAGAGGACTGCGCTGCAGGTGGCGCACCGCGCGCGGCCGCACTATGGCCACAGAAATGCGGCCATAGACGGGTTTCCGTGGCTCCCTTATGGATCCCGCGCCAAGATTTGATGTGCGGCTTCATACTGTACCCCTTAGTTCCCCCTTTTTCCTATAAATAGCCTGGGATTTTTTTAGAACTGGGGAGAGGAGTTTTTAAGTAATTTTTAGGTTAGTTTTAGGATTTTTCTTTACATGTTGCAATTTAGGGTAGTTTAGTTTAGTTTTTCTTCTTTTTCCTCCCTTATATTTTTCATTTCTTGTAGATCTTGTAATAGGAGAGAGAGTGGTACATGCTTGGAATACAAGAGTGCTTGTAATAGAATGTGACAATCTATGAAAGGTGCTCTCTTTACCTTTATTTGTTTTCTTCTCTCAGCTCCTTTTACATGTGTAGCTAACTTTTCTGTTATGGCAACTAACTACTAACCACTAACTAGTTTAACTTCTTATTTGGTAATCCACATGAATCTAATAGATTCTACTTAGCCTTGCTCTTGTAAGAGCCATTGATGGCTCACGATGATGGATTCTAATACTCTAACATCTAAGTCTCTAATAAACTAACATTACTTTACTTCATGCTTGCTCTTATTGGGTTTTGATGATCTAAGTGTAGCTTGCACTTTTTGGTTGAATTTGGATGTGAAAGTTAATATATGAGCCATACTTTATAATGCTCTTGAACCAAGGACTAGTGCTGGCCAATGATACATGTGAGGCAACTATCACTAAGAGGTTAGCATGTTGATAGAGCCATTAGTAGTTAGTAGCTGTGAGTTTCTTTCTTTTTCACTTATTGTAGAAATAATCTAAAAATCACAAATACATTCTATTCTATGTTTCCCACTTCTTTATTATCACCGTACTTCTCTTTTCCATTCTTTGTTTTTCTTTCTTTTCATTCTTTCAAACATTGAAGAATTTTTAACACACACGTAAATCAATCGATAAAGTTTCTATCTCCTCCCATCCTTGTCGATTTGACTCGTTTAGCGTCTATGCTATAACAGAAGTATCGAGGAAGCCAAAGCACAGATACTTTAAATCTTAATTTCAAAACATACACTTTTCGTGCAGTATTTTTCCCCGATCACTTAGCATCTTTCCTAACCCAAACATATTTATTTGCAAAATATAAATCATGTACTCTATCATAACAAAATTTTGCAAGGAGGCCTTTGCGTCCACAATGTGTACAAGTGTACATATTAGCATACATAGTGTCATGTGTGTGAATATGAGAAGCATGTGTATGCCGTGATGGGTGTGCATGCATATGTGGAATATATTTCTTTTGAACAATCTCTTGTGATCCATGACACATTGGCTCAAAGTGGAGCCAAAACAATCAATGCTCGTTTTCAAAATACAAATACCATTTTTAATAATTGAAGAAGAAGTGGAGCAAGCAACATGTTTATCACAAGAAGATGAAACAATAGAAGTATGACAAGCATGAGAGTCAAAAGTATTTTTCAAAGAAACTTTTTCTTTTGAAATACATTCTAATTCTTTAGAAATCAAAATGATTTTATTTTTTAAAGTATCATTTTTTAACACAAAATCAAGTTTTGAAGACAAAATCTCATTTTTCTTCAAAACATGATCAAAATCATTTCTATTTTTCAAAAACTCATTTTCTTTAAATGTAAGATCAAGTTAGGTTTTCAATGAGTCCCTTTCATTAGAAATCTCAACCCTTTCTTCCAAAACTAAATCAAGTTCAGAAAATAAATTCTTATTTTCTTCTTTTAAATAAAACTCTTGATTTTCAAACTTTTGTACTTTGAAAGCAAGTTTTCACAAAACATAGATAATTTTTCATTTAAAGCATGTACATCTATAACATGATCATCATTTGAAGAACTAGCACAATCATCTAGTTGAGTGTCTGAATTTACCTCAAGGGAGTCATTCTCTTGGACTATGAAGCAAGCTTGGTCAGACTCATCCCAACTAGATTCCTTCTACAAAACGTATGTCGTTTGTTCATTGAGAGAAATCAATGTGTTTCACATTGCAGAAGCGGAATCACAATTGGAAATCATACATAAATGACCTTTACTTAATGTGTGCCTAAGTGCCTCCATGGCTTGTGCATTGGCCTCAATGTACTTGTCATTACCAAAATAGGATTTCTTGGTAGTGGCAAGATAAACATGCGAACCTAGAACTTCTAGATATGAACTCATTTTAAACTTCCACATATCGACGTTAGAAACATCATACATGGGCGGAGAAAGATGATCCATGAGTTTAAACAATATGTGTGCAAAAGAAAATCTAGATTAGCAATTCAAGGATCACACTCCAAGGTGGTTAAACCGAATATTAGGAGTGCTAGCTCTGGTACCAACTGAAAGTACACCTACAGAATGGTGAATAGGTGTACAAGTTAATCTAGGACAAATGGTGCAAAATTAAAAACTTAATGCTAAACGCACAATGTGTAACCAAGAGTGAGTCTGAATTTACATTGAAGGGCTCTGGAACTACTCTTCTAGATTCCTCTAGATTAGGAATTGAGGTGCTTTAAAAACTCTCTTGGCTAGACACAAGTATGGGCACACAAACTATATCAAGCATGTATATCAATATGAACAATGTAAAGTAATGCATGATAAAGATAGAGTTGAGAGATAGTGGATCAAACACAAACACCGAGATATGTTTCGAGGTTCGAGCCACTACTCTACGTCCCAGCCTTCACACAGAAGGATTTTCACTATCTCCACATAGGACCTTCTACAAAGAGACCTCTACTGAGAAATTACAACTCAACACCGAGAGTACACTACTCCTCTCAAACGCAATCACCTCTACACAAGAGAAAAGGTACAAACCCAATGCAAAAAAAAAGTGTACAACTTGGTGACCTAAAATGATCACAAACATTTCACAAACAAAGACCCAAAATGATTTCAATAGATCACAAACATTTTTTCTCACAAAACAAGATCCTATATATAGGTTTAAAATTGATAGCTCGAGTGTGAGAAAATAAAGTGTTTGAAAAAGAAGTCACAAAGAAAAACTCTTGGAAAAAACTTCTTAATAGATAAAGAATGAAGAGCAAAACTAGATGTCCCAAATATTGGTTTTTTTTAATTTTTCAAAAACTTTGAAATGAATAAAAGATAAGAGATTTGTAGCAAAAAACTTCTTTTAAAACTTGTTGAAAACATTTAAGAAGATGAAAATTTTGCTCTTGAAAATCTTAGTGAAAGCTGGCCTCAAGGACCCATATTTATAGGGCCTTAGAAATATAGCCGTTGGGGTCCAGAACCAGGCCAGAATAGCCTGTCGGTCGATCGCCCAGTGGACCGACCAACGGTCAAAAAATGACCGTTTGTCACTGTCAATCGACCGCCTGGTCACCCGGTCCCAAGGTAAATTACATTTTCAGTCGACCGCCCGGTGAAACAGGCCTACCTGAGAGCTGGATAGTGCCAGTCAGTCAGCTGTACGGTCGACCAACCACATAGGCTAGCCCTTGTGCACATCTTGTACACGTCGGTCGACCGACCGGTCGACCTCCAGAAGGCCCAATACTAGTTTTTACGGATTAAAAGTCGGCTTCTTAATTTCTTAAATCCCATAAAATTCACAAAAATAATTCCATGTAAATATTTGAAGTACAAATATATGTGACCAAAAATCAACATATATTACAAACTATTTGAACTATTTTTTATCATGAAAATTAAGCTTTAAATCAAAAATGGTATTTTTTAAAAACAAAACTTCTAAAGTAAAATATGAACTTTTTCTAAAAACTTGTAAAATACAAAAATAAGATATTTAAACTCATTTGAAGCATAGTGTGTATGGATAAAATCCAATACACATATAAAAGATATATCTATATTTTTGACATTAAATCCAAAACTAAGTTTTGATAAAACAAAACTTAAAATATATGAAGTAAATACACATCAAAATAAGTTTTAAGCATTATGAATCATCAATGTATATGGACGAAATCCAACATACATGAAACCATATAACCTTCCTTTGATTCTATCTATACATGAAATCATACATGATATTCTTGAAAATCTGAAATTGGTTAAGTCAGAACCAAAAACTATTGAAATTGTGTGTGTGTATACTTGAACATATCAAAACTACTAACTATCCTTACACAAGATCTAAAACTCTAAACTAAATAAACTGAAGTCTTCTTGTTGATCTTCATCTCCAAGGGACTCGATCCAAACACGATCCATGAGCTTGACTCCAACTTGAGTTCTATATGCGATCTTGACGCACGAGCTCTTGAATCTGCACGTGATAGCTTCCAAACTTGATTTTGAATCCTTTGTTGAAGTTAAATACTTACTAAGATCTTGATCAATATCTGAAACTTAATAAACATAAGATCATTAGTAACTTAATTTTATAAGTTAATCATCATCAAAACTAAGGTGAAGGGCCTTTTGGGCAATAATGCAAACTACAGGAAAATGCTCAAGATGAAAAAGATAGGCTTACATCTAAACTATGGGGTGATAAGCCTGAAAAATTATGAAGCCTCCATACATGCTAAGATCACAAAGAAGCCTTTTTCAGATATTACAAGGAGCATAAACTTATTAGACTTGAATCTTTCGGGCACCTGCTGTAAAATCACCTAGAGGGGGGTATATAGGTGATGTGCTAATTAAATGTGAAAATTAAAAACTTAGATTAACAAAAACATAACACACAAAAGATAACAAAGCACAGAAGTAGAATCCCCAATGAAGAGTTCTAAAACTTCTCCTTAAGATGCCTCTTTAATAAGGGTTGAGATGCTTTACTAACTTTCTTGGATTAAACAAGTGTAAGCACATAAACAATATCAAGCATATGTAAATGAGCAATAATAATAATGCAAGAAATAAAGAAAAGTAGAGTTGATAGAGATTTGCAAAAGCAAACACGAGAGATTTATTTCGAAGATGGAGCCACTAGCTCTACATCCCCGCCTTTACTGCACTGAAGGATTTCCACTATCTCCACAAAGAAACTCCACAAATGATACAATCTTCAATCCTCTATTCAAGAGAAGGGAACCAAGCCAATGGTCCTTTACCCAAGAGGAATGCACAAAGCAGACACTCCTCTCGCTAAGAGGAGAGCACTAAGCAAATGAAGATTACAATACTTGGTGATCACAAAGATCACAAATTAGAAATCTCACAATATAAGAATCCTACAAATTTCTTTGAAGGCATAAAAACTTGAAGCACAAAACTTTCATTTCCCCAAAAAATTATTTTCTTGATTTTTAAAAAATTCAAAAAGTTAAACACAAATTTTCTTGTAAAATTATTATCAAAATCTTATGTAAAACTCTCTACAATGACTCTTATTTATAGGAATAAAGTAGAAATGATTAGATAGTAAATTTAACCTTTTAAAATGGTGATCAAACCAAAATTAAGCAAGATATAACCATTTGGAAATAAAACAAAACTCAACAATCCAAAATATAGCTGTTTGAGTGAAGACACACCAGAATTAACCTTGCGGTGGATCGCCCGGTTGATTGCTTAATGGCTATAAAACGAGCCATTGGGGCTTGCTGGTTGACTACTCCATCAATCACTGTGAGAACATACTGTGTTCTCACAGTGATCGGTCGAACGACTGAGAGCACTTTTCTCTTTGTTGCACATGATCGACCTAGGATGGTCGACCGGCTAGAGAGAGCAATTTGTTCTGTAACACCAACAGTTGACCGTTCAGTCGACTGCTCAGTCGACCGCGTGTACAAGCCAAGACTTGTTTGCATATTCGGTTGATCATTCGGTCGGTCGTGTGCACAAGCCAGCGGCTTGTAACACTGGTCGATCGCCTGGTCTCGGCATTAGGACAAACACTATATTTTGATTTTTTAAATTCATTTTAAATTTAAATAAATTTCTATAAATTCTACAAAAAAAAAGTTTATGTAAATCAATATGAACTCAAATATGTGTGATAAAAAATTAACACATATTATAAACATGTGAACAACTTTTCATGAAATCAAAATCAATTTTCAAATATAAACTATAATAAAAAAGTTTTTCCAAAAACTAAACTTTAAATTGAAAAAAGTTTTTCCAAAACTTACATAAATGTAAAAACAAGTTTCTCAAACTCATTTGAAGCACTAATGTGTGTGGATAGAATCCAATACACATATCAGTATGAATTTATTTTTTATAAAATCTATTCTTAAAACTAATATATATTCTAATTAAACCGAATACCAAAACTAATATCAAACTTTGGTGTATGTTTATGTGTATAAGATTGAGCAATTAAAATTAATCTAACTTCACATAAAACTAAAAATTCTTATAAACTAGAGTCTTCTTCTTCTTCATCTTGACTTGATTAAAACTCGAATCCTTTGAGCTAGACTCTTTCATGAATTATTAATATGATCTTTATGCTTGAGCTCTTTAATCAACACGTGTTAGCTTCAAAACTTGATTTTGAATCTTTCGTTAAAGCTAAGCACCAAAACTAAGATATTGATTAAACATGTAACTTAAGGAACACAAGATCATTACTGCTATAACTACATTAGTTAATCATCATCAAAACTAAAGTGAATGGGCCTCTGGACCAACAATCTTTCTCTTTTTGATGATGATAAAACTCATGAATTTATCTATACATGGATTAGAGAAGAGCTCAAAAAGTTTTTATTAATTAACGCATAAACTCATAATGATATTCAATAAAGTTCTAAATTTCTTTTCCCTTAAAACAATATGCAAAACATAAATACTATATAACATAACATGCATATATGAACTCTAAATCTCTCTCTCTCTCTCTCTCTCTCTCTCTCTCTCTCTCTCTCTCTCTCTCTTTTTTAAATACATCAACAAAGGGGTTGACACAATATATGGTATAATTTCATGACAAGGAGAGATGTTAACTCCTTTTGCATACATGCATTACATGAAAAAAGAATGATTAAGTCTTAAACCACATAAGCATAATTACAATGTATAGATGGAGATATTAAGCTCTTCCTATACATGTGTACTATATAGAGAATGAAAATCACCTCGAGGGGGTGAATAGGTGATAATGCTAATCAATGCACAATTAAAAAATATGATGCAACAATCGTCCAAAACAAGACTAGAAGCCGAATGCCCTATGAAGGGTTCTGAACTCCTTCCTCGCGATTCCTCTTAAAATGAGTTGGAGGTGCACAATGCAATCTTGTTGTATGAGACTATGATTGACAAGATGAATGAAAACAAGCGAATATAGTAATGAAGATAGAGAGCAAATAGTAATAGCAATGAAAGTAAAGCAAGAAACAAGAGCAAGTAAACCAAACGCAAACACTGAGAATTGTTATCGAGGTTCGAGCACCTAGCTCTACTTCCCCGCCTTCCCCAGAAGGATTGCTAACCACTATAACTTCACAAAGATGTTACAAAATACACTGGATACCCAACTCCACAATCTCAAGTACAAGCAATCTCTTAGTAGTCAAAAAACCACAAACTCTCTTTTGCAAAACTCTCTTTCCTTACAAAAATCCTTGTAGAACAATGAGTAGGATTGAAGCTCTTGTTTGTAAGTGGAAAAAGAAAATGAAATCAAAAAGTTTTTTCAACACTTCAGAAAATGAGAGAGAATTTCAGCACAAAAATCAAGAAATAAAACTCTTTTGAATGCTTTAAACTTTTGAAACTTTTGTAAATTTTTCTTGTTCTCAACCTCTCCCTAAACACCCCTATTTATAGTAGAGGGCTAGGGTTGAAAGATAAAACTCACTTAAGGCTAATTATGAAGTATTAAGTTTGAAAACTCTCACTTAAACATAATTTAAACAGAAAAAGACAAAAATAAAACAGCTCAGAAAAATAGCCGTTACTGTTCAAACGGCTCTATCGGTCGACCGGTCGGTTGACCGAAGTTCAAATAAAAGAGCTGTTGCATGCTCTCGGTCGACTGCCCGGTCGACCAAAAAATACAGAGAGCAATGGTCTTTCAGTCAGGCAGGTTTCGGTCGATCGCCCGGTTGACAATGAAACGTGCACACGGATACGCACTGCTGCCAGAACCTCGGTCGACTGGGTCGGTCGACCGGCTTGACCTGACACAGGGTCGGCCGACCGGACGGTCGACCGGCTCAGGTCAAAAACCAAAACAGAAACAGAATTTTGAAGAGAATTTATTTTTAATAAAATATTTTTGAATAAGGATATGTATTAAAACATAAAAATGACTTTGTAGGCAGAAGATTGTATACTAAAATATTTTGTACATATTATAAAGAATAAACTTAGAAATAAGATGAGTGCAAAAACGTGTGTGATAGAGATTCAAACCTATTCACTATTCTTTAACAAAACTATAAAAAATAAAAACAAATCTAATGAAGTCTCTTTAAGCAAACTTGAAGTCTTGAGCCATGTTATGCCTTGCTAGAGCCTTCTCTTCTATGTTCCTTCCTTGATGTGCAAGACGCCTTCTTTGCTTCATGAACCTAGAAGTTTTTGCAATAGCTAAGCAATGGCCTCCAAATATTGTACTAACCTGAAACTTATCTTGAACAAACTTATTAGTACCAAATAACTCTTATTTGGTTTGTTATCATCAAAACTCTAAACAAATGGAGAGTGTAACCTTATGGGCCAACAATCTCCCCCTTTTTGATGATGACAAAACAAATAGGCTATAAGCCAAAAATATAAGGGAGGAGAAAGCTCCCCCTCAAATTATGCTATAATAAGCAAACAAAGAAAACAATGTAAAAAAAAAAGAAACAAAAACTCAAATCAACACAAGACAACTCAAGAATTCATAAGAACCACATCAAAAACCAAAACATATATATAAACTCATATGAAATCAAAACCATATGAACTCATATTTTCATACATAAAAACTCATTTATATATAAACTCATATGAAACCAAAACCATATGAACTCATATTTTTGTTGGCCCAAAGGCCATTATCCCGGTTATTTTGATGATAGCAAAACATATTTAGTTATGTATTTAATAATCTTGTTTAAAAGGATTTCAGGTTCAAGAACAGGTTTTGACGACTCCACTAAAAGACTCACACATTTGGAGTTCGCCCAAGATTTGCATTCCCAAGCCAAAGCACATAGGAAGCTTCGGGAATATGACGTTGAAGAAAAGATCAAGAACAAGTCAAGACTTTGCTAAAGATTCAAGATTTGTATTTTGTTTATTTTCATTTTAGATATTTTGTCAAAACTAGATATTAGAAGTAGAGATATGGGATATCACACACACACATTTTCTAGAGTGGTTTATGGCTTCAAAAAGACTTTCTAATTCCATTTCCAACTTAGCTTTTATATGAACATATTTTTTGGAAATACGATTTTAGAAAGACAATAGTTTTTGGAAAAACATTTTGTGGAAAAACAAGTTTTATCAAAAGAATTTTTGTCAACTATTTTTACATGATAGTAGTATGACACATGCTCATACTCTATATTTTTACAAGTCCAAATTATTTAACCCAAGACCCAAAACCAAAAACCCAAAATGTCCTGGTTCTGGATTCAGAACTTACAGTGACCGGTCGACCGACCCGGTCGACCGACATGCACAACTGTGCATATGCATATCAGTCGACCGACAGTCGACCGAGATTTTGTTTTTGCTCTCTGGAAAAATCAGTCGACCGAGTCGGTCGACCGATGAGCCCCAACGGTCGGATTTTTGACCGTTGGCGGTCGACCGACCCGGTCGACCGGCCTCTGTCAGAAGTTCTGACAGATCCAACAGCTCTATTTTCTGACTACTTTTTCTTTTGGGATTTGTTTCCAACGAATCTCTGAAGGTATTTTTGACCCCTATAAATAGGTGGTCACTTCATATGATATGACTAACAATTTTACAACACTTAGAAAATATTTTACAAGAGTTTTAGAGCTATACTTTCAAAAGAGTTTAAAAGATTTCCAAGTTTCAATTAGAAAAGATTTTTCTCTCCAAAGCCAAAATTCCAATCACCAACTTGAAGCCTATACCTCTACTTCTCTCTAGTTTTGCACTACACAATCCCATACTTCTACTCTACATATTTGGTTCTAGGATTGTGCTTAGTGAGCTTTGTAAAGTGATCAAGTGTATATCACTCCTTTCCTATTTGAGTGAAGTTGTAGAGGCATCGGCCTCAAGGCGAGCTAGTGTGCTCAAGGTGGTGAAGTGTCATCACGAGAGACGGACAAGTGTTGTCCTTGTATTGTTGATCCGGTGGGATCCTCAATAGTGGAAATCCTTCAAGTGTGAAGGCGGGGACGTAGAGAGTGGCTCGAACCTCGGAAACATATCGGCGTGTTTGCGTTTGCTCAATTCTTCTAAACTCTATCTCTTTATTACTTGCACTTTTACATTGTCTATTACTTGCAAGAAATATTGTATTGTGCTAATTGTTTAGAGTTAATTTTTAAATTCCGCAAAATTGCCATTGTTCATATAGCCATCACCTATTCACCCCCCCTCTAGGTGATTTCAATTGGTATCAGAGCCAAACCCTAGAATTTGGTCTAACAACCTTAGGGAGATCCTTTACTTGGCTATATTCATTTGTTGTATTTTATTTTATATTGTGCATTCATGGCATCTCTAGATTTTTCAAGCATTAAGTCCCCACCCAAGTTTGATGGCTTGAACTTCCCATTTGGAAGGTCAAGATGAACCTTTTTCTAAAATCACTAGGAGTTAGGGTTGCTAGGGCTATTACCAAAGACTTTGTTGAACCAACTACTGATGAGAGCAAATGGTCCGAGGAAACTACTAAGGACTATGAGGCTAATGCTAGGGCTCAATATGCCTTAACCCTATCCCTTAATGAAGATGACCTTGCACGCATCATTAATTGTAAATCGGCATATGAAGTTTGGAACATTCTTATTGTGACTCATGAGGGAACGTCACAAGTCAAGAGAGCAAAAATTGACTTGCTACGTTCTCAATATGAGAATTTTTACATGTTTGACAATGAGGGCATTGATGACATGCTCACACGTTTCACAAAAATAACTAATGCTCTTTCTTCCTTAGGCGACAAGATTGACAATGATCAAAAGATAAGGAAGGTGATTAGAGCTCTTCCCAAAGCTTGGGAAGTCAAGGCGACAACCCTCAAGGAGCTCAACGACAAAGAGGAGATGGACTTCTCCGGCTTCATCGGAAATCTCAAAACCCATGAGATGGAGATGAAGGTACGAGAAGAAAGGGAGGCACCAAAGAAGAAGACAATTGCCTTCAAAGCCGCTCCAACAATTCAAGACAAGGATGATTCATCGGATGAGTGCGATGAAGACTTCGCCATGCTTATCCGGAAGGTGGGTAAGATGTTTTATAAGAAGGGAAGACAAAGCAATTTCCGGCGAGGGAAACCTCAAGGGAGATTTGAAAGAAAAAGAGAGGAGCCCGGTCCTTGCTTCCATTGCAAGAAGATCGGTCACCTAATTGCCGATTGCCCCGCTCTACAAGCGACCACATCCAAGAACGGGCAAAGAAAGAAGAAGGCCATGGTGGCTACTTGGGATGACACGGAGTCGGAATCCGAAGAGGAAGTCGACGCCGCGCACATGTGCTTCATGGCACATGGGGACTCTCGAAAACTCTTTAGATGATGATGATTTATCTATGGATGAACTAGCACAATTCTTTGAAGAACTACAACATAGGTATGAGATTTCACAATCTCATAATAAGAAATTAAAAAGGAAAATGATCTCTTGAAAAATAAATTTGAATTAGTAGTTAATGAGAAAAATGCTTTATCTAGTTCTTTTGATAAATTGAAGAATGATTTTGAAAAATATAAACTTGCTACTAAGGGAAAAACCCCATGGTTTCAATTGATAAAAATGATTTTGTTGAGATCCAAAAGCGTGTTGATGCTTTGGACTCCACACTTAAAAATTATGCATTTGATTTGAAAAAGATAGCATCTAAATTTCCTAAGGGAACACCCCAAGGGAAACATGCACAACATACACATACACATGCACGGAAACATGCACACACACATAAGCATGCATACATGTATGGTAGTGGTAGGATTTATGTTTGCACTCATTGTGGCCGCAAAGGCCATTTAGAAAAGTTTTGTTATGCTAAACATAGTGTAAACAATAAATATGTTTGGGTTCGCCCCAGTACTAACCCTAAAGGACCCACAAAGATTTGGGTACCAAGAGATCCTCCAAATGTAGGTGATACAGGTGGATCTACTTCCTCCAAGACTTAGGGGGGGACGGTGCCCGGGTGGTAGATGCAACTAAGCTCAAAGTTCAAATCTAGATTGCATCGCTATCGTGGAGGCACCTATTTTTGGAGATTGCCCTTCAATTGGTAACATCTCCATTTTAAATAGTTTTTGATTTTTGGTTATGTATACATGTGTATAGAATTGATAGTTTGCTTTTGTACTCTATTGATATATGCTAATATAGAACTACATTTCTATCATGTTGTGTACATGCCTTGTATTAACTTCCATATCTTGTGTTTTATGCCATATGTCATATTTGTCCACATGTCCATATTTTTTTTTGTATCTATATATACCTTTTATCAAAAGTATAAATAAATCTTCAAAATTTCTTATTTAAGCAAATACCTTAAAGATGGCAATTGCGCACCTCAACTCTTTCAAGAGGAATCAAGAGGATGAAGTTCAGAACCCGTCACTGGGTATTCGGCTTCAACATCTTTATATCTTTGTTTAAATATGTAAAATAAAATTAAAACATGATTGTGTGAAGTTTTGATGTTTATGATAACCTAAATGAAGATTTAAAACTGATTGATGTATTCCTGTATGTTATAATATATCATACTTTATTTGTTATAATTTCCTTTAAAAAAATTTTTTGGACAGAACCTGTTAACAGCATTTCAGGCAAAGCCGGTCGACCGGCCCCTAACACCAGTCGACCGACTCTGCCTGAGAGAAAATTTTTGAATTTTTTCTGTTATCAGTCGACTGATAATAAGACCGGTCGACTGACTCGAGTCTGTGTGACTCTCTGGATATTTCAGTCGACCGGACCGGTCGACCGATAGTCGTATTCTGCCCTAAAATTGGTTTAAATTCAACTTTTTCTCTCTCACTCTCTCATTTCTCTCAGACGAACCGCAGGAGCTTTTCTTCCCCAAAATTTCCAACTCTCGAATCTTTCACCTGATCTTAAATTCCTTTAAAACCCACTTCATACTCCTTCTTCCAACTCCAGATCTGCAGTTTCAGGGAAATCCAACCGGCTGATTTTCAGATTTTCGGATTTTTCAGTTAGGGTTTCAGAATTTTCATCAAGGTAAAAATCGGATTTTTATTGTGAATCTTCACTTCTAGCTTAGAAATCTTTCTTCCTTTGTCACTATTTTAGGTTGCTTAGCCTCTAGATCGTGCCATAACCTGTTTTAATCAATAAAAATTTCATTTTTATCATGCCTCCTAAAAGAACTCGAACTGAGAAGGGAAAGGCTGTTGCCCAACCCTCTTCTCAGGCTACTAGATCCGATCGCCTCTTCCGAAATGATCTAGCTTCGATCGTTTCGATCATCTATCCACTAGGAACACTAATTCGGGTAGATTTGTGGCTATCCAAGATTTTGAGCATCTAGATATTCCCCACATTCTTCATACCAACAACCTTGTTGATTTTCTCACCATCAAGGAGAAAGTCTACACTTCCCTGGTTCCATATTTTTATGCTAACTTTGAATTCAATGGGAACCGGATCTCTTCTCGTGTTTTGGGTAGGGATATAGACATCTCCATAGGTCAATTTGCTAGAATCCTACATCTCTCCTCTGGTGGAGTGGATGTTTATTCACACGACCTTCATGATTTCGAGTATCCGGAGGGTGAGTCTTCGCTCACCGCATCCACTCTTATTCACGGGAATGACAATCCCGCTTTGGTGATGAATGAGATTGTGAGTAAGTACACTCTCCAATCTCAAGTCCTTGCAAAGATTATTTTCTTTGATATCGTGCCTAAATCTGGTGAGTTTAGCCATGCTCGGGGTCCAGTTCCACTGATTATCTACTGCCTCCTTAAAGGCATTAAGGTAAACTTCCCTCGAGTCATAGCGTCTCACATGAGTTCTGATCAGATCCGTACTGCGGGTAGGAGTTTGCCTTACGGCATGCTTATTACCCGTCTTCTTAGGGCTCTAGACTTTGATTTATCTGCTGAAAGCCCTTCCAAACCTTTGTCTGACATCAATAGTACTGCCCTGAAGATGATGGAAGCTCAGCTGCGTAGACACGCACCTGCGCAACCACCTCTTCCTCCTCCTGCTCCAGCTCCAGCCCCTGCTTTTCCTCCTGAGTTTCAGGCTGGTATGTCTTCGGTGGTCCGCACACAGATCGAGGCACATCAGGCCTGGGTCGAGCAGCAATTCACAGCACTTCGTGCAGATTTGGATGCTCGCTCCATGCAGGATGCTGTTTTTCGGGCGGAGGTCCGAAACGACTTGTCTTATATGGCTGACTCCATGAGATTCGTGGATGTTCAGTTTCAGGCCCTGTTTACAAAATTTGACATAGTCGTTCCTGATCGGACTCCGAGTGCTCGTCGACTCCCTGCCACCGGTCCTCCTTTCCCTCCCAGAGCTCCTGTTTCTGTTCCGCCACCGCGCACCAGAGTTGATGGCATGGATCCAGAGGAGGTAGATTCTTCTTCTTCCTCAGACGATGGTGGTGACCAGACGATGGCTGAGGGCTCGTCTGATGACGACGACGAGGAGGATGACGAGGAGACTGACGATGCCGGAGATGCTGGTGGTGCTGAGTGACCTCCCCTTGTTTGATGATGTCAAAAAGGGGGAGAGTTATTTGGAGAGAGAGAGATATTTTGTGACATTTTGATATTTTGTTATGTATTTGACATATTTTGTTGTGTTGGACATCTTTTGCTTTGTCATGTATTTTTATTTTGTTGTGGACATGGATATGGTTATGTGTTTTATGTATTTATGTCATGTATGAGACTCATTTTCTTCATCTATGATATGACATGAGTATTTGGTATCTTTTGTTGGCATGGAAATATAATGTTTATTATTTATCATTTGTGATAATGTGCCTGAGTATGATTTTTATATATGCTTGTGTTGAGGGGGAGCTTCATTTGAAGACTCTATCCCAAATATCTTGTGATAACTACATATGTTTTGCCATCATCAAAAAGGGGGAGATTGTTGGCCCAAAGGCCATTATCCCGGTTATTTTGATGATAGCAAAACATATTTAGTTATGTATTTAATAATCTTGTTTAAAAGGATTTCAGGTTCAAGAACAGGTTTTGACGACTCCACTAAAAGACTCACACATTTGGAGTTCGCCCAAGATTTGCATTCCCAAGCCAAAGCACATAGGAAGCTTCGGGAATATGACGTTGAAGAAAAGATCAAGAACAAGTCAAGACTTTGCTAAAGATTCAAGATTTGTATTTTGTTTATTTTCATTTTAGATATTTTGTCAAAACTAGATATTAGAAGTAGAGATATGGGATATCACACACACACATTTTCTAGAGTGGTTTATGGCTTCAAAAAGACTTTCTAATTCCATTTCCAACTTAGCTTTTATATGAACATATTTTTTGGAAATACGATTTTAGAAAGACAATAGTTTTTGGAAAAACATTTTGTGGAAAAACAAGTTTTATCAAAAGAATTTTTGTCAAACTATTTTTACATGATAGTAGTATGACACATGCTCATACTCTATGTTTTTACAAGTCCAAATTATTTAACCCAAGACCCAAAACCAAAAACCCAAAATGTCCTGGTTCTGGAAGTTCTGTTTTTCAGAACTTACAGTGACCGGTCGACCGACCCGGTCGACCGACATGCACAACTGTGCATATGCATATCAGTCGACCGACAGTCGACCGAGATTTTGTTTTTGCTCTCTGGAAAAATCAGTCGACCGAGTCGGTCGACCGATGAGCCCCAACGGTCGGATTTTTGACCGTTGGCGGTCGACCGACCCGGTCGACCGGCCTCTGTCAGAAGTTCTGACAGATCCAACAGCTCTATTTTCTGACTACTTTTTCTTTTGGGATTTGTTTCCAACGAATCTCTGAAGGTATTTTTGACCCCTATAAATAGGTGGTCACTTCATATGATATGACTAACAATTTTACAACACTTAGAAAATATTTTACAAGAGTTTTAGAGCTATACTTTCAAAAGAGTTTAAAAGATTTCCAAGTTTCAATTAGAAAAGATTTTTCTCTCCAAAGCCAAAATTCCAATCACCAACTTGAAGCCTATACCTCTACTTCTCTCTAGTTTTGCACTACACAATCCCATACTTCTACTCTACATATTTGGTTCTAGGATTGTGCTTAGTGAGCTTTGTAAAGTGATCAAGTGTAGATCACTCCTTTCCTATTTGAGTGAAGTTGTAGAGGCATCGGCCTCAAGGCGAGCTAGTGTGCTCAAGGTGGTGAAGTGTCATTACGAGAGACGGACAAGTGTTGTCCTTGTATTGTTGATCCGGTGGGATCCTCAATAGTGGAAATCCTTCAAGTGTGAAGGCGGGGACGTAGAGCGTGGCTCGAACCTCGGAAACATATCGGCGTGTTTGCGTTTGCTCAATTCTTCTAAACTCTATCTCTTTATTACTTGCACTTTTACATTGTCTATTACTTGCAAGAAATATTGTATTGTGCTAATTGTTTAGAGTTAATTTTTAAATTCCGCAAAATTGCCATTGTTCATATAGCCATCACCTATTCACCCCCCCTCTAGGTGATTTCAATTTTCATACATAAAAAACTCATTCTCCCCCTTTTGTCACACATCAAAAAGAGTTAAGAAAACATTTTATTCAATAACACAAACATTAAGTTCACCACAAATGAAGGAAAATCTAGAAAAATCAGGTGGTTTAGTGAAAATATCGGCAAGTTGCAAATCTGTAGAAACATAATCAATGTCTATATCTCCTTTCTCAAAATGATCTCTAAGAAAGTGATATCTAATCTCAATGTGCTTGGTCTTACTATGTTGATTTACATTCTTAGTCATATGTATAGTACTAGTATTATCACAAAATATTTTTATATGATCAAAATGTAAATCATAATCAAGGAGAGTATGTTTCATCTAAAGGACTTGAGCACAACAAGCCCCTGCGGCAACATACTCCGCCTCGACGGTTAAGAGAGCTACGGAATTTTGTTTCCTAGAGGACCATGAACAAGACAATTACCAAGAAATTGACATGTCCCACTAGTACTCTTTCTATCTACTCTACAACCCGCATAGTCGGCATCCGAATAACTCGTCATTGAGAAATCTCTAATTTTCGGATACCATAGACCCATTTCAATTGTGCCCTTAATATAACGAATAATGAGTTTTACTGCAATAAGGTGGGACTCTTTGGGACACGATTGAAATCTAGCACAAAGACACACACTAAACATGATGTCTGGCCTACTTGCCGTCAAATACAAAAGACTTCCTATCATGCTTCTATATAATTTAATATCAACATTTTTACCTTGGTCATCCTTATCAAGCTTGGTTGTAGTTGCCATGGGAGTGTTGCAAACCTTTGAGTCTTCAAGTCCAAATTTCTTTTCGAGTTCCTTTACGTATTTGGCTTGACATATGAAGTTCTCATCTTGCAATTGCTTGATTTGGAGTCCAAGAAAGAAATTAAGCTCACCCATTGAAGACTTTTCAAATTCTAGTTGCATGACCTTTTCAAACTCCTTGCATAAAAACTCATTAGTAGAACCAAAGATTATATCATCTACATAAATTTGCATAATTAAAATGTCATTATCAACATGCTTAGTGAAAAGAGTTGTGTCTACTTTGCCTTTAACAAAATCATTTGAAATGAGAAAACTAGAAAGCCTTTCATACCAAGCTCTTGGAGCTTGTTTCAATCCATACAAAGCTTTATCAAGTTTAAAAACAAAATCGGGATGAACATGATCAACAAAATCGGGAGGTTGTTCAACATAAACTTCTTCATTTATAAAACCATTCAAAAATGCACTTTTCACATCCATTTGAAAAAGTTTAAAATTTTTGAAAGATGCAAAAGCTAGTGTTATCCATATGGCTTCAAGCCGTGCTACGGGTGCAAAGGTCTCCTCAAAGTCAATTCTCTCAACTTGAGTGTAACCTTGGGCCACTAACCTACCTTTACTCCTAATTATATTTTCGGACTCATCCATCTTGTTTCTAAAGATCCACTTAGTACCAATTATTGGTCTATCGTGGGGCCTAGGAACAAGGTGCTAAACTTGGTTGCGCTCAAATTGATTGAGTTCCTCTTGCATGGCTAGCAACCAATATGAGTCCTCTTTGGCTTCGAGGATGCATTTGGATTCAAAATGAGAAATGAAAGTAAAGTTACCACATAAGTCATGGAGTTTGGAGCGAGTTGTTACCCCTTTAGATGCATCACCTAAGATGAGCTCCTTGTGATGATTTGTAGCATATCTCCAAGCTTTAGGAAGCGGTTGTGAGCTTTTCTCTTTATCCTCTTGAACATCACCAATTGATTCTTGCTTTTCTTCTTGAGCGGGTGAGTCCTTCAAGGATAGCCTCTCCATGTCTTCACCTAATGGGTCAATCTCTACAACATTCTCAACAACCACATTAGATTCTTCAAATTTAACATGCATGGATTCTTCAGTGGTAAGGGAAGATCTATTGAATACTCTATAAGCTTTGCTAGTAGTAGAATATCCAACAAAGATTGCTTCATAGGCCTTAGCATCAAATTTACCCAAGTTATCTCTAGTATTCAAAACAAAACACTTGCATCCAAAGACTTTGAAATATGCAACATTAGGTTTTCTAGAATGATACATTTCAAAAGATGTTTTGAAAGAATTCTTACATAAATAAATGCAATTTGATATATAGCATGCGGTGTTTACGGCCTCGGCCTATAGATATTGAGGGAGGTCATATTCACTTATCATCGTTCTAGCCATCTCTTGAAGTGTTCTATTTTTTCTTTCTACAACTCCATTTTGTTGTGGAGTTCTAGGACAAGGCATTTCATGCTTGATTCCCTTTTTATCACAATAAGTCATGAAGAATTGGTTATCAAACTCACCACCTCTATCACTCCTTATTTTCAAAATCGAAAAACCTTTTTCTTTTTCAACCCTTTTTCGAAAAACTTTGAAATGAGAAAAAGTTTGATCTTTGTATTCCAAAAAGAAAACCCAAGTGAAACGGGAAAAATCATCAACTAAAACAAATGCATATCTACTACCATTTAAACTCTTAGTTTTAGTTGGTCCAAAAAGATCCATATGAATTAATTCTAAAGGCCTAGTTGACAGATATCCTTGATTTGTTTGAAGGAAGACTTGGTTTGTTTCCCAAGTTGGCACGCACCACAAATGCGGTCTTTCTCAAACTTCAAGTAAGGAATACCCTTCACCAATTCCTTTGAATTAATCCTAGAAAGATAGTCAAAAGATGCATGTCCTAATCTTCTATGTCAAAGCCAAGAATTTTCATCAAAAGCATTTAAGCATTTAGTAGAACAATCCAAATTAAGCATGTCAATGATATAAACATTATTATCACGAAAACCGGTGAGAATATAATCATTAGTTTTAACATCAAAAATCTTGCAAGAAGAATCATCAAAAATAATTTTAAGTCCACGGTCACAAAGTTGACTAATGCTAAGCAAATTATGTTTCAAACCATCAACAAGTACAACATTTTCTATAATAGGAGATGCACCAATTTGAATGTTACCTATACCAATGATAGTTCCCTTGGAGTCATCCCCGAAGGTGACGTGCCACCTTCCATGTACCTTGATAGGGTTGTAAAGTTGTTGATGTCCCATGTCATGTGTCTTGAACAACCACTATCAAGGTACCACCGCTCCTTACGTCTTGGAACCTTGGTGTGTACCTACATCAAATAATTTAGGACTTGATTTTGGTACTCACTTTTTTTGGGTCCTAATGGATTAGTGTCATGACCCATACAAGATTATTTGATCTATTTACTTGATCATAACAAAACTTAGCTAAATGTCCATTTTTACCACAATAGGTACATCTATACACTCTACCATATTTAAAAGCATAGTGAGTGTGTTATTTGTGAGCATGAGAATTGTAAGCATGAGCATGAGAAGTGTTATGTGTAGTGTGAGCATGAGGAATTTTAGCATGAGAAGCTTTAGCATGAGAAGTGTGCTTCTTTGAAAACATATCTTCAAGTTTCTTAGTGTTAAAAGCACAATCCTTTAAAACTTTTTCAAAATCAACAATTTTTATTTTTAAAGAAGAAATTTCTTTTTCATCAATCTTAGGAAATTTTGCTTTACAAGTAACTTTGTAAGCACTAAATTCATTTTGGGTAGAAATGATATTTGAAGAAATTTCATCTTTTTCTCTATAAACAATAGCAAGTTGATTTTTAAGAAAAGCTACTTCTTTTTCTAATTTAGAGCATTCAATCTTTTTATTATCATAGGTTTCGGAGAGTTCAACAAAAGCATGAACAAGCATCTCTTTACTTAATTCATCATCTTCTTCTTCTAGAGGTTGAGAGGTTACCTTTGGTGTGTTTGCCATGAAACACATATTCGCCGTATCCACCTCTTCTTCGGACTCGCTATCCGAATCCCAAGTTGCTTTGTACGCTTTCTTTTCTTCCGGCTTCTTTGGCTTGAAGGAGGAAGTCATCTTCTTCTTGAACTCTGGACAATCGGCCATGATATGTCCGGGCTTTCGGCAATTGTAGCATATAATTCTTCTCTCCTCTTTGCCTTCAAATTTTCTTCTAAAGTTGAGCTTGTTCTTCCGGTACAATCTCTTCACGTTTCGCACAAGGAGGGAGAGCTCCTCATCTTCTTCTTCATCTTCTTCATCTTCATCAAGAGTGGATGAAGACTTGAAGGCCATGAATTTCTTCTTTAGTGGAGCGGCCTCTTCTCTTGCCTTCTTTTCCATCTCATGGGTCTTTAAGTTCCCAATGAGACTAATGAGGTCCATTTCATCCTTGTCGTTTAACTCTTTCAAGGTGGTGGCCTTTATCTCTCAAGATGAAGGAAGAGCCCGAATCACTTTTCGCACCTTTTGGTCATTGGAGATATCATCACCTAAAGAGGAAAGAGCATTGGTGATTTTAGTAAACCTTGTAATCATACAATCAATAGATTCATCATTAATCATTTTAAAAGATTCATATTGAGACCTTAAGAGATCTATCTTAGCTCTCTTAACTTGTGAAGTCCCCTCGTGTGTGACCAACAAATGTTGCCAAATCTCATAGGCGGATTGGCAATAAATTACCCGTGTAAGGTCGTCCTTATTCAAGGTGGTTAAGAGGGAATTTTGGGCCTTGGAGTTAGCCTCATATTCTCTAAAGGTAAAGTCGGTCCATGTGCTTTCATCACTATCGAGTACAACATAGGGTTTGGTCAAAGATTTTGCAACTAAGCTACCTAAAGATTGCAAAAAGATAGTCATCCTAACCTTCCAAATAGGGAAATTAAGTCCATCAAATTTAGGAGGGGTTTTGATGTTGTCAGCCATGTTTACTAGTGTATGATAAAAGTACACCTAGAGGGGGGGTGAATAGGTGTAAATGCTAATCTAGAACTAAATAAAAACTAAATGCTCTAAATGCGGAAGCTAATGCAAATGTTGCACAAACTTAATACAATCCAATAAGTGTAGCCGAATTCTCCGTGAAAGGCTCTGGACTAACTCCTCTTGATTCCCCTTGAAATGGGTTGAGGTGCTATGTGAAGCTCTTGTTGGATGAGTATAAGTTAGGCCCACACACACAAGCAATCCAAGCAATATGAAATATGTGCACACACAATCAAGCCAAGCATATAAGAATGAATTGCAATATAAAAGATGCAAGGCAACACAAGCAATGTATAAGATATGTATGCAATGAAAGAATGATGCTTGCACAAAGTAAAGAGAGTAAGAGTTGAGAGATATTGGATCAATCGCAAAGACCAAGATATGTTTCGAGGTTCGAGCCCCTAGCTCTACATCCCCGCCTTCACCACCGTGAAGGATTTCTAATCCACTATCTCCCACCAAGGGAACCTCTACCAAATAGGATTTGTTACAACTCTAGGAGTACCAAACTCCTCTCTCAAACAACCTCCTCACAACCGAGGGGTTCACAACCAATACCAACACCTCTACCGAAGAGGGTTAAGGCCCGTAGCCAACAAACTCAAATACCTCTACCTAAGAGGTTTACAAGCACAATCACCTCTACCAAAGAGGGATCCAAATACCACTCCGATCACCTCTACCAAAGAGGGATTCACAAGTACAAGGAGGGTGTTTACAACAAGTGGTTTCACAAACCACAAACTCTCTTTTCTTTCTCTTTTCCTTTTTCCACAAAAATAAGATCCTAATAGATTAGGATAGGTGATAGCTCAAGTGTGGAAAACTAGGTGTTTTGGAAAACAAGAACTCAAAGAAAACACTTGGGAAATTTCTTGTAAAAGATAAAGAATGGAAGCCAATACAAAAATCCCAAATTCCAATTTCTTTGATTTTTCCAAAACCAAAAACACAAAGAATAAATCTTGTTAGCACTTAAAACTCTTTTAAAAACTTCTTTTTGAAACCAGAGAATGGGTGAAAATGAGCTCTTAAAATCTTAGCCTCAAACAATGACAAGAACCCCCAATTTATAGGCTGCCAGAATATAGCCGTTGGGATCTGTCAGAGCTGCCGGTCGACCGGCCGGTCGACCGGCCGGCCCAACGACTGCCCAACGGTCATATTTCTGACCGTTGAAGCCACCGGTCGACCGCCCGGTCGACCGTGCCACTGGAATAGAGAGCAGACTCTCTGTCGGTCGACCGTCCGGTCGACCCAGCATTTCCAGAGAGCAGAACTCTCTGTCGGTCGACAGCCCGGTCGGCCGATACTCCAGTGCACAGAGGCATGCACGTCTGTGCACGTCGGTCGACCGGTCCGGTCGACCGACTTCAGGATTAGTCGACTATAAAGGTAGTCAAGTCGACTTTCCTGAAGCCTGGAACAATATTTTGGGATTTAAAAACATGGTCTTTTGGCTTACATAAAATCCCATAAAATACTTAGAGAATCTACAAAAATAGTTTTACTAATATACTTTGATATACAAACATGCTGGCACAAAATCAAGGC
This sequence comes from Agave tequilana, assembly GCA_038442645.1. NCBI lineage: Eukaryota > Viridiplantae > Streptophyta > Magnoliopsida > Asparagales > Asparagaceae > Agave > Agave tequilana. The sequence continues at coordinate 89,866 of JAVJIF010004429.1, forward strand.
ATGTTATAAATGTTTTGGACTATTTTTGTAATATGGAAATATTGGCTTAAGATAAAAACTATTTTTCCAAACCATATTTTTCCAAAACTTGTTTTTCCATATCTTCACAAAATACAAAAACAAGATATTTGAGTTCATTTTAAAGCATAGTGTGTATGGATATGATCCACTACACAATCAATATGAAATATCTATGTTTTTGACATTTAAGCTCTAATCAAGGTTTGGTTTAAAAGATATGAACTATGAAATACCAAAATCCAAAATAAATATTTTGTCACAAAGAAAAATCTTTTTCTAAATAAAAATTCTTTTCTAAAATGAAATCTTTTATGAAAGCAATTCTAGCAAGAGTGTGTGTGTTATAGACTTGAGCAATCAACTATACTAAGCTTTACAAATGGATCTAAAACACACTATACTAAACTATGGATATCTAAGTCTTTGAGTCATCAAGAAGACTTGCTCCCAAACGCGATCCACCGAGTGCAAAGGTATGATCTTTAAGCTTTGGCACCGGAATCACCATGATAAGCTTCCAAACACCTCTTGTTGAAGCTATCACCAAACTAATATTTTGCTAAAGATCTTAAACTTAAAATCACAAGATTATTAGTAAACATAGCTACATGAGTTGATCATCATCAAAACTAGAGTGGAAGGCCTTTGGGCAAACAATCTCCCCCTTTTTGATGATGACAAAACTCATGGAGTTATATATGCATGGATTAAAGTTAAGCTTCAAAGAAGCTCCCCCTTAACTCATGCATAAACAAATAAACAATAAGTATGCAATGAATGACAATGCATATAAACATGGTGCTCTGGATACCAATGAAATATTCAAAATAAAACATGCTTCTAGATACCAATTAAAACATTGGACATGCATATATGATGTTTAAAAACTATAAACTCAAGATCTTTCTCCCCCTGTTTGTCAATCATCAACAAAGGGGTAAGAGCAAAATCAAAACATATTCTTTTATGAACAAAAATTAAACGAGCAAATAAAACATGTTCTTAAAGCAAATACATGCATACAAAGACATGCATATAAGCTACAAAAACAACCAAAGTCTTCTCCCCCTTTTTGTTCTAATCAAGGAAATAACAAAGGGTTAAAAAACAACAAATTTCTTCCCCCTTTTTTGTCAAAAACAAAAGGACTAATGAGGGGTAAAATCCAAAACATTGATACCAATAAAGAATAAGTAATTAAAATGCATCTTGATATCAATAAGAGAAATATGTTCTTTTAAACATATGATACCAATTTGAAACAATATTTTAACATAAAGTAAGGGAGTGGGAACCAAATACCAATTGAAAGACAAAATCAAATTTTCTCCCCCTTTATGAAATACCAACTAAACATATGCATAAGCTTGTTTCAATATACTAATTGAAAAACAATCAATCATTAGAAATTTTTTTTTTCAAGCTTAGTATAAACAAATTTTTATGCTCTAAGATATAGTAATATAGTAGGCACAAATAAAACATATATGTATGTAAAGAATAGATACCAATTGAAATTGATACCATAGGACAGAAGACATACATACATACAAAACATATATGAGTATACAAAAAGATCAAAATTGATACCAATTGAAAGAAAGGGTCAAGTGTATATCTCATATTACAATGAAGAATATGAACTAGTTAAAATGAAAAATTTTGTTAACTAGTACGAAATCCTTCAAGCAAGGAATAAACACAAATCATTTTTCATAAAAATGAAATCCACATGATAATCAACACTCTAATCCAATTAAGCATAAAAATGTCTCATGAAAACAAAACATGAGCAACTTATAAATGTGAGTGTACAAGTAAGGTGTGGAAATCACAATCATGAAAATTTGTTCAATTAAGCTCAATTATTCCTTTAAATAAAAAAAATTAACTTATTTAATCTTCAAGGCATATGTATGTCTAATACAAACTAAAGTATGCATACATATCCAAGATACAAACGAGTCCACAAGTATATATGCATGAAGGCACGTGGCTCAAAAAGGATGTATATGTATATCATTAGTTTGGACAAGAAGGACATATACATGAAGTTAAATACAAATACATCAAAACATGAAAGGCTAAATTTTCATTAATACAAATTTCATTTTCAAGGTATATGTATGACTTGACAAACAAGAAGTATACATACATATCCCTAAACACACTTTGAGTCCATAATAGATATTTGCATGAAAGGCAAATGACTCAAGGGGTATTCATGTATATCTTCAAGTTTGGCAAAATACACATATACATGAAATAAAAACTCAAAATCATCAATCACTTCAAAAAATAGGAATACAAGTTTAAAATGTATGAATCATCAAAACTAGACTATACTAGTACATCTAATGGGTTCAAATAAGCAATCAAGCCCAAACATATATAGATTTATTTGTACCCCATTGTATGTACAAGTATAAATCCTAGTCTTAATGAGAACTAACATCTAAACATGTAATCAAATCATTAAGCACAAGACAAACACGAATATCATTTTGCTAAAACGAAACTCACACAAATTCATCAAAATTCTTTTATTTGTAACAAAGCTTCTAGGTATATGTATGATTCATCCAAATCTAACAATGTACATACATATCCCAATCATAAACGAGTCTATTTAAAAGTAATTGCATGAAGGCAAAAGACTCGACGGGTATACATGTATATTTACTAGGTTTGAATTCAAAATACATATACATGAAGTAAAATCATGAAAATAGGTATGACAAGTATAAATGAAGGAATCATCAAAACTAACTTATACATGTGCATATAGTGGGTTCAAATGATCATGAAGTGTAAACATATATAAGAATCAATTTGTTCTCACTATGTGTACATGTATACAAGCAAGTTTTGATAAAGTCTATATTTAAACTAGTTTATACCACATAAAGCATAAAAAAATCATCATGAGAAAACTAAAACATGATTACTATGTAAATTCACATGTATTAGATTCATGATGTACATTATAGCTAAACAAAAGGTGAGAACACTAAATATGAGTTTATATAAGCATGTGTGTCTCAAATACTATACATGTATGTCAAGGATCTAATAAACATGGCATTTACACACTAATCCATAGACAATGAAAACATGCTATAAAATAAATGAATATGAAAGCATGTAAACAATAATAAGGAGTTTAGGAATCGTTACCAAAGCCTTAGAAGGCAACTTTCCTTGTCTCCAAAACATGGTGGTCCTTTCCACCAAATCATCCCTTGAAAGTGATGCATCCAATTGATTTCCTTTAAGTACGGAACGCATCCACTCCAGGGTGCCATCACTCTCACGTCATGTGGGAGCCCTCACCTACATCAAATAAAGGAGGGGTGGTCTTTGGTACCCATACTCTTTTGGGTCCATGGGGGTTAGTCCCTTCTCTAACCCAAACATATTTCTTTGCTAAATTGGGAGTATGTAATCTATCATAACAAAATTTAGCAAGGTGGCCTTTTCGACCACAATGTGTACAAGTGTACACATGAGCATACGTGTGATGGTGTCCGTGAGGAGCATGTGTATGCCGTGGAGGATGTGCATGCATAAAAGATGGAACTTGTTTCTTTCGAAGCAAAGTTTCCAACCGTGTATGGTTCATGGCACATTGGCTCATAGTGGAGCCCAAACAATCTACTCTCTTCTTTAGCATACAAATATCATCATTAATTCTAGAAGAAGAGGTACATGCATTAGGTAGACTAGATGAAGAGGCTACACTAGCATGGCAAACATGTGCATCTATCTTAGTTTGCAAAACAACATTTTTATTCAAACAAACATCTAGATCATTAGAAATAGAAATTATTTTGTTTTTTAAAGCAACATTCTCTTTTAAAACAAAATCAACTTTTGAAGACAAGCTTTTATTTTTCTTCAAAAGTGTATCACAATCATTTTTAGATTTTAAAAATTCATTTTCTTTTAGTGTAAGTTCTAATTGAGATCTCAATGAATCCCTTTCATTATAGACCTCAACCTTCTCTTGCAAAACCTTGTCAAGTCTAGAATGCAAATTTTTATTTTCTTTTTCAATTTCTAGACATTTCTTTTTCAAAATCTTATATTTTTCAATTAGTTTTTCACAAACTATAGATAGTTCTTCATTCAAAGCATGGGCATCAATATGATTATTAGAAGAACTAGAACAAGCATCATCACTATCTAAGTGGGATTCCGAATGTACCTCAAGGGAGTCATTCCCTTGGACCATGAAGCATTGTGACTCGGATTCTCCACTAGATTCCTCCTCATGTTGGATTGGCATTTGAAGCTCGGAGGTGGTGGTTGTGGTTGTCAACAAATTCCACACTACAAAAGCGGAATCAATATTAGAAACATGTAAAAGATAATCTTTAGGCAATGTGTTTCTAATAGCCTCTAGGGCTAATGTATTGGCCCCTATATGATCACCATTACCAAGATAGCATTTCTTGGTAGCGGCAAGAAAGACATGCAAGCCTAGGGTCTTCAAATACATGGACATCCTATACTTCCAAATATCAATGTTGGAAGGGTCAAAGCTAGATGGGGTCATGAAGTCCATGGTATAAGCTATATGTGTGCAAACAAGCAAATGCAAATGAAAGATTAGCAAGCAAATGGATCTCACTCCTAGGATGTTAAGCCTAATATCAGGAGCACTAGCTCTGATACCAATTGAAAGTACACCTAGAGGGGGGGTGAATAGGTGTAAATGCTAATCTAGAACTAAATAAAAACTAAATGCTCTAAATGCGGAAGCTAATGCAAATGTTGCACAAACTTAATACAATCCAATAAGTGTAGCCGAATTCCCCGTGAAGGGCTCTGGACTAACTCCTCTTGATTCCCCTTGAAATGGGTTGAGGTGCTATGTGAAGCTCTTGTTGGATGAGTATAAGTTAGGCCCACACACACAAGCAATCCAAGCAATATGAAATATGTGCACACACAATCAAGCCAAGCATATAAGAATGAATTGCAATATAAAAGATGCAAGGCAACACAAGCAATGTATAAGATATGTATGCAATGAAAGAATGATGCTTGCACAAAGTAAAGAGAGTAAAGTTGAGAGATATTGGATCAATCGCAAAGACCAAGATATGTTTCGAGGTTCGAGCCCCTAGCTCTACATCCCCGCCTTCACCACCGTGAAGGATTTCTAATCCACTATCTCCCACCAAGGGAACCTCTACCAAAGAGGATTTGTTACAACTCTAGGAGTACCAAACTCCTCTCTCAAACAACCTCCTCACAACCGAGGGGTTCACAACCAATACCAACACCTCTACCGAAGAGGGTTAAGGCCCGTAGTATACAAACTCAAATACCTCTACCTAAGAGGTTTACAAGCACAATCACCTCTACCAAAGAGGGATCCAAATACCACTCCGATCACCTCTACCAAAGAGGGATTCACAAGTACAAGGAGGGTGTTTACAACAAGTGGTTTCACAAACCACAAACTCTCTTTTCTTTCTCTTTTCCTTTTTCCACAAAAACAAGATCCTAATAGATTAGGATAGGTGATAGCTCAAGTGTGGAAAACTAGGTGTTTTGGAAAACAAGAACTCAAAGAAAACACTTGGGAAATTTCTTGTAAAAGATAAAGAATGGAAGCCAATACAAAAATCCCAAATTCCAATTTCTTTGATTTTTCCAAAACCCAAAAACACAAAGAATAAATCTTGTTAGCACTTAAAACTCTTTTAAAAACTTCTTTTTGAAACCAGAGAATGGGTGAAAATGAGCTCTTAAAATCTTAGCCTCAAACAATGACAAGAACCCCCAATTTATAGGCTGCCAGAATATAGCCGTTGGGATCTATCAGAGCTGCCGGTCGACCGGCCGGTCGACCGCCCAACGGTCATATTTCTGACCGTTGAAGCCACCGGTCGACCGCCCGGTCGACCGTGCCACTGGAACAGAGAGCAGACTCTCTGTCGGTCGACCGCCCGGTCGACCCAGCATTTCCAGAGAGCAGAACTCTCTGTCGGTCGACAGCCTGGTCGGCCGATACTCCAGTGCACAGAGGCGTGCACGTCTGTGCACGTCGGTCGACCGGTCCGGTCGACCGACTTCAGGATTAGTCGACTATAAAGGTAGTCAAGTCGACTTTCCTGAAGCCTGGAACAGATATTTTGGGATTTAAAAACATGGTCTTTTGGCTTACATAAAATCCCATAAAATACTTAGAGAATCTACAAAAATAGTTTTACCAATATACTTTGATATACAAATGATTGTTACACAATATTGCATATTTTACCACATAATCCCCATGCATTTAGACAATAAAAACATGATTTTTACTCATCTTCTCTATATTTTTACAGGTCCACATTCAAATGGAGAGAAGGCCCAAAATTCTCTTAATTAGCAATAATTAAGTGGAATTAATTACAAGCCCAAGATCAAGCCCAATCTTAAGCCCAGGATCTGGAGAGTTCTGTGCGCCACCTCACCATTCTAGAAGGCCACCTGGATAACAAATTCGTAACAAGATCTCAACAGAAAGTTGAGATCAAACGGCCAGAAAAGCGCCGCGCAAAGCTAATCCCAGCCGCAGATCCGCGGCAGATCTGGGGCCTCTGAGCCCCAGATTTCGTCCACCTGTCCACCTTCTGGAGAGTTCTCTCAGGGCCTATAAATACTGCACCCTGGACCTGCGTGAAAAGACTGAACAGAGAAGAGAGAGAGATTAGTGTAAAGCTTGTAATTTTGTTAGTTTTTTCTAGGATTTTTGTAGCTCTCAATGATCTTCCTCTCCCTAGAAATTCTGTAAAGAGAGAGTTTGTAAGAGAGAGAAAGCTTGTATTCATCAAGGAGTGACAACTTGAAGCAATCAAGGATTGATCCATTCTCTTCTCTCTACTCTTGCATTTTCTAGTTTCCTTGTTTTCTTTATTTGCTTTCTTTACTTTGTTGCAATTTAGTTCATGCTTTGTTTTGCTTTTGTATTGGTGTGTAGCTAATTCTTTCTCCATGAACTAGCTAACCACTAACCTTGCTAACTTCTAACTCATGGGTGATTGCTTTATTTCATCTTGCAAGTTGTATGGTCTTCTCTTCTCCGATGGGTTTCTTTTCATTTCTTGGCAAGATCTTGTTGTAATTCTCCATATGATTCATGTGTGCCTCACTTAGAGCCTAGTCTTTGAACTAGTGCCTTGATGGAACATGGAGATGGATCACCAATATGCTATTTGATGTACAACTTCTTTATGTCCATTAATGAATGTTGTATGTTCTTCATTTGCATCCCGTGAGTGTAGCTCTTTTGATTCCATTATTGAAAGTCTAATTTGTAGGCCAATGACATCTATGGAGGCTATAAGACAAGTCCAAGAATGAGTTCCCGTCATCCAAGTGAGAAAGTAATTAGATCAACACGCAAGACATATCCATGCCGATGAATCAACATGAGGCACGCATCACTATCACGGAGTTTAGTAAGTCTTTAGCAAGGTAGTAAGGTTAGCTAGTCATGGTTTTCTTTCATTCAAAGTTTTCTTCAAAGTTTTCTTTTCTTTATAGTTTTAGTCAAAGCCAAATCTTGTTTTGTTTTCTTTTGATTTCTACCATGAACATATCCATCCATTGATTCTCACCATGAACATATCCACCAATTCTTTTATTTGTTTTTCTTTTGATTCTTTATTCTTTTAAACAAAGAAGAATTCTCGTTTTCTTTTCTCACTCGTATCGTAACGCTTCTAACGCTAGCTCTCCTTGTGGTTCGACTCGGTATAGCTATATGCTATAGCGAAGATTGGACAAGGTATATCAATTACATATTTGAAGTGAACAAGAAACAAAGGTGAACTCTAAACCATATCTTTTCTACCTACTTCTTGTGCAAGAACTTCACATACCTTGTTTTTACCAATCAATTTTTGGCACCGTTGCTGGGGAGAGCAAAGGTATTTGCTTTAAAAGTGAGAAACTAAACGATTCTTCTTCTCTGTTGCAGGTTACAGGTTGAAGAAACAGGAAAATCTTCATTGCAGTCACATATAAGTGGACCTGGGCCTCTGCTCAAGAAAGCAGAGACCAGGATCCCTCCAAATTGCCGCGATTTCTGGAATTTTGCCGCAGAATCGCGGCAATAAGGAGTTCACTTCTGACCTAATTTCTGCAGGGCTTGCCTCTCTGCAAAATACAGCTGCTGATATACCTGAAATCTTGTATTCTTCACCATATACCTGCTAATTAATTCAACAGTAAAAAATTGGTTGTAATTGTTAAAAATTGTTTAGACATTTGCATTCTAGGCACGTGTCTTTTAATTCTTTACTTTTACTGTTGAAGAGTGCTGGAGGCAAGGTACGTACGCATTGCATATTGACTAGGACTCACTCTTTGTTTGATTTAATTACGCTTTGAGTGAACCTTGGTTGTTTATTTCGTACACTTGCACAATTCAACTTTAAGGGCATACCTGTAAATAAGATAAGGTGGGGAGTTCATTACCCTTTCCTTAGCCCGAAAATCATTTTCCCACACACTCACAATCCTAAGCTTGTAAATAAAATTTGATAGACGTTGGCCCTAGGGATATCCGGACTCACTTAGGAGATTATCCTAAGGGGGAAAAGTGTTGGAAATTGACTTCTGTAAAATCAGTGTCTAGGAAAGGGGTTGAGGGCCGAAAGCCCGAAGGTTGTTGGTTACTTAATTAAGGAACGTCTTCGGACGGAAAACCTCCCACCAACCTTACCCTTCCCTGGCTGATTTGCTTATAGTCAGAGTCTACACCAAACCTCCTGTGGACAGTCTATTTAGGAGTCATCTAGGACCAGAAACCCTAGACAAGCTTGGATTGATTTTTTCTTTTGTTGTTTGTTATTTTTCTTTTTCGCTGGTGTGATCGGTGCACGTTGTTTGTGATTGTATATACGAGAGTGGTTCCGTAATCCTAATTCTTTCTACACTTATACTTCCACAACCACTTCATCCAATGGAGAACAACGTCTCACTTCAAGATCGATTTTATCCGATTCGCACCGCCATTCCTTCATGCATTCTTCTCCCCGAGCCAAATGGAAATCACTTCGAGCTGAAACCACAATTCATTAGTACACTTCCCCATTTCCATGGTCTAGAGTCTGAGGACGCGTACCTCTTTATTCGTGAGTTTGAAGAGGTATGCCAAATGATGAGAATTTCCCAACTGTCTGAGGATGCTGTTAGGTTACGGTTCATACCGTTTGCACTTAAGGATTTAGCTAAGAAATGGCTTTATAATCTTCCAGTCAGTTCCATATCTTTATGGGAGGATTTTGTTAAAGTCTTTCTTAAAAATTCTATCCTATCCACAAGACAGCCCTCATGAGAAAGAACATAATGCAATTCAAGCAGGAACCAAATGAGCCTTTCTGGAAATATCTTGAGCGTTTCAAAGACCTTCTTGCCCTGTGTCCCCATCACGGCATAGAGAAATGGCGTCTATGCCAGATTATCTATGACGGTTTAGATTACCAAACGAAAACCCTCTTGGAATCCATGTGCCAGGGGGAATTTTTGAAGAAAGATGAACATCAGGGGTGGGATCTCTTTGAAACCCTAGCTGAGAAAACTATTCAGTGGGAGTCATGCCCTGATAAACCGACTCCCACCACTTCCAGAACTGGTACACACTCCAAAGAATCCTCTATAGCTGCAGAAACCATGATCACACAATTAATGAAGAGGATAGAACTGCTTGAGTCAAAAGGGAATTCTGTGGTCAACCAGGTCAACCCATTGCCTTTGATTAGACCGGGTTGCACCAACTGTCATGACCTTAGCCATGTTTTTGAGGAGTGTCCATTGTATCAGCCCCAATCATTTCAGGAGAACATGAATGCAGCTTTTACCAGACCCAATCATCATCCATACTCCAACACTTACAAGTCAGGATGGCAGAACCATCCAAATTTTCCATGGAGTCAGTCTGGTCCTGAGCATCATAGGCCACCACTTCCACATCCTTATAATGCTCAGTTTCACTCATCCAGTTTCGATCAGAATTCACTGTATGTTCATCCATCTCACAGTCCACCACAGTCATATCAATCATATCAGGACCCACCACCATATTACCAATTACAGTTCCAATCTCCATATTATCAACATCCACCCCAAAATAATTCCGAGATATCTGAGTTGAAAAAAATGCTAGAAACCTTTACAAAGAACCAGCAGCAGGAGTTGAATCAAATGAAGGTCCAAATTGGGCAATTGGCTGAGAATCAAAAAAGAATGTTCCCAAACCAGCCATTGCCAAATTCCACACACCACTTCCCTTTGAATGAAGTGGAAGATTCAGGACCCAGTCAATGTCATGCCATTCATACCCTGAGATCTGGTAAACAAGTAGACAATAAGGTTTCTAGTCCACCATCTCATCCAGTACCAAATCCTACACCTCATGTCCCAATGCCACCAACTTTTGACAAACCATCTTCTAGTGCAGAGCCATCCACATCTCAAGCCAAGGGTAAAGAAAAGGTAGATGAGCAACCTTATAAGCCTAGAGTACCATATCCAAATAGGCTTCTAAATAACAAGTCAAATGCTCACATGGAGAAGTTAAAAGAAATGTTCAATAAGGTCCAGATCAATGTCCCTCTTCTAGATGCCATTCAACAAGTGCCTTCATATGCCAAATTTTTGAAGGAAATGTGCACCAAGAAGAGGAAGACCCAAGTCCCTAAGAAAGTCTTCCTAGCATCATCCATCACTGAGTTGCTCACTGGTCCAATTCCTGTAAAATACAAAGACCCAGGGAGCCCCACCATCTCATGCATCATAGGACAGACTACAATCAATAGGGCACTTCTTGATTTGGGGGCCAGCATCAATCTCCTACCTTTTTCTGTGTACCAACAATTGGGGTTAGGTGATCTCCTCCCGACCCAAATGACCATCCAATTGGCTGATCGCTCTGTCACTAAACCCAAGGGGATAGTTCATGATGTCCTTGTCAAAGTTGGGGAATTCATCTACCCTGTTGATTTTGTAATCCTTGAGACACAACCAGTGTCTAATTCCAATAGAAGGGCTCAAATTCCTGTCATTCTGGGACGACCATTCCTGGCTACTGCAAATGCCATCATTAATTGCCGGAATGGATCAATGAGGTTGAGCTTTGGTAACATGACACATGAACTCAATGTCTTCCACACACAGCCTCACAAAACAAAAAATCAAACATTTGAGGTTAGCTTTCTTGAGGACAATTGTGTGGATTCAAAAGATGAGTCACAATTCTGTGATTCTCTTCAAGAACCTCCAATTGATCTATCTTTTGAAGACCTGTTTGCTGATGAGATAATGTGTTTAGATGAGTCAACTCGGGGTAAGCTAGCTGATTGTCCACTTCCGGATGTTGACTTGAGTTTTGAAGAGTTATATGGAGAGGAGTTAAAATTTTTAGACATTGGAAGTGATGAGATACAGAGTGAGAGTGGTGATAAGGAATTTGTTTGTGAACAATGTGGTGGAATGAGTGTGAATGATAATAACAATCAATTGAATCTGGAAACACCTAAGGCTAACAAAATTCATACCGTTTCCCAACTGAGCTCACGAAAGCAAACGCACTGGAATGATGGGAAACGGGCCAGAGGAAAAAGACCAAAAGCCTAGGTAATTATTACACTTGTATATACTTCTTCTAAATAATTTTTTGCACTTTTTTGTGAATAAAAGTTTCCTACCTCTTACTTGTTTCATGCATACATATATCATGATGCATTGAGGACAATGCATGAAATAAGTGTGGGGGAGGGTTTACTAACATAGAGTTTTTAGAATTTCTTTCTTTTACACTTCTTTTTAGAAATAGAAATAAAAAAATAAAAATAAAAAAATAAAAAATAAAAACTTTTTGAAATAAGAAACAAATTTTGATCTATTTTTAAGAAAATTAAGATGTATCTTAGAAATTAAGAAAGCCTTAATTATGATATCTTAAACATAGTTGAAATAATAGATCTTGTTTGAAATTATAGGCTAAGTAAGAAAATTTTGTGAGATATTATTATCTGGAATTTTTTGCCTTAGATAAGTATGCACTTTACACTTACACATTTCTTGGGATGGAAACAAAGACCAAAAATGCCATTAAATAAAATAAAAAAAATATATATATATAAATAAAACATCACCTATTAAGCTGGATCATTATGCCTCAAGAAGCATGATTATTCACGCCTAACGGTGATAAAGGAAATAAATAATCCCCTTTAGTTTTGTGGCCTTTTCTACTCGAGACCTTAAACCCGAGGGATGTTTTCTCATCTGGTGCCCTAAGACCGTCTGGTTTGGGAGTCATCGGTTAAAGGCTCGCTACAAGGGTAGACTAGAAAGCCTAAACTAAGGGAAGAAAAAAAAGCATAAAAAAGTATATATAAATAAATAAATGGCTTTATGGTTAGAGTTGAAATCTCAGAAATTTTCACTTACACGGTGTGCATACTATCTAGGTTTTATGAAAGATAAAAGTATTCAATCCAATTTTGAATTCTTACCTTAATTGAAGACAAGATCTTGCATGGATACTAAGTTTAAGGAAGAATGATTATAGGTGGACTTATGACCTTAGATCACTTATATTTTTGCAAAAATAGTTTAAAAACATGTCTCTTGTTCAAAATGCGTTTTCAAAACACTAACATTTGTTTTCTTTCTTTATGGATTTTGTGGGTGTAATCCGTTGAAAACCCTCAGGAGACAACACTCCTCCTCTAGGGTAACCTAGAGGTTTAACGGCTTGTTGCACACGCTCAGTGCAATCGCGTCACCTGCGAAAGTGATGTAATAAAATTGGTAGTTAGGATTTTCTTTTCTTTTTCTTTGTTTTGCTCGGGACGAGCAAAAGAATAAGTGTGGGGGTGTGATTGTTACACAATATTGCATATTTTACCACATAATCCCCATGCATTTAGACAATAAAAACATGATTTTTACTCATCTTCTCTATATTTTTACAGGTCCACATTCAAATGGAGAGAAGGCCCAAAATTCTCTTAATTAGCAATAATTAAGTGGAATTAATTACAAGCCCAAGATCAAGCCCAATCTTAAGCCCAGGATCTGGAGAGTTCTGTGCGCCACCTCACCATTCTAGAAGGCCACCTGGATAACAAATTCGTAACAAGAGCTAAACAGAAAGTTGAGATCAAACGGCCAGAAAAGCGCCGCGCAAAGCTAATCCCAGCCGCAGATCCGCGGCAGATCTGGGGCCTCTGAGCCCCAGATTTCGTCCACCTGTCCACCTTCTGGAGAGTTCTCTCAGGGCCTATAAATACTGCACCTTGGACCTGCGTGAAAAGACTGAACAGAGAAGAGAGAGAGATTAGTGTAAAGCTTGTAATTTTGTTAGTTTTTTCTAGGATTTTTGTAGCTCTCAATGATCTTCCTCTCCCTAGAAATTCTGTAAAGAGAGAGTTTGTAAGAGAGAGAAAGCTTGTATTCATCAAGGAGTGACAACTTGAAGCAATCAAGGATTGATGCATTCTCTTCTCTCTACTCTTGCATTTTCTAGTTTCCTTGTTTTCTTTATTTGCTTTCTTTACTTTGTTGCAATTTAGTTCATGCTTTGTTTTGCTTTTGTAATGGTGTGTAGCTAATTCTTTCTCCATGAACTAGCTAACCACTAACTTTGCTAACTTCTAACTCATGGGTGATTGCTTTATTTCATCTTGCAAGTTGTATGGTCTTCTCTTCTCCGATGGGTTTCTTTTTATTTCTTGGCAAGATCTTGTTGTAATTCTCCATATGATTCATGTGTGCCTCACTTAGAGCCTAGTCTTTGAACTAGTGCCTTGATGGAACATGGAGATGGATCACCAATATGCTATTTGATGTACAACTTCTTTATGTCCATTAATGAATGTTGTATGTTCTTCATTTGCATCCCTTGAGTGTAGCTCTTTTGATTCCATTATTGAAAGTCTAATTTGTAGGCCAATGACATCTATGGAGGCTATAAGACAAGTCCAAGAATGAGTTCCCGTCATCCAAGTGAGAAAGTAATTAGATCAACACGCAAGACATATCCATGCCGATGAATCAACATGAGGCACGCATCACTATCACGGAGTTTAGTAAGTCTTTAGCAAGGTAGTAAGGTTAGCTAGTCATGGTTTTCTTTCATTCAAAGTTTTCTTCAAAGTTTTCTTTTCTTTCTATTTTTAGTCAAAGCCAAATATTGTTTTGTTTTCTTTTGATTTCCACCATGAACATATCCATCCATTGATTCTCACCATGAACATATCCACCAATTCTTTTATTTGTTTTTCTTTTGATTCTTTATTCTTTTAAACAAAGAAGAATTCTCGTTTTCTTTTCTCACTCGTATCGTAACGCTTCTAACGCTAGCTCTCCTTGTGGTTCGACTCGGTATAGCTATATGCTATAGCGAAGATTGGACAAGGTATATCAATTACATATTTGAAGTGAACAAGAAACAAAGGTGAACTCTAAACCATATCTTTTCTACCTACTTCTTGTGCAAGAACTTCACATACCTTGTTTTTACCAATCAACAAACATGCTTGCACAAAATCAAGGCATGTTATAAATGTTTTGGACTACTTTTGTAATATGGAAATATTGGCTTAAGATAAAACTATTTTTCCAAACCATATTTTTCCAAAACTTGTTTTTCCATATCTTCACAAAATACAAAAACAAGATATTTGAGTTCATTTTAAAGCATAGTGTGTATGGATATGATCCACTACACAATCAATATGAAATATCTATGTTTTTGACATTTAAGCTCTAATCAAGATTTTGGTTTAAAAGATATGAACTATGAAATACCAAAATCCAAAATAAATATTTTGTCACAAAGAAAAATCTTTTTCTAAATAAAAATTCTTTTCTAAAATGAAATCTTTTATGAAAGCAATTCTAGCAAGAGTGTGTGTGTGATATAGACTTGAGCAATCAACTATACTAAGCTTTACAAATGGATCTAAAACACACTATACTAAACTATGGATACCTAAGTCTTTGAGTCATCAAGAAGACTTGCTCCCAAACGCGATCCACCGAGTGCAAAGGTATGATCTTTAAGCTTTGGCACCAGAATCACCATGATAAGCTTCCAAACACCTCTTGTTGAAGCTATCACCAAACTAATATCTTGCTAAAGATCTGAAACTTAAAATCACAAGATTATTAGTAAACATAGCTACATGAGTTGATCATCATCAAAACTAGAGTGGAAGGCCTTTGGGCCAACATATGAATGATAGAATGCAAATGTTGATTAGCAAATTTTAAGGATCTCTCTAAGGATATTAAGCCAAACCTAGAGTCCAAGCTCTGATACCAATTGAAAATCACCTTGAGGGGGGTGAATAGGTGATAATGCTAATCAATGCACAATTAAAAAATATGATGCAACAATCGCCCAAAATAAGACTAGAAGCGGAATGCCCTATGAAGGGTTCTGAACTCCTTCCTCGCGATTCCTCTTAAAATGAGTTGGAGGTGCACAATGCAATCTTGTTGTATGAGACTATGATTGACAAGATGAATGAAAACAAGTGAATATAGCAATGAAGATAGAGAGCAAATAGTAATAGCAATGAAAGTAAAGCAAGAAACAAGAGCAAGTAAACCAAACGCAAACACCGAGAATTGTTATCGAGGTTCGAGCACCCAGCTCTACTTCCCCGCCTTCCCCAGAAGGATTGCTAACCACTATAACTTCACAAAGATGTTACAAAATACACCGGAGTACCCAACTCCACAATCTCAAGTACAAGCAATCTCTTAGTAGTCAAAAGACCACAAACTCTCTTTTGCAAAACTCTCTTCCCTTACAAAAATCCTTGTAGAACAATGAGTAAGATTGAAGCTCTTATTTGTAAGTGGAAAAAGAAAATGAAATCAGAGAGTTTTGAAAAATACTTCAGAAAATGAGAGAGAATTTCAGCACAAAAATCAAGAAATAAAACTCTTTTGAATGCCTTAAACTTTTGAAACTTTTATAATATTTTCTTGTTCTCAGCCTCTCCCTAAACACCCCTATTTATAGTAGAGGGCTAGGGTTTAAAGATAAAACTCACTTAAGGCTAATTAGGAAGTATTAAGTTTGAAAACTCTCACTTAAACATAATTTAAACAGAAAAAGGCAAAAATAAAACAGCTCAGAAAAATAGCCGTTACTGTTTAAACGGCTCTATCGGTCGACCGAAGTTCAAATAAAAAAGCCATTTCCGGCTCTCGGTCGACCGCCTGGTCGACCGAAAAATACAGAGAGCAATGGTCTTTCAGTCAGGCAGGTTTCGGTCGACCGCCCGGTCGACCGTGAAACGTGCACACGGATACGCACTGCTGCCAGAACCTCGGTCGACTGGGTAGGTCGACCGGCTTGACCTGACATAGGGTCGGCCGACCGGACGGCCGACCGGCTCAGGTCAAAAACCAAAACAGAAACAGAATTTTGAAGAGAATATATTTTTAATAAAATATTTTTGAATAAGGATATGTATTAAAACATAAAAATGACTTTGTAGGCAGAAGATTGTATACTAAAATATTTTGTACATATTATAAAGAATAAACTTATAAATAAGATGAGTGCAAAAACATGTGTGATAGAGCTTCAAACCTATTCACTATTCTTTAACAAAACTATAAAAAATAAAAACAAATCTAATGAAGTCTTCTTAAGCAAACTTGAAGTCTTGAGTCATGCTATGCCTTGCTAGAGCCTTCTATTCTATGTTCCTTCCTTGATGTGCAAGACGCCTTCTTTGCTTCATGAACCTAGAAGTTTTTGCAATAGCTAAGTGTTGACTGAGATTTCCTGCACACAAAAATATAGTATGTTAGTTTTAAGAATAGATGTGCAAGTCTCAATTCTAATCCGCGGTAGCAGGGCTATGCGGGTCGTGATCCTCAGGGAGGGACTGCGATGGAAGCGTTAAGCAAGTTATCTCTTTTTTTTATCTTTTTATTATTAGTAGTGGTATTTACAATGGATGGTATTTACAATGAAGTGAAGAAAAGAATTGTGGAAGATGTGGATTTAATCTACAAAAAAGAAAAGAAAAGAAAAGGAAAGAAAACTAACCTTGGTTGGAGAAAATATGTGAAAACCTAACACTTTCTACCTTATTTCGGAGGCGTTGAACGCATAAACCTTGGGATCGATCTCAGTCCGCAGTTCGCATTAGATCATTAAGCCTTGGGCAAGTGTGAATTGATACGCCTCGAGGAAGAGAACATCTCCATGGAATATCGTTGGCACCACCAAGATTTGTTATACTTGTGGTTCGGTAATCGCTTGTATGCTCATCAAAGATCAAGAGAAATAAAGTAGAAAAGAAAAAGAGAACAAAAAGAAAGTAAAGCAATGAAATAAAAATTACCTTCATTACTTGATACAATGGAGAAGAGAAGCATACATCAGTGTCACCCTCAACATAGCCATCTCCCTCTCTTGAAAATAAAAAAAAAACAAAATCTAACCTAGAAGAAAGAAGAAAAACCCTAAAAATCCTAAATTTGGCCCTTTGCTGGACGCTGGACGCTCTGTACGTTGCACTGCAGGGGATATTTATAGGTGCAGAAGGCCGAGGAGTCCTGGATAAAGTTGCCCACGAAAGTTGGTATTCGAACTCATCCACTTTGCCGCAATTCTGCGGCTTTTGCCGCGTTTTTGCGGCATTGTGGTGACGTCTGGCCACGCGCTTTGGCGCGTGGACTCTCCTGGTCCGTCCATGTGGGCTTTTGCTTCTGGAAGTGTGATCCTGGCTCTCCATCTTGGGATTTCGAGATAACTTAGTAATCAAGTTACCTTGATCTCAAGTATCTCAAATCTTTTATCCACGAATTCCCTTCTTATCTTTGGCTTTTATGCACATCCTGCAAGAGTTTAGGGTTGGGTAGAATTCTATCCTTCCCTAAACTTTAATAATTGCAACTTTAGCCCTTGTATATTTGCACTTTGACAATCTGCTATTTGCACTTTGACTCTTGGGCTTCAAATATGGGCTTGGATCTGGGCTTTTGGGCTCTTTAAGCTTTATTTATTATTAAAATAATAATTCGAGGCCTGCACACAATAAATAATAAAATATTAATAATTGTGCAGAATTAAATGAATAAATATGAAAATGTGATGGTAAATATGATGATAAAAATGCACTTTTTACTACCAATCACACCCCCACACTTATCTTTTTGCTCGTCCTCGAGTAAAAACAAAGAACAAGAAAAAGAAAAGAAAAGTTAATCTAACCTAACTCACTTTCGTAGGAATCACGGTTGCACTTAGAATGTACAACAAGCCGTTAAACCTCTAGGTTACCCTAGAGGACGAGTGTTGTCTCGTGAGGGTTTTCAGCGGATTGCACCCACAAAATCCATAAAAAGAAAAATATTTGACTTATATTGGAAGAGACTAAGTAGTCTATAAGTTTTAGGATTATCATTTTTATTCATTCTTAAACTTAGTCTTAATAACGTCAATTGTTATTCATTTTAGGTAAGGATTAAAATTGAATTTCTAATATAGTCTTTTTCGTTACCAAAAGTAATATGCATCCTTATATATGCTAGGAATTCCTTAACTTGGACTTTCATGCCTCTTTATTATTTATTTATATATATATATATATTTTTTGATATGTATAACTCATCTAATTTTCTTTCGTGTAAGTATCAAGGCTTCTCGAGGCCCTAATACCTAACTACTTGATTATTAGATGTGTTAATACATATAAGTAATTTTTCTTAGTTTAGGCTTTCTAATCCACCCATGTAGCGAACTTAAAGTCGGTGACTCCCAAACCGGTCGGCTTTAGTGCACCAGGTGAGAAAACACCCCGCGGACTCAAATTCGAGTGAACTAGGCCACGAAACTAAGGTTTTATTATTTTATATTTTTTTTACACTCACCTTTAGGCGTGAATACTTATGCTTCTTGAGGCACAAGTATCCAGCTTAATTAGTGATTTTTTTTTTTATATATATGAGGCACAAAGGTCTTTGTCTTAGAATCCTAGATATGCATTAGGTATGCACATTTCCTTAAGGTAAAAATTAAGACTAATTAATTATTCAATTTCTCTCCTATACCTAAAATTTAAACAATTTATTTATTTTGACCAAGTTTTTAGAAATCCTAATCATGATTTTCCTAATCCTTAAAACTAACTTAGGTTTCTTTCAAAAAATAAGTCAAAATATTTCCTTTTTTTTTTCTACCTATGTTAGTATGTTAGTAAAGCCCACCCCCACACTTATCTCATGCATTGTCCTCAATGTATGAATGTATGCATATATGCATGAAACAGAACAAGGGAAGGCGGAAGTTACCTTAGGGTGGTGGTTCCGGAGGTGGTCTAATTGGTCCACGAAATGCGACCCAATCAAGATAACAGATAATTTGGTGGAACCCACCAGAAATTTTCCTTACATAACCACGAAAATATATGTATAATTATTTTTAAAAATTTTCACCCCATCGAATTTCCAAATTTCATAATAAATTTCAGAGTTAATTGTCTCAACCTCCTTGTCCCAAAATGGAGTATGAAAAGATGGAATGATTGACTTGGACATGGGAAGTACGGGAACGAATACCGACTCAGGGAAGAAGCTCAAATCAAGAAAGGGCTCAGGAGTCGGGCTAAGTTCAAGAAGTGGGTCCAAATCAATAAGTCGAAGCTCAAGTCCACAATCATCTTCCCACAATGGAATGTGACTCAATGGTGGTGATTCAAGTTCAGGAATGATAGGTGTGGGAATCAACACTGACTCTAAAATATTACCTAAGTCAAGTAATAAAACAGGAGTCAATAATGATTCAGGAATTTGAACTTGATCATAGATTTGAGAATCTAGGTCACATATCTCATTGGGTTCAATGATATAAAAAGAACTTGCCAATTTATCCATAGGATTTTCAAAATTGCACAATTGGTCAAGTTCAATATGATCATCTAGAATGGGTGATTCAATTTCATAATGAATTGGAATAGGATCCAATGTTGACTTGGGAAAAGTGAAATCAGGTGGAGACACTGGAGTCATTATTGGATCAGGAAATAAAATTGAATCATCGAGTGGAAGATCATGATCATATTCATGTTCAAGTTCTAATTCAGGAAAGGAAAAACTTGCCAAGTTATCAGAATTTGAAGTTTCGGCAAGTCACATGATGGTACTGAATTAGAATCTTGTTGTCCAAAGCAACTTGGTTCTTCGGCTTTAAGCGAGTGGTCAACGAAAGAAGAAATGACCGAACTGTGAGAACGTAAGGATTGAACCATCAAATTTATGTCATGATCACGGGCTAATTTAGCCTCAGTCATGGTAGCTAGCATCCCTTCATAGTCGATAGGTGCATCATGTTCTGATTGGACTTGAAAATAGGACGGGTAATCGTGATGAAGTTGTGAGTTGGTGGACTCACGCATCATCATGTCTAAGATTGATGGTGATTTTTGCTTGGACTCATTCATACTGATCATTTTCAAGATAGATGGATTTCTATTCTGAATGGGTGGATCTGAGTATGAATCTTGGGAAGAATGTGGACTAGATGGATATGGAGGACAATTTGGTCGAGAATTAGACTCGGGGGACTCGAAACCCCATGAACTCTTTGACGAGTTGAAATTATTATGGAAATTATAGTCATAAGATGGGGGGTGTGGGTTATATTCATTCGGATAAGACCATTCCGGCACACTAGATTGGTCAAAGTTAGGGTATGCCGGGTTGGTAATATCCGAATAATAGTTAGGGGTGTAATATGGATTAAAATTGGAATTATTATTATATGCCATATCACACCAACACAAACAAAACAAAAAGAAAACAAACAAATAAACAAACAAAAAAAAAGAAAAATTCTAACCTAAATTAGGGTAGACCTATGACCTAGACGACTCCTAACTGGTTAGACTGTCCACGGGAGTTGGGTGCAGACTTTGACCACAAGTTAATCAGCCAGGTCAGGGCAAGAGTGGTGGGAGGTTTTCCGTCAAAGACGTTCCTTAATTAAATAACCACCAATCTTCGGGCTTTCGGCCCTCAATCCCTTTTCTAGACACTGATTTAGCAAGAGTCAACTTCCAGCACTGTTCCCCCTTAGGATAATCTCCTATTGAGTCCGAGATGTCCCTAGGGCCAACGTCTACTAATTTTTAAGTTAGGCTTGGGTTAGTGAGTGCTCGGGATATGATTTTTGGGCTAAGGAAGGGTGATGAAATCCCCACCTTATCTTGTTAATGGGTTATGCCCTTAAGATGAATTAGTGCAAGTGTACAAGATAAATAGATAGAATTCACTCAAAGCAGAAAATCAACCAAGAGATGAGTCCTATTCTACATGCAATGCGTACGTACCTTGCTTCTCCAGCACTCTTTAACAGTAAAAAAAATAAACTGAAAAGACACGTGCCTAATATGCAAACGTCTAATCAATTTTTATTTAACAACAAATAGTTTACTGTTGAATTAATTAGCAGTAAGCAGGGTTATCACAGAACAAAGTTAACAGAGTAGAAAATAGATATGGCAATTTGTAGCAACCTGCAGAAAATCTAGTCAGTAATTCACTGCTCTTGCCGCGGATCCGCGGCTATTGCCGCGTTTCCGCGACAAAGTTGCAGGCCCTGGTGCTCTGCCTTCGAGGGCAGAGGCACTGGGTTGCTGTATGTCCTTGCTGCTGCTCTGTTTCTGTTTCCTGTTCTCCAAACCTGCAAACAGAAAAGAATAAAAGAATTAGTTAATAAAAAATATTTTATTATTAGAGAATAACTTACCGTCCCTCCCCGGCAACGGCGCCAATTTGTTGACTGAGATTTCCTGCACACAAAAATATAGTATGTTAGTTTTAAGAATAGATGTGCAAGTCTCAATTCTAATCCGCGGTAGCAGGGCTATGCGGGTCGTGATCCTCAGGGAGGGACTGCGATGTAAGCGTTAAGCAAGTTATCTCTTTTTTTTATCTTTTTATTATTAGTAGTGGTATTTACAATGGATGGTATTTACAATGAAGTGAAGAAAAGAATTGTGGAAGATGTGGATTTAATCTACAAAAAAGAAAAGAAAAGAAAAGGAAAGAAAACTAACCTTGGTTGGAGAAAATATGTGAAAACCTAACACTTTCTACCTTATTTCGGAGGCGTTGAACGCATAAACCTTGGGATCGATCTCAGTCCGCAGTTCGCATTAGATCATCAAGCCTTGGGCAAGTGTGAATTGATACGCCTCGAGGAAGAGAACATCTCCATGGAATATCGTTGGCACCACCAAGATTTGTTATACTTGTGGTTCGGTAATCATTTGTATGCTCATCAAAGATCAAGAAAAATAAAGTAGAAAAGAAAAAGAGAACAAAAAGAAAAGTAAAGCAATGAAATAAAAATTACCTTCATTACTTGATACAATGGAGAAGAGAAGCATACATCAGTGTCACGAAAGTTGGTATTCGAACTTGATACCTAACTTTGGCCCTTTGCTGGACGCTGGACGCTCTGTACGTTGCACTGCAGGGGATATTTATAGGTGCAGAAGGCTGAGGAGTCCTGGATAAAGTTGCCCACGAAAGTTGGTATTCGAACTCATCCACTTTGCCGCAATTCTGCGGCTTTTGCCGCGTTTTTGTGGGCATTGTGGTGACGTC
This sequence comes from Agave tequilana, assembly GCA_038442645.1. Lineage (NCBI taxonomy): Eukaryota > Viridiplantae > Streptophyta > Magnoliopsida > Asparagales > Asparagaceae > Agave > Agave tequilana. Next base: position 112,540 of record JAVJIF010004429.1, read on the forward strand.
TGGCCACGCGCTTTGGCGCGTGGCCTCTCCTGGTCCGTCCATGTGGGCTTTTGCTTCTGGAAGTGTGATCCTGGCTCTCCATCTTGAGATTTCGAGATAACTTAGTAATCAAGTTACCTTGATCTCAAGTATCTCAAATCTTTTATCCACGAATTCCCTTCTTATCTTTGGCTTTTATGCACATCCTGCAAGAGTTTAGGGTTGGGTAGAATTCTATCCTTCCCTAAACTTTAATAATTGCAACTTTAGCCCTTGTATATTTGCACTTTGACAATCTGCTATTTGCACTTTGACTCTTGGGCTTCAAATATGGGCTTGGATCTGGGCTTTTGGGCTCTTTAAGCTTTATTTATTATTAAAATAATAATTCGAGGCCTGCACACAATAAATAATAAAATATTAATAATTGTGCAGAATTAAATGAATAAATATGAAAATGTGATGGTAAATATGATGATAAAAGACGCCTTCTTTGCTTCATGAACCTAGAAGTTTTTGCAATAGCTAAGCAATGGCCTCCAAATATGTTACTAACCTGAAACTTATCTTGAACAAACTTATTAGTACCAAATAGCTCTTATTTGGTTTGTTATTATCAAAACTCTAAACAAATGGAGAGTGTAACCTTATGGGCCAACAGGGAAGAGAGGCCAAACTCTTTATTATATAATATACTCATCATAAATTTATATAGAGAGAAAACATTAAGTTAAGTCCTCTTGCATATCGACAATACATGCATAAACTAAATTGTATAGCACATGTGTATGGAAATAAATTGATATCAAAATGATAGATATCAATTTGTAAACGAACACAAATAACAACTGAAATTTTTTAGATAAACTAGTACCAATTTGAAAATCATGCAAACAGATAGCAATTGAAATTTAGAATGATACATATTGAAAATTAAAATCAATATAGATACTAAATGGCAAAATAATTTGAAATATAGTTACCAATTGTAATAATTTACAATAATTGAAAACATGAGTAATTTTACAAAAATAAAATATTTTTCTAAAAAAAGATGAGAATAAAATTAATATACTAATTTAAGTAAAAGAATTTTGAAACAACCACAAAATCAATACATAAGCTTGTTAAAATGTATTTTAAATAATTTGAAGCTTAGCATGAAACTAATTATGCTATAAAAACCTGTATGAATATTGTTAAACATGCACAATCAATCACATATATGAATGCATACCAATTGAAATACCACTCACAATTTAAAGCATAAATATATAGATAAAAATGAATGAGCATATAAGAATCATTTGTTGGAACTTGTTTTGATGAAGACTTATGTGACGCATGTCATTTGGAGCTCTAACACTCGACGAATCAAGAGTTCTACATGATCAAGATGCCCCAAAGAGAGTTGATATGTTGTGGTTTGTAATTATGAAGTAGCATGTAAAAAGCCTTGACACACACATACATATCAATGTCCATTAGTCGACTTATACCTATTCCAAGTCGACTAACCCTTGGAGTAGTCGACTAACCCAAACCCCAAGTCGACTAAGTCCTGTGTCAAAACAGACCCAACTCTCTGTTTGTGTATTAGTCGACTTGACAGTCAAATATAGTCGACTAATAAATCTTGTAGTCGACTAATCCCTCGCCCCTAGTCGACTAATACCTGGTCCAGTCGACTTGTTGGTAGTTGCAGTCGACTTGAACCAGTTAAACTGAAAACTGTCAATCCAACGTCCATTAACCAAGTCGACTAATACCCAAATATAGTCGACTAATAGAAGAAAATTTGTCTAGTCTAGTCGACTAACTCTATAGGCAAGTCGACTATAGGCAGTTTCTGACTGTTGGACAGTTTTCGTTATCTGGTCTTTTGTGCAACAAATTTCAACGTTCCTACCATTTGAATTGCACCTATAACTACCCTAACTAACCCTAGTATTTAGCTATATAAAGGGTAGTTAGTCCTAAGGCCAAAAAAACAAGAAAAATCTTCAGTTTTCCAAAGCCAAAATTCTGCCAAACTGAAAACTGATTTTCCAAACTTCAGTTCTTCACCAAAAGTCATTTCCATTGTGAAGTTCTATGAAGTTTTTGTCTCCTATACTAGACCTTGTCCACATACACATTCAGTACTAAGGCTTATAGGAAAAGTGTTGTAATACTCAAAGCAATCATTGTACACGGGTGGCTTCTTGGTGTAGAGGCAGTTGTACAAGGTGAAAGGTGTTCTCTTGGTGGAAGAGAAGGGGTACACATTTGACGAAGGGGATTTGTCAAGTGGTGTGCATGGTGTATTGATTTTGGGTGTACAAAATCAAGGATAAAGGAAAATCTCAAGCGGGTGGCTTGGGGACTGGATTTAGGTCACGAGGACCGAACCAGGATAAATCTTTCTTGTTTGTGTTTGTACATTTTCTGAGATTTACTTTCCTTTTTGCAAGTTTTATTTATTTGCTTAATGTTAATCCTTCTTGTTTTAGTTTTGTGTTGACTTGGGTATTTTTAGATCCATAATTGCCAACGTTGCCAACAGAGATAGTTCCGCATTTGTCATTATCTCGGGACCAACATTTAGTATCAGAGCATGCCCTACATTTGGTATCAAAGCAGGCCCTACATTTCGTATCAGTGCGGGTACAAGTCAACAACAAAGATGGCAACGGAGTTCTCATCATCCCAATTCAAAGAAGGACATTCTACACAACGTCCACGCTATTTGACGGATCCAACTACAGCTATTGGAAGTGTAGAATGAAGATCTACTTGCAAGCGCTGAACTACGATCTTTGGGACATCGTAGAAGCATCATACACCAAGCCTACAACCAACTACAACGCTTAGAGTGAAGATCAAAAGAAGAACGCGAACCTTGACGCCAAAGCGATGAATGCCTTGTTCTGTGCCCTAACCAAAGAAGAGTTCAATCGTGTGTCAACAGCCACTTCTGCACATCAAATATGGCATATTCTTCAGGTAACACACGAAGGCACAAGTAAAGTTAAGGAATCTAAAATATCTGTTCTTGTCCACAGGTTTGAGTTATTCAAAATGGAGGAGAATGAAACCATATCTAAAATGGTCACAAGATTCACCAACATTACCAATTCATTAGCATCCCTTGGAAAGGACTACACCCAAGTTGAAAGAGTTCGTAAGATCATTCGTGCACTCACACCAGAATGGGAGAAGAAGACAACCGCTATTGAAGAGGCGACTGATCTCTCAACTATAACATTAGAAAATCTAATCAGTAATCTAATGGCATATGAAGTGCAGTTAGAAGAAAGAAAGAAGGACGAACGACAACACCGCTCAAAGAAGAAAGAACTCGCCTTCCATGCATCCTCCGACACGGACGATTCCAATGACAATGAAGAGGAGATGGCAAAGCTTTCAAAGAAATTCAGGTGATTCTTAAAGCAAGGTAAATTCAAATGCTTTAATTGTAACAAACCAGGTCATATGATGATGGATTGCCCTTTGCTCAAAAAGAAGGATAAGTACAAGAGCAAAAAGTTCAGAAAGAAGAAAAACTACGAAGCCTCATCAGAATACAATGATTCCTCATCTTCTGTTGAAGAAGAATCCACTGAACGTGTTAACTTATGTTACATGGCCATAGAAGATGAAGAGGTATCATTTTCTGAACTTTATGATGCATTTCATGAATTGTTTAGTGATTTGAAAAATGAAAAACTGAAAAATAAAGTTTTATCAAAAGAAAATGAAAAATTTTTACAGGAAAATTCATGTTTTGCTTTACAAGTATCTTCTATAAATTCTCAACAAGATGAATTTGAAAAAGTCATATCATCTTTGAAAAATGAAAATGAGAAGTTTATAAAAGAGAACATTTTTCTGAAAAAGGAAACTGAATCTTTGAATAAAAGGATTTCTATTTTAGATAAAGATATTTCAGTTTTCAAAAAGAAATATGAAGATCTTTTGCAAAATGTGACTATGTTCAATAAAGGAAAAGAAAATTTGAATGATTTATTATCTTTTCAGAAGTTGTCACATAATAATCATTATGGTATTGGATATAATGAAAAGTCTTCATATGTTAGTAATCCATATGTGAAAAGAAAGTCTAATCATGTTTCAAAAAGAATTAAGACAAAGATTATATGGATTCCTAAGAATTTAATTTTTCATGATAAAAATACATATATTGCTTCATACATTCATGATATATGTGATTCTTGCAACTATGTGTATACTAATAGGTGGAAACCAAATTCTAAATGGATTTGGACTCCTAAAGGTTAATATGATCTTTTATGTTTGGTACCATCTAACGTCTATCTTGCAGGTACCATATAAAAGTTGATATAAATATATATTTACTAATATATTTGTTGCAGGGGGAGAACAAAGTATTTCTATATTTGTTATAACCCAATTTCTGCAGGGGGAGGTAAATATAACATATTTTCTGCAGGGGGAGCACTTGTGCACATAAAGCGTCATCATCAAAAAGGAGGAGAATGTTGGAACTTGTTTTGATGAAGACTTATGTGACGCATGTCATTTGGAGCTCTAACACTCGACGAATCAAGAGTTCTACATGATCAAGATGCCCCAAAGAGAGTTGATATGTTATGGTTTGTAATTATGAAGTAGCATGTAAAAAGCCTTGACACACACATACATATCAATGTCCATTAGTCGAATACCTATTCCAAGTCGACTAACCCTTGGAGTAGTCGACTAACCCAAACCCCAAGTCGACTAAGTCCTGTGTCAAAACAAATCCAACTCTCTGTTTGTATATTAGTGATTGAGAATTTAAAGAATGTGTAAATAAGAAGAATGAAGTTTAGAATTCTTTTGTTCTCAATGCTGTCCGCTGTAGCAAGGGCTCAAGCGGGTCGTGATCCTCAGGGAAGGATGCGATGCAAGCTTTTCGACGCGATTCCTCTGTATCTTTAAAATAAGAGAAAAGAGATTAGATTTGAGATATATGATATGAAAGATGTGGTTTTGCTGATTTTCTACCACAACCCTATTGCAAGTTAAGGAGATTGATCTTCATCTTGAGATGTATGTAATTCACCCTAGGTTATTACGAATAATTCAAGCAAGAAAAATCAATACAAGATTCTAACTAAGTTACGTTATTTAAAAGCCAAACTATGGTTCATCCTAACATCTAGGTGTTGGCCCAAGAAGTTACACTCTCCAATTGTTTTGTGTTTTGATGATGACAAACCAAATAAGAGCTATTTGGTACTAATGATTTGTTTAAGATAAGTTTCAGGTTTTGTACCATGTTTAGAGACTATTTGCTTAGCTATTGCAAGAAACTTCTAAGTTCCAACAAGCATTGAAGGCATATTGCACATCAAGGAAGGACCATAGAAGAGGAAGCTCTAGCAAGGCATTGGATGGCTCAAGGACTTGAAGAATTGCTCAAGAAGTCCTTAATTTCTTTTGTTTTAGTTTTGAAATACACCTAGAGGGGGGGTGAATAGGTGTTATTGCTAATCTAATGATCTTTTTAAACTTAGATGAATATGAAGATGCAACGATCTCTCAAAACACGACTAGGAGCCGTATACCCCGTGAAGGGTTCTGAACTCCGTCCTCCCAATTCCCCTAGAATGGGTTAGAGGTGCGTATTGCAACCGTGTTGTATGAGATATGATAGAACAAATAAAGGATGAAATGCTATGATGAAATACACACAAGTATAATAGCAAGTAAAGTAAACAAGAAAGGATTGCACAATTAAATGGTTAGTTCTCAAGTAATAAGTTGAAAGCAATAAAAGCAAGAGAAATAGTAAGCAAGAATGACACAAAGGCAATCGCAAACAAAGTGATTTGTTTCGAGGTTCGAGCCCGTTGCTCTAGTCCCCGCCTTCACCTCCGTGAAGGGTTTCCACTATCCCCTTAGGATCCCGACAAGTTAGGCCAACCGAAGACCTCATGCCCGTAGCTTCACACCTTACAAGGAACTCCACCTAGGAGTTGTCTCCACAAGAACAAGGATTACAATGGTGATCTTCAACAAGATCACAAACTCTTTCTCAAACTCTTTTACAAACACTCTCACTCTTTTACAACTTCTCTATAGAATGAATGTAAGATTTTTGGCTCTTAAGAAGTGTGGTGAGAAAAGTTTCAGTTGTAGAGTGATATTAGCAATCAAACAACAACTGAAAATCAAACTTGAAAGAATGGAAATGAAGGATTTAAACTATTTTTCTCTTTCTCTTGAAAACAATGTAAACTTAAAGAATTTTCTTGGTCAATAACAAGGAGCTATTCTCCACTATTTATAGGGAGAGAAAAGGTTAAAACTCTGATTTTTCCACCTAATTTGACCTGCAAAAGCTCCCCAACAACTCTCTAAAAATCTGTTAAAACAGAAAAAGAAAACAGAAAATCAGAACTGCCCAAAGAGGAAAGAGCCGTTGGGCTGCAGCAGGCCTACCGGTCGACCGGGCGGTCGACCGAATCCCTGTTGGCAAAGAGCCGTTGGGGGTCCGGTCGACCGGTCAGTCGACCGATCTCTTTGGGGAAACACAGTTTCCTTCTGTCGGTCGACCGACCAGTCGACCGAAAAGATACAGAGAGCAAACATCTATTATCGGTCGACCGGTCGGTCGACCGACAGACATGCACAGCTTGTGCATGTCCGGACACAGCAGCCGGTCGACTGTCCGGTCGATCGGTTTGCCTGAAACACAGTTCTGGGCAGATTTTTGAGATAGAAAAATTTTGTAAAAATACTTTAAAATATCTGAAGCTAAGTGTTATGCAGAAAATAGTTTATACACATGTTTTAAACAAGTTTTTCAAGATATAAGGCTTTGAGTACATGTATATATAAACTAAGGCATAAACTTAGAAATAAACATTTTCAAGAACATAGAAAACATATGAAACAAATGTGTGTGCGAATCCTAGAGCCAAATTTCCTATATTCAAACTTTAACATTCTAAACTAAAAACTTACAAACTTCTAAAGGTCTTCAAGACTTCAATCATGGGCTATCTTCACTTGATCTTCAATATTGCATCTTGAGCCCAATATGAGTTGTCTTGAGTCCAATGTACCTTCCTTTAGGGAAGACTTCATCTCTTTAATATATAAACCTGAAACACACTTAAACAACAAATTATATTAGTACAAATAACTAATATGTTTTGTAATCATCAAAATACACTAAACATGGGTTGATTGTAACCTTGGGCCAACAATCTCCCCCTTTTTGATGATGACAAAACATATGAGTTATTAAACAAATAAAAGAGGAGAGAGCTTGGAAAGCTCCCCCTTAAACAATGCTATGTATTTAACATGAATATGAACAACTATGTAAACATACATAAAGCATTTGAAAAAATATCATCACCATAAAATTTGTCATAAAACTAAAATAAGGAATAACAAAAATTTAAAACAACTTTCATATTTTTCTCCCAAACTTATATATATTTCTCCCCCTTTTTGTCATACATCAAAAAAGGGTTAAAACAAGAATAAACATACAAACAAGAAAATATTTTAAGACATGCTAAAAACAAGAATAAGCAAACTAAAAATATTTTAAGCATCAATCATACAAATATTCAACTCTCCACAAATGAAAGAAAATCTTGCAAAATCTAAAGGTTTTGTGAAAATGTCTGCAAGTTGAAAATCAGTAGAAACAAAATCAATATCTATGTCACCCTTTTCAAAGTGATCTCTAAGAAAATGATATCTAATGTCTATATGTTTGGTTTTACTATGTTGATTAGCATTTTTGGTCATGTGAATAGCACTAGTATTATCACAATAAATCTTAACATGATCAAAATGTAAATCAAAGTCGAGTAGAGTATGTTTCATCCAGAGTACTTGTGCACAACAAGCTCCGGCTGCTACATACTCCGCCTCGGCGGTTGAAAGGGCTACACTATTTTGCTTCTTGGAAGACCAAGACACAAGACAATTACCTAAGAATTGGCAAGTGCCACTTGTGCTCTTCCTATCTACCCTACAACCGGCATAGTCGGCATCCGAATAACTAGTCATAGTAAATTGGCCAGTTTTCGGATACCACAAACCTAATTCAATTGTGCCCCTAAATACCTAATTATGCGTTTTACCGCTATTAAATGTGATTCCTTAGGATATGATTGAAAACGTGCACATAAACATACGGAAAACATTATATCCGGCCTACTAGCCGTTAGATAGAGTAAACTACCAATCATGCTACGAAATAATTTGATGTCTACTTCCTTACCTTGTTCGTCCTTGTCAAGTTTCGTAGTGGTTGCCATGGGAGTCTTTGCTACTTTGGATCCTTCAAGCCCGAACCTCTTGATGAGCTCCTTGGTGTACTTGGCTTGGTTGATGAATATCCCATCACTACGTTGCTTGATTTGGAGTCCAAGGAAGTAGTTGAGCTCCCCCATCATAGACATCTCGAATTCGTCCTTCATGCATGACTCAAAAGCTTTGCAAAGTGAAACATTAGTAGATCCAAAAAATGTCATCAACATAAATTTGTACTATTAATATGTCTTGATCTACATGTTTGGTAAATAATGTTTTATCAACTTTACCTTTCTTAAAATCATTTGAAAGCAAAAATGAAGACAATCTTTCATACCAAGCCCTAGGGGCTTGTTTCAAACCATAAAGTGCCTTATCTAATTTGAAAACAAAATTAGGGTGTGTAGGATCAACAAACCCGGGGGGTTGTTCAACATACACCTCCTCATCAATATAACCATTAAGAAAAGCACTCTTTACATCCATTTGAAATAACTTAAAATCTTTAAATGAGGCATATGCTAAGGTCATCCGTATGGCTTCGAGCCGTGCTACGGGTGCAAAGGTTTCTTCAAAATCGATTCCCTCGATTTGAGTGTAACCTTGGGCAACTAACCTAGCCTTGTTTCTAACTACATTACCCGATTCATCCAATTTGTTCTTAAAGATCCACTTAGTACCAATAGTTGGTCTATCGTGGGGCCTAGGAACAAGATGCCATACTTGGTTGCGCTCAAATTGATTGAGCTCCTCTTGCATAGCAAGCAACCAATATGAATCGGCCTCGGCCTCGAGGACATTTTTTAGGTTCTATGTGTGAAATAAATGCAAAATTACCACAAAAATCTAAAGTTTTAGAGCGAGTAATTACCCCCTTTGATACTTCACCTATGACAAGGTCCTTGGGATGATGAGGATTGAATCTCCAATCCTTTGGTAGTGGTTGAGTAGGCTCCACCTCAATTGTTTGATTGTCATTTGCATTTGCTTGGGCCTCATCCACTTTGGCTTCACTTCCTTCATCATCCTTTGGCTTGTCACCCATGGTAGAAGCATCCTCCAAGGTCACTTTCTCCAAACCTTCATCTAAAGCATCAATTTCTACACAATTCTTAACAAACTTGTTAGATTCCTCAAATTTAACATGAATAGATTCTTCAATAGTCAAAGTTGATCTATTGAAGACTCTATAAGCCTTACTAGTATTTGAGTAACCTACAAAAATAGCCTCATATGATCTAGCATCAAATTTTCCCAAATTAATATTTGTATTTAAAACAAAACATTTGCAACCAAACACTTTGAAATAAGAAACATTAGGTTTTCTAGAAAAATACATCTCATAAGAAGTCTTAGTAGTATTTTTACATAGGAAAACACGATTTGCAATGTAACATGAAGTATGAACGGCCTCGGCCCACAAATAATGTGGTAGACCGTATTCATTTAACATTGTCCTAGCCATCTCTTGTAAGGTACGATTTTTCCGCTCAACTACTCCATTTTGTTGTGGAGTTCTAGGACAAGAAAGTTCATGTTTTATTCCATGTTCCTCACAAAAAGTGGTAAAGGGAAGGTTAATGAACTCACCTCCTCTATCACTTCTTATTTTTATTATTGAGGAGTCATTTTCCTTTTCAACTCTTTTCTTAAAGGCTTGAAAATGTGAAAAGGTTTGACTTTTGTGTTCAAGAAAATAAACCCAAGTAAAACGCGAAAAATCATCTACTAATACAAAAGCAAATCTACTCCCACTTAAACTTTTGGTTTGTGTTGGGCCAAATAAATCCATGTGGATTAACTCTAATGGACGTGATGACATGATATCCTTAATTGACTTGAAGGAGGACTTAGTTTGTTTCCCAAATTGACATGCGTCACAAACTCGGTCCTTTTCAAAGTTCAATGAAGGAATACCCTTCACCATTTCCTTTGAGTTAAGCCTAGAAATATGGTCAAATGAAACGTGGCCTAATCTCCTATGCCACAACCAAGAGTCGTCATCGAGGGCTTTTAAACATGTTATATTACAAGACATATTTAACATATCTATCATATATACATTACTTTCACGAAAACCGGAAAACACACAAACATTAGAAACTCTATCAACTACTTTGCAAACAACATTATCAAAAACAACATTAAATCCTTTATCACACAATTGACTAACACTCAAGAGATTATGCTTGAGGCCGTCTACTAAAACTACATTTTCAATTAAAGGAGAGGTGCCAAGTTTTACATTACCGATACCGATGATTTTACCCTTGGCGTCATCTCCGAAGGTGACGGTGCCACCTTCATGATATCTTGATAGGGTTGCGAAGTTGTTGATGTCCCAAGTCATGTGCCTTGAGCAACCGCTATCAAGATACCATAAACCTCTACGTCTTTGAGCTTTGGAAAGTACCTACATCATTTAAAACAATAGTTGATTTTGGTACCCAAACTTTCTTGGGTCCTTGAAAGTTAGTGTTACGAACCCAAACATTATGATGTGATGCACTTAGTCTATCATAACAAAAATTAGCTAAGTGTTCTTTCCGTCCACAATGTGAACATGAGTACACTTTTCTATACATGAATGCATGGCGTGTATGTGAAGTGTGAGCATGCTTTGGGGGTTTACCATGATGCATAGGTTGTGTAGCATGTACATGAGCATGTGTATGATGAACATTTTTCTTGGGGGCTTGTTTCTTAGGAAACTTAGCCTCCATCTTTTTCTTATCAAATTCACTACACTTTTTCAAAACAACATCTAGTGAGTCTAATCTTTCCTTAAGCATGGCAATCTCATTAGAATCTACAAATGGGGTCTTTCCTTTACAAGCAATCTTATATTTTTCAAAATCATTTTTAGTGGAAACTAAAGAAGAATGTAAATCATTATTTTCTTTAGAAAGATTTACAACTTGAATACTAAGAGATTCATTATCCTTTTTCATTTTCAAATACTTTTTCTTCATGAAGTCATAATTTTGAGAGAGTTCTATAAATGCTTCACTTAACTCATCCATGGATAAATCTTCATCAAGAGAAGGGGAAGAGGTTACCTTGCTTGTGCCTTCATTTGCCATGAAGCACATGTTGGCGGTGTCGATCTCCTCTTCGGATTCACTTTCGTCATCCCATGTTGCCTTCATCGCTTTCTTCTTGTAGGGCTTCTTGGATGAAGATGGCTTCACTTGGTCCGGACACTCCGCTACTATGTGTCCCGGCTTTTGGCAATTAAAGCAAATGATCTTCCTTTCTTCTTTGCCTCCTTGCCATCTCCTCCTTCCTTGGAACTTTGCCTTGTTGTACATCCTCCGGACATTTTTGACTAGAAGTGAGAGCTCCTCGTCATCTTCTTCTTCGTCATCTTCGTCGGAGTAGGTTGCATGACTTTTGAAGGCAATGGTCTTCTTTTTGGGTTGAGCCATGTCTTCCCTTGCCTTCCTCTCCATTTCATGGGTTTTTAAATTCCCAATGAGTCCAATGAGCTTCATCTCATCTTTATCATTGAGTTCCTTCAATGTTGTAGCCTTTACTTCCCATGAAGGAGGAAGAGCCCGGATGATCTTCCTTACTCTTTGATCATTGTCAATCTCTTCACCTAGAGAAGAAAGTCCATTAGTAATCTTAGTAAATTTAGTAACCATATCATCTATGGTTTCATTTTCTTGCATACTAAAATTTTCATATTGGGACCGAAGAAGGTCAATCTTGGCCCTCTTCACTTGTGATGTCCCCTCATGTGTTACTAGCAAATGGGACCAAATCTCATAGGCGGATTTGCAATGGATGACTCTAGCTATGTCATCATCATTGAGGGCTTGTAGAAGTGCATAGTGTGCCCTAGCATTGGCATCAAACTCCTTGGTCTCAATTTCGGACCAAGTAGATTCATCGCCCTTGGGTGGAGAAAAATCCTTGGTCACGGCCTTTGCAACTCGGCTACCTAGAGATTGCAAGAACACGGTCATCTTAACCTTCCATATGGGAAAGTTAAGTCCATCAAACTTAGGTGGTGTCTTAATACCTTCGGCCATGTTTACTAAGTGGAAATGAATGAAATGATTAGCAATGTGAGGATCTCTCTAAGGTTGTTAAGCCAAAACCTAGAGTCCAAGCTCTGATACCAATTGAAATACACCTAGAGGGGGGGTGAATAGGTGTTATTGCTAATCTAATGATCTTTTTAAACTTAGATGAATATGAAGATGCAACGATCTCTCAAACCACGACTAGGAGCCGTATACCCCGTGAAGGGTTCTGAACTCCGTCCTCCCAATTCCCCTAGAATGGGTTAGAGGTGCGTATTGCAACCGTGTTGTATGAGATATGATCGAACAAATAAAGGATGAAATGCTATGATGAAATACAGACAAGTATAATAGCAAGTAAAGTAAACAAGAAAGGATTGCACAATTAAATGGTTAGTTCTCAAGTAATAAGTTGAAAGCAATAAAAGCAAGAGAAATAGTAAGCAAGAATGACACAAAGGCAATCGCAAACAAAGTGATTTGTTTCGAGGTTCGAGCCCGTTGCTCTAGTCCCCGCCTTCACCTCCGTGAAGGGTTTCCACTATCCCCTTAGGATCCCGTACAAGTTAGGCCAACCGAAGACCTCAAGCCCGTAGCTTCACACCTTACAAGGAACTCCACCTAGGAGTTGTCTCCACAAGAACAAGGATTACAATGGTGATCTTCAACAAGATCACAAACTCTTTCTCAAACTCTTTTACAAACACTCTCACTCTTTTACAACTTCTCTATAGAATGAATGTAAGATTTTTGGCTCTTAAGAAGTGTGGTGAGAAAAGTTTCAGTTGTAGAGTGATATTAGCAATCAAACAACAACTGAAAATCAAACTTGAAAGAATGGAAATGAAGGCTTTAAACTATTTTTCTCTTTCTCTTGAAAACAATGTAAACTTAAAGAATTTTCTTGGTCAATAACAAGGAGCTATTCTCCACTATTTATAGGGAGAGAAAAGGTTAAAACTCTGATTTTTCCACCTAATTTGACCTGCAAAAGCTCCCCAACAACTCTCTAAAAATCTGTTAAAACAGAAAAAGAAAACAGAAAATCAGAACTGCCTAAAGAGGAAAGAGCCGTTGGGCTGCAGCAGGCCTACCGGTCGACCGGGCGGTCGACCGAATCCCTGTTGGCAAAGAGCCGTTGGGGGTCCGGTCGACCGGTCTCTTTGGGGAAACACAGTTTCCTTCTGTCGGTCGACCGACCAGTCGACCGAAAAGATACAGAGAGCAAACATCTATTATCGGTCGACCGGTCGGTCGACCGACAGACATGCACAGCTTGTGCATGTCCGGACACAGCAGCCGGTCGACTGTCCGGTCGACCGGTCTGCCTGAAACACAGTTCTGGGCAGATTTTTGAGATAGAAAAATTTTGTAAAAATACTTTAAAATATCTGAAGCTAAGTGTTATGCAGAAAATAGTTTATACACATGTTTTAAACAAGTTTTTCAAGATATAAGGCTTTGAGTACATGTATATATAAACTAAGGCATAAACTTAGAAATAAACATTTTCAAGAACATAGAAAACATATGAAACAAATGTGTGTGCGAATCCTAGAGCCAAATTTCCTATATTCAAACTTTAACATTCTAAACTAAAAACTTACAAACTTCTAAAGGTCTTCAAGACTTCAATCATGGGCTATCTTCACTTGATCTTCAATATTGCATCTTGAGCCCAATATGAGTTGTCTTGAGTCCAATGTACCTTCCTTTAGGGAAGACTTCATCTCTTTAATATATAAACCTGAAACACACTTAAACAACAAATTATATTAGTACAAATAACTAATATGTTTTGTAATCATCAAAATACACTAAACATGGGTTGATTGTAACCTTGGGCCAACAAGTTTTTGTAGTTCGTTAAAGAATAGTGATTAGGTTTGAAGCTCAATCACACACAATTTTGCGCACATACTATTTCTAAGTTTATTTCCAATAAAATATACAAAAATATTTTAATACAAAATCTTTCTTCTACAAATTCCTTTTTATGTTATATACTGAATTCCTGTTAAAAATAGTTTTGTTGAAAATATTCATCTCTTCAAAATTCTATTTGGATTTCAATTTTTGGCCTGAGCCGGTCGACCGGTGCAGTCGACCGAGTCTGTGTCAGGCTGGTCCGGTCGACCGGACCAGTCGACCGAGGTTCTGGCAGATGCACGTATCAGTGTGCATGTCTGCCGGTCGACCGGGACGGTCGACCGAGAGATTGTTTTTGCTCACAGGTTTTATCAGTCGACCGGGTCGGTCGACCGATAGCTCATAACGGTCGGATTTTTGAACTACCGGTCGACCGGCCCAGTCGACCGATGTATCCGTTTGAACAGTAACGGGCAGATTTTTAAATAACTATTTTATTTTGTCTTTTGTGTTTAAAATTTGAAATTAGGATTTATTTCAAATCTAATATTACTTAATTAACCTTAAGTGTATTTTATCTCTTAACCTAGCCCTCTCCTATAAATAGGGGTGTTTGGGGAGAGATTCAATACAACAATTTTCAAGAGAAAAATTCAAAAGTTTGGAATATTCAAAAGAGCTTTCTTCTTGGTTTTTGTGCTGAAATTCTTTCTTAATTGCTGAAGTGTTTTTGTGATACTCTCTGATTTAATTTTTCTTTTCACCTTACACAAGAGCTTCATTCCTACTCAATATTCTTTAAGGACCTTTGTAAGGGAAGAGATATTTGAAAGAGAGAGTTTGTGGTCTTTTGACTACCAAGGAAATTACTTGTGCTGAGATTGTAGGAGTTGGGTACTCCATTGTAATTGAGATCTTTGTGATAGTGAAAGTAGTTAGAATCCTTCTGGGGAAGGCGGGGACGTAGAGCTGGGTGCTCGAACCTCGATAACATATCCTTGTGTTTGCGTTTGGTTTACTTTCCTTGCAATTACTTCTTGTTTTTGATTGTTATTGGCATTGTCATAATCATTCATCTTGTCAATCACTATCCCATACAACAAGGTTGCATTGCGCACTTCTAACTCATTTTACGAGGAAGCCGGAGGAAGGAGTTCAGAGCCCTTAATAGGGAATTCGGCTCTTAGTCTTGTTTTGGGAGATTGTTGCATTCATCTCATTGTTCATTGCTCATAATTTTTTATTTGCCCATTGATTAGCATCATCACCTATTCACCCCCCTCTAGGTGATTTTCAATTGGTATCAGAGCTTGGACTCTAGGTTTGGCTTAACATCCATAGAGAGATCCTTAAAATATTGCTAATCAACATTTTCATTCATCCATTCATACACTAGTAAACATGGCCGACAACATTAAATCCCCACCTAAATTTGATGGCCTAAATTTTCCCATTTGGAAGGTTAGGATGACTATATTTTTGCAGTCACTAGGTAGCTTGATAGCTAAATCCTTGACCAAACCCTACATAGCACCCGATAGTGATGAGAGCACTTGGACCGACTTCAACTTTAGAGAATATGAGGCTAACTCAAAAGCCCAAAACTCCCTTTTAATCGCCTTGAATGAGGATGACCTTACACGGGTAATTCATTGCCAATCCGCCTATGAGATTTGGCAACACTTATTGGTCACGCATGAAGGGACTTCACAAGTCAAGAGAGCTAAGATAGATCTCTTGCGGTCTCAATATGAATCATTTAAAATGCTTGATGATGAATCCATTGATTGTATGATTACTCATTTTACTAAAATTACAAATGGTCTTTCTTCATTAGGTGACGTCATCTCCAACGATCAAAAGGTGTGCAAAATGATACGGGCTCTTCCTCCATCTTGGGAGATCAAGGCCACCACCTTAAAGGAATTAAACGACAAGGATGAGATGGACATCATTAGTCTCATTGGGAACCTAAAGACCCATGAGATGGAGAAGAAAGCAAGAGAAGAAGTTGCTCCAACAAAGAAGAAGTCCATAGCTTTTAAGTCTTCATCCACTCTTGAAGACGATGATGAAGATGAAGAAGAAGATGAGGAGCTCTCCCTCCTTGTGCGCAACATCAAAAGGATGTACCGGAAGAACAAGCTCAACTTCCGGAGAAAATTTGAAGATAAAGAAGAGAGAAGAATCATTTGCTACAATTGCCGAAAGCCCAGACACATCATGGCCGATTGTCCGGAGTTCAAGAAGAAAATGACTTCCTCCTACAAGCCAAAGAAGCAAGAAGAAAAGAAAGCTTACAAGGCCACTTGGGATTCGGAAAGCGAGTCCGAAGAAGAAGAAGGAGTGGATACCGCGAACATGTGTTTCATGGCAAACACACCCAAGGTAAACCCTCAATCTCTTGATGATAATGATGATGATTTAATTAAGGAAGTTCTAGTTCATGCTTTTGTAGAACTTTCCGAAACTTATGATAACAAGAAAATGGAATGCTTTAAATTACAAAAAGAAGTTGCTTTTCTTAAATCTCAACTTGCTTTAGTTTCAAAAGAAAAAGATGATCTTTCTTCCAATCTTGTTTCTATTCAAAATGAATTTGATGCTTATAAGATTTCTTGTAAGGGTAAAACCCCTATTGTTGATAATAAAGAAATTTCTTCTTTAAAAACCAAAATGATTGATTTCGAAAAGGTTTTGAAAGATTGTACTTTTAACACCAAAAAGCTTGAAGAAAAGTTTTCCAAAAAGCACACATCACATGCTAAAGATTCTCATGCTAAGATTCCACATGCTCACACTTCAAATAACACTTCTCATGCTAAAACTTTTCATGCTCACAATGCCCATGCTCAAAAATCACACACTCACTATAGTTTTAAATATGGTAGAGTGTATAGATGTACATATTGTGGCAAAAATGGACATTTAGCTAAATTTTGTTATGATCAATTAAATAGATCCAATAATCTTGTTTGGGTTAATGAATCTAACCCTCAAGGACCCAAGAAAATGTGGGTACCAAAATCAAGTCCTAAATTGTTTGATGTAGGTACACACCAAGGCTCCAAGACGTAGGGAGCGGTGGTACCTTGATAGTGGTTGTTCAAGACACATGACATGGGACATCAATAACTTCACAACCCTATCAAGGTACATGAAAGGTGGCTCCGTCACCTTCGGGATGATTCCAAAGGCACAATCATTGGTATTGGTAATATTCAAATTGGTTCATCTCCTATTATAGAAAATGTAGTTCTTTTTGATGGTTTGAAACATAATTTGCTTAGTATTAGTCAATTTTGTGATCGTGGTCTTAAAGTTATTTTTGATGATTCTTGTTGTAAGATTTTTGATGTTAAATCGAATAATTGTATTCTCACCGATTTTCGTGATGATAATGTTTATATAATTGACATGCTTAATGTAGAGTGTTCTACTAAATGTTTAAATGCTTTTGATGAAAATTCTTGGCTTTGGCATAGAAGATTAGGACATGCATCTTTTGAACATATTTCTAGGATTAATTCAAAGGAATTGGTGAAGGGTATTCCTTGTTTGAGTTTTGAGAAAGACCGCATTTGTGGTGCGTGCCAACTTGGGAAACAAACCAAGTCTTCCTTCAAACCAATCAAGGATATCATGTCAACTAGACCTCTAGAATTAATTCATATGGATTTATTTGGACCAACTAAAACTAAAAGCTTAAATGGTAGTAGATTTGCATTTGTTTTAGTTGATGATTTCTCTCGTTTTACTTGGGTTTTCTTTTTGCAAAATAAAGATCAAACTTTTTCTCACTTCAAGATTTTTAGAAAAAGAGTTGAAAAAGAAAAAGATTTTTTGATTTTGAGAATAAGGAGTGATAGAGGTGGTGAATTTGTGAACCAACTCTTCATGACTTATTGTGATGAAAAGGGAATTAAGCATGAAATGTCTTGTCCTAGGACTCCACAACAAAATGGAGTTGTAGAAAGGAAAAATAGAACACTTCAAGAGATGGCTAGGACAATGATAAGTGAATATGACCTCCCTCAATATTTATGGGCCGAGGCCGTAAACACCGCATGCTATATATCGAATCGTATTTATTTATGCAAAAATTCTTCTAAAACATCTTTTGAAATGTATCATTCTAGAAAACCAAATGTTGCATATTTCAAAGTTTTTGGATGCAAATGTTTTGTTTTGAACACTAAAGAGAATTTGGGTAAATTTGATGCTAAAGCTTATGAAGTTATCTTTGTTGGATATTCTTCTACTAGCAAAGCATATAGAGTTTTTATTAGATCTTCACTTACCATTGAAGAGACCATGCATGTTAAGTTTGAAGAATCTAATGTGTTTGTTGAGAATGTTGTAGAGATTGAACCATTAGGTGAAAGCATGGAGAAACTATCCTTGAAGGACTCACCCACTCAAGAAGATAAGCAAGAACCTATTGGTGATGTTCAAGAGGATAAAGAGGAAAGCGCTCAACCGCTTCCCAAAGCTTGGAGATATGCTACAAATCATCCTAAGGAGCTCATCTTGGGTGACGCATCCAAAGGAGTCACAACGCGCTCCAAACTCCATGACCTATGTGGTAACTTTGCTTTCATTTCTCATTTTGAACCCAAAGGCATTCTCGAAGCCGAGACGGACCCATATTGGTTGCTTGCCATGCAAGAGGAACTCAATCAATTTGAGCGCAACCAAGTTTGGCACCTTGTTCCTAAGCCCCACGATAGACCAATAATTGGTACTAAGTGGATCTTTAGGAATAAGATGGATGAGTCCGGAAATGTCATTAGGAATAAAGCTAGGTTAGTGGCCCAAGGTTACACTCAAGTTGAGGGAATCGACTTTGAGGAATCCTTTGCACCCGTAGCATGGCTTGAAGCCATACGGATAACACTAGCTTTTGCATCTTTTAAAAATTTTAAACTTTTTCAAATGGATGTAAAAAGTGCATTTTTAAATGGTTTTCTTAATGAAGAAGTTTTTGTTGCTCAACCTCCCGGTTTTATTGATCATGTTCATCCCGATTTCGTTTTTAAACTTGATAAGGCTTTGTATGGTTTAAAACAAGCTCCAAGAGCTTGGTATGAAAGGCTTTCTAGTTTTCTAATTTCAAATGATTTTATTAAAGGCAAAGTAGACACTACTCTCTTCACTAAGCATGTTGATAATGCTATTTTAATTGTACAAATTTATGTTGATGATATAATTTTCGGTTCTACTAATGAAGTTTTATGCAAGGATTTTGAAAAGGTAATGCAACAAGAATTTGAAATGTCCTCAATGGGTGAGCTCAACTTCTTTCTTGGACTCCAAGTCAAGCAATTGCAAGATGGGAACTTCATAAGTCAAGCCAAATACGCAAAGGAACTCGTGAAGAGGTTTGGACTTGAAGACGCTAAAGTTTGCAACACTCCCATGGCAACTACAACCAAGCTTGATAAGGACGACCAAGGTAAAAATGTGGATATTAAATTGTTTAGAAGCATGATAGGTAGTCTTTTATATTTAACGGCAAGTAGGCCGGATATCATGTTTAGTGTGTGTCTTTGTGCTAGATTTCAATCGTGTCCCAAAGAGTCTCATTTAATTGCCGTAAAACGCATTATTCGTTATGTTAAGTGAACGATTGGATTAGGTCTTTGGTATCCGAAAACCGGAGATTTTTCTATGATTAGTTATTCGGACGCCGACTATGCGGGTTGTAGAGTAGATAGAAAGAGTACTAGTGGGACATGTCAATTTCTTGGTAATTGTCTTGTTTCATAGTCCTCTAGGAAGCAAAATTCCGTAGCTCTATCAACCGCCGAGGCGGAGTATGTTGCCGCGGGGGCTTGTTGTGCACAAGTCCTTTGGATGAAACATACTCTCCTTGATTATGATTTGCATTATAAAAATATTAAAATATTTTGTGATAATACTAGTACTATTCATTTAACCAAAAATGCAAATCAACATAGTAAGACCAAGCACATTGAGATTAGATATCACTTTCTTAGAGATCATTTTGAGAAAGGTGATATAGATATTGATTATGTTTCCACCGATTTTCAACTAGCCGATATTTTCACTAAACCACTTGATTTTGCTAGATTTTCGTTTATTTGTGGAAAACTAAATATGTGTATTATTGATTGAACATGTTTTTCATAACCCTTTTTGATGTATGACAAAAAGGGGGAGAATAAGTTTACATGGACAAAAATAAGTTCATTTGGTCTTGGTTCCATATGAATTTATATGCTTTGGTTTTATAAGTTTTTGTGTTTTCAATGAATTCTTGTGTTTTAGTTTAAATTGGTATCAAGGAGCAATTTTTGATATTTTTGGTAATTTTTGATGTTTTTGGTATCTAGAGCAATTTATGTGTTTTATATATTTGTTTGGTGCATCATTTCAATTATTGGTATTTCAATTATTGGTATCTAGAGCATATTCTTGTGTTTTATGTGTAGCATAATTTGAGGGGGAGTTTTTCTCCTCCCTATATTTTTGTCAATAGCCTATTTGTTTTGTCATCATCAAAAAGGGGGAGATTGTTGGCCCAAGAAGTTACACTCTCCAATTGTTTTGTGTTTTGATGATGACAAACCAAATAAGAGCTATTTGGTACTTTTGTAGATAAGTTTCAGGTTTGTACCATGTTTAGAGACCATTTGCTTAGCTATTGCAAGAAACTTCTAAGTTTCAACAAGCATTGAAGGCATATTGCACATCAAGGAAGGACCATAGAAGAGGAAGCTCTAGCAAGGCATTGGATGGCTCAAGGACTTGAAGAATTGCTCAAGAAGTCCTTAATTTCTTTTGTTTTAGTTTTTGTAGTTTGTTAAAGAATAGTGATTAGATTTGAAGCTCAATCACACACGATTTTGCGCACATACTATTTCTAAGTTTATTTCATATAAAATATACAAAAATATTTTAATACAAAATCTTTCTTCTACAAATTCCTTTTTATGTTATATACTGAATTCCTGTTTAAAATAGTTTTGTTGAAAATATTCATCTCTTCAAAATTCTATTTGTATTTCAATTTTTGGCCTGAGCCGGTCGACCGG
Source organism: Agave tequilana (assembly GCA_038442645.1). Classification (NCBI taxonomy): domain Eukaryota; kingdom Viridiplantae; phylum Streptophyta; class Magnoliopsida; order Asparagales; family Asparagaceae; genus Agave; species Agave tequilana. The sequence goes on from JAVJIF010004429.1 coordinate 133,763, forward strand.
TGCAGTCGACCGAGTCTGTGTCAGGCTGGTCCGGTCGACTGGACCAGTCGACCGAGGTTCTGGCAGATGCACGTATCAGTGTGCATGTCTGCCGGTCGACCGGGGCAGTCGACCGAGAGATTGTTTTTGCTCACAGGTTTTATCAGTCGACCGGGTTGGTTGACCGATAGCTCATAACGGTCGGATTTTTTAACTACCGGTCGACCGGCCCAGTCGACCGATGTATCCGTTTGAACAGTAACGGGCAGATTTTTAAATAGCTGTTTTATTTTGTCTTTTGTGTTTAAAATTTGAAATTAGGATTTATTTCAAATCTAATATTACTTAATTAACCTTAAGTGTATTTTATCTCTTAACCTAGCCCTCTCCTATAAATAGGGGTGTTTGGGAGAGATTCAATACAACAATTTTCAAGAGAAAAATTCAAAAGTTTGGAATATTCAAAAGAGCTTTGTTCTTGGTTTTTGTGCTGAAATTCTTTCTTAATTGCTGAAGTGATTTTGTGATACTCTCTGATTTAATTTTTCTTTTCACCTTACACAAGAGCTTCATTCCTACTCAATATTCTTTAAGGACCTTTGTAAGGGAAGAGATATTTGAAAGAGAGAGTTTGTGGTCTTTTGACTACCAAGGAAATTACTTGTGCTGAGATTGTAGGAGTTGGGTACTCCATTGTAATTGAGATCTTTGTGATAGTGAAAGTAGTTAGAATCCTTCTGGGGAAGGCGGGGACGTAGAGCTGGGTGCTCGAACCTCTATAACATATCCTTGTGTTTGCGTTTGGTTTACTTTCCTTGCAATTACTTCTTGTTTTTGATTGTCATTGGCATTGTCATAATCATTCATCTTGTCAATCACTATCCCATACAACAAGGTTGCATTGCGCACTTCTAACTCATTTTACGAGGAAGCCGGAGGAAGGAGTTCAGAGCCCTTAATAGGGAATTCGGCTCTTAGTCTTGTTTTGGGAGATTGTTGCATTCATCTCATTGTTCATTGCTCATAATTTTTTATTTGCCCATTGATTAGCATCATCACCTATTCACCCCCCCTCTAGGTGATTTTCACTAGGTACAGCTTAAGAGAAGAATAGTCTTAAATTTAGGCTGTCCTAGTTCTTAAGTTTGAAGTCATGAAGGGTCTTTTTAATATGCAACCTAGATTAAGAAGTCTAGTTACTTGTTTAATCTTCAAGAAAAGTAATCATTAAACCTAGGATTTCAAGAAGTGGTCGTCAATCTGATCAATGCTTAACTGCTCTTAGGGTTGCTTTAAGAATTTCAGCAAACCACAAGAGAAAATTAGTTCATCATTTTTTTTTATCTTTTCAATTTATTTATTTTTTTATTATATTCAATAAGAAAGATTGCAAAAATTAAAGAAAAAGAAAACAGAGATAGATCACAGAGAATAAAAATAACTCAAAATACGATGAAAGAAATGGCAAAAAGGTAACCTTTATTGCAGAATAATCCTGCAATTACAAAGCTCCTTCTTCTCCACAACGTACATGAAACGAAAGTTACAATCTTACAGAAATTTAAAGAAAATGGCTAAAAGAAAACCCTAATACGTCTCTGGATACCCTGTACGTTACTCTGCAGGGGGTATTTATAGGTGCAGAAGGCGGTGGAGTCCCGGATAAGATCGCGCCAAAAAGCTGTTGCCCTGTCTCATCTAAAATGCCGCGGAAACGCGGCTTGGGCCGCGTTTCCGCGGCCTGGTAGACTCTTCTGGCCACGCGCTTTGGCGCGTGGCCTCTCCTAGTCCGTCCATGTGGGCGTTTGCTTCTGGAAGCTGCATCCTGGCTCTTTATTCTAGATTTTCGAGATAACTTAGAAATCAAGTTACCTTGATCTCAAATATCCCAAATCTTTTATCCACGAATTTCCTTCTTATCTTTGGCTTTTATCCTCATCCTGCAAATGTTTATCCTCATCCACCAGGCATTTAGGATTGGATAGAATTCTATCCTTTCCCTCTTTGTAGTATTTGCAATTTTCACACTTTGTATTTGCATTTTGACTTCTTGTAATTACGCTTTTGCACCTAGGCTTCAAACATGGGCTTGAATATGGGCTTTTGGGCTCTTTAGGCTTTATTTATTATTAAAATAATAATTTGAGGCCTGCACACAATAAATTACAAAATATTAATAAATGTGCAAAATTAAATGAATAAATATGAAAATGTGATGGTAAATATAATGATAAAAATGCACTTTTCACTACCAATCACACCCCCACACTTATCTTTTTGCTCGTCCTCGAGTAAAAACAAAGAAAAAGAAAAAGAAAAGAAATACTAATCTAACCTAACTCACTTTCATAGGAATCACGGTTGCACTTAGCATGTGCAACAAGCCGTTAAACCCCTAGGTTACCCTAGAGGACGAGTGTTGTCTCGTGAGGGTTTTCAGCGGATTACACCCACAAAATCCATAAAAAGGAAAATATTTGACTTATATCAGAAGAGACTAAGTAGTCTATAAGTTTTAGGATTATCATTTTTATTCATTCTTTAAACTTAGTCTTAATAAAGTCAATTGTTATTCATTTTAGGTAAGGATTAAAATTGAATTTCTAATATAGTCTTGTTTGTTACCAAAATTCATCCGCACCCTTGTGAATCTAAGAATTCCTTGACTTGGACTCTCATGCCTCATGATTATTTTTATTGAATTTTTTTTAATATATATAACTCATCTAATTTTCTTTCGTGTAAGCATCAATGCTTCTTGAGGCCCTCATACCTAACTAATTGATTATTAGATGTGTTAGTACATATATAATATTTCTTAGTTTAGGCTTTCTAATCCACCCATGTAGCGAACTTAAAGTCGATGACTCCCAAACCGGTCGGTCTTAGGGCACCAGGTGAGAAAACACCCCGCGGACTCAAATTCGAGTGAACTAGGCCACAAAACTAAGGATTTTATTTATTAACTCACCTTTAGGCGTGAATACTTATGCTTCATGAGGCACATGTATCCAGCTTAATTAGTGATTGAATTTTTTTTTTTATATATATGAGGCACAAGGGTCTTTGTTTTAGAATCCTAGATATGCAGGTATGCATTCATTAAGGTAAAAATCAAGACTAATTACTTATTCAATTTTTCCTCCTATACCTAAAATTTAAGCAATTTATTTATTTTGACCAAGTCTTTAGAAATCCTAATCATGATTTTCCTAAATCTTAAAACTGACTTAGGTTTCTTTCAAAAAAATAAGTCAAAGTACTGTCCTTTTTATAAATTTTATATATATATATTTATATTTTTTTTAGTTTTTTTTTATATTTTTATGTTAGAAATGTTAGAACAAATACAAAAAAAAAATTTTTTTTCTTTTTAAATTATAATAATAATTTTTTTAATTAATTAATAGCCTTTTCTATATTAGTAAACCCTCCCCCACACTTATCTCATGCATTGTCCTTAATGTATGAAATGCATGAATGCATGAAGTAAAGTGTAAAGAGAAGCAAAGAATAATAGTATACCATTATATATACAACAAATGTATCACTCTCACCTAGAGCTGCTTAGGATTCATACCTCTAACTCGCTTCCCATCATTCCAATGAGTTCTCTTTATAAAGCACAATGGGGATACCAACATTTTTGTTTTAACTCTCTTTCTCCCCAGTTTCATCTTCTTCAGGCTTTTCCTCATTATATGTCCACATCTATTATTCAAAAATTCATCACACCTTTTAGTTGGAACTTCCTTACTATGAATGTCGAGAAATTCTAGCTCAGTTCCGTACATCTCCTCAAAACTCAAATCAACACTTTTCCCTGGAAGTGAATAATTAACCAACATCTCCTTAATCGATGTATCTAAACGCAGAAGTTCTTCTTCAAAGAGGCTTTCGAAAGTTAAGTCAATCTGAGGTTCTTGAACTATATTCTCATGCGATATTTCAGTGCTTTGCTCTTCGAAGATACTCAGATCAAATCTTCGTTTTTTAAAGGGAACTTTAAAAGTATAATCCCCAACATGTGTCATCTTATCACCAGAATCACACTTATCCTCAAATAACTTGTCAAGAAATAGAGACTCATTTTCACTTTCTTTTTCACAAATGTTCTCAATGAAGTTCACCTCAAATGTTTGGTCTTTTATCTTACGAGATTGGTTTTCCAGGTTGAAAACATTGACCTCTTTAGTCATGTTTCCAAAGGTCAACCTCATGGATCCATTCCTACAATTTATGATCGCATTGGCAGTTGCAAGGAACGGACGTCCTAAGATAACGGGAGTTTGAGACCGAGGAGTGGGTACAGGTTCGGTCTCCAGAACAACAAAATCTACTGGGTAGATAAACTCCCCAACTCGGATGAGCACATCGGTAATTTCTCCTTTGGGAATTTTTACGGATCGGTCAGCTAATTGGATTGTAACCTTAGTGTAATACCCCTCTCCCGGAATACGTACTTAGTTGCGTATTCAGTTTTTCGATCGTATTTTTCGATTTACTTCCTGTATTTGACTGATTTCAATTTTAAATATCATTTTCCAATATTTTAGATTTATATGATTTTCTAGAATTTTCCTGAATTTAATTAAATATCTCCAAAACCGGTATCGACCAGTGTCGCTGATCGATTCCCGGATTTTTAGTTTACAAACAGTTAGGAATTTCTAGAAGAGTCTTTATACATTATCTCTTAACATCATATTTTCTATCTAAATACTTTTTCTGAGGATTTTATGAATTTATGAAAATTCCACCGAGTAGGTAGCTAACTGATTCCAGGATTTTTAGTTTTAAAACTATAATGTATTTCTTAAAACGAATTTCACCATGAGTCTTAAAATATTATTCTTGATTTTTGGTAAATTTTACGAGTCGTTCCGAGACACTTGATTTCGGGACGATTTCGGTATTTTCCGAAATGTTTTCCGCATCTTAGACTTAAACCCGGGAATCAGCCTTTTCAATATTTTCATTTTTCGAGACCAAGAGAATATCTTCTCTTTATAATTTCTTTTCCCTTTTTCATTTTTCTTTATTTCCTTCCTTCCTCCACAAGCCACAAACTCTCCCAATTTTCCAACAAATTCCACAAGTTCCACACACTTCTACCATTAATGCCCCTCTTTCTCTCTCTCTTCCATGGCCGGCCATGATAGGCCAAGGGAGACACCTCACCCCTCCTATTTGCAAAAACCCCCTCTCTTCTATCTTAATTACACCTCCTTCACAAAATCTAAATCCTATATAAACATTTCCTTTTCCTTTCTCTTACTTTTTTTACTTCACTTCAACAAAGAAATTGCCTTCACAATTCCCTCCTTCATCTCAACCTCTATTGCCAACTCCAAATCACCAAGGTCTTCATCTCCACTTCAACCTCAACTACTACATTGGATTTGGAATCATAAGCTTTCTTCGTTGGTTATATCGCCAAGGATCAAATTGGTGATAATTGTCGACCTCGATCTTTCGAACGCGTAAAGCTTCGGTTAACCGTTCTTTGTGAGTATTTTTACTCACCAAGACTTGAAAACTCCTTAGTATACTTGTAATTACATATCTTGTATACTTATATCTTCAAAATCATGCTTTTTGACCATCAAACACAACTATCAAAAACTCTGTTCTGTACTCTGTTTTCAGACGATTAGTCGACTTGACCTAGGGATTAGTCGACTAACCCATCTATTTTGAAACGTAACCTTTTTCTGAAACACAGTTTTAGTCGACTTAGCCTAATTATTAGTCGACTAGAAATCATTGTTAGTCGACTACCCTTTCCACCTAGTCGACTAACTTTTCCTGAAACAGAAACTCAACTTTCTGTAACTCAGTTTTAGTCGACTTAGTTTAACTATTAGTCGACTTAATATGTCTGTTAGTCGACTACCCTTTCTACCCTAGTCGACTAACTTTTCCTGTGAAAGAAACCCCAACTCTCTGTATCACAGTTTTAGTCGACTTACGTATCTGTTAGTCGACTATAGATCACTGTTAGTCGACTACCCTTTCCACCCTAGTCGACTAACTTTTCCTGAATCAGAAACCCAACTCTCTGGAACCCGGTTTTAGTCGACTGGACCAGACTATTAGTCGACTTGAGACCACTATTAGTCGACTACCCTTCCACCCTAGTCGACTAACTTTGGCTGTTTGTCATAGTTGATTTCTTTTCTGAATTTGGATCTTATCATTAGTACATATGTTGTATATTGTTCTTGCTTATGCTTCATGACTGTTACTTCATGACTTGTTATTATATATTCTCACTTCATGACTTGTAAATTGATTAATATCACCATCTTATCATGCCATCACTTGACACCAAGCATGATACACTTGACTTTTGTATAAAATGGACAACTTATATTGGGTCGGGGGAAACATGCGGATATCAATATGTGTTCCTGTTTACAGTGGTATTAGGTATGTTGTACAACCAAATATCCGGTCTGACCTGTGGGCCTCCAGGGGACCGAGGGGAGTGCTTGCTCCCTCATTACTGGTACCATCATGATAAAGGGCATACATAAGTCCCTCCTGTTAGCCTTGCGGCTGGTTTCCGTCACCAAGCAACGGAACAATCCTGGACCGTGGTCCCGGGCATATACGGGACCCACTGTAAACATAGTTCGTTGATACCCCCGCTGGTTTCCAATAACAACCTTGCTTTACTAGGATATGGATCTATGTGCGCTGGGACGCTGCGTCACATAGCTAGATATCACAGTAAGACAAGTAATAATAATAATAGACTCTAACTGTAAATCCTTTGTATTCAGACTTTACTCGTTATGCTTTCATTACCTGCTGATTTATATTTATTATACTGTTCTAACTTTCCTACCCTTGTCTCTTAGCCATTTGGTTGTAGCCTGTTCATTGTTGGGAGGTCCTGACTCCCTTGGATTTGTATGTTCAGGTTCTGAAGCTTAGATCGAAGTGGAGCCATCCACAGAAGATCAAGCTTTTCTTAGTGAGCAGGCAGACTAGCTCCAGTCCTTCGTGCCAGACTTCTCTTTTTGACTCACGGGATCTTCATCCTACTCGTGAGCATTTTGTGTTCATATTGTATATTTTATTTTTGGACTTGGTTGTGATAAAAGACACATGTAATGTGTAATAGTTTATCATATCCTGTGATAACTTTGTAGTTTGTACTTTTAAGTTGGCATGTGTATGAATACCACGCTTTGTGTTGTACTCTGATCCTTGTTGTACTAAATGCTTAGCGTATATACGTGGGGGCATTTTCTGACCTACGTATATACGTCGCAGTGACGTCTCCGTATCCGCCAGGATCGGGGCGTTACAGGTTGGTATCAGAGCCTAGGCTCTCACACCTATAGTACACTCAAGCAGCAAATTAATGAAATTTGCTAATGCCAACTACAATGTACAAAGTTATCTAGTCCTTCTTGATTCCTTCCCTAGTGTCCTAAAATCCTTCCTTTCTTTCCAAATTCCAGTTATCTTTTATCAACCTAGTATGGAGAGAAGGACGGGTCGAAACAACTCTGGACAAGTATCGAATGGACCCACGGGAGAGAATGCCGATATTCTGAGGGTCATTCAGACAATGATGGAGAACCAGCAACAGCAGACGGAACTCCTCCGGCAAGAGTTAGCAGCCCCTAAGGAACAAAGGCCGGGGAATATATCGGACTTCAGACGGCTGCAACCAGCCATATTCACGGGTGAAGAGAAACCCCTGGATGCTGAGCAATGGCTGACAGATACCTCAGACTTGTTGAATGCAGCCCGAGTTCCAAAGGAAAACCAAGTGGAGGTCGCCAAGATTCAATTGAAGGATGTAGCTAGAACTTGGTGGCTAGCTGAGGAGGCAAGATTGGAGAAGCCTGTCACCTGGGACACATTCTCCAAGAGTTTCTATAGCAGATTCTTCCCTGCCACTGCTCAGAAAGACATGGAAGAGCAGTTCATCCGACTTCAGCAATGGAATCGGTCCGTGGATGAGTATGCCGCGGAATTTCTCAGACTTAGCCGCTTTGCTCCATATATGGTGACTGATGAGGAGAAGCGGGCAAGTAGATTCCAGCAGGGCCTACAGATGGACATCCAAGTCTTCTTAATGCCCCAGCAGCTGAAGACTTATTCTGAAGTTCTCACCATAGCTCGAGAAGTGGAGCGTGGACTGGAGAAGAAGCAAGTGAACCTGATGAGGAACCAGGCCATGAAGAGGCCGTTTCCACCAATGGGAAGAGGAGGCCCATACAGAGCAGCAAAGGTCCAGACCATGAGGCAACCATTTCGACCAGCTCCTTACCAGACGGCTCAACCACTTTCCTTCTGTAGTTATTGTCAGAAGCCAGGCCACATTCGACAGCATTGCCGTAGGGCAAATGGATTATGCTTGGTATGTGGTTCTCGTGACCATTCCATAGAAGCCTGTCCACACAGAAGAATGGGGATAGCCAACCAATCTTTGCCGGCACTTCAGGGACCAAATGGACAGAGGGCATTTCCAGGACCACTTGGACAGAGGAACCAAGGACCGATGTTTAGGAGAGCTCTTTCCCCTCCTCCACCACAGGCTATTCGCCCAGTCCAAAGGGGAGCTAGGACTGCTGCAGGACGTGGAAGGGGTCAAGCTTAAAACTTGACAGAAGAAGAGGCAGAGACTTCTGAGGAAGTGATAACAGGTAAAATCAGGGTACATTCAAAACCTGTTTTAGCCCTCTTCGATTCAGGTGCTTCCCATTGTTATATCTCCGATCATTTTGTGGCATTGCATTCTATACCTGTTAGATCTTTAGACCACAAATGGGAGATTAGTACAGGGAATGGGATAGTCATATCTACTAGAGTTTGTGCTGATTGTCCAGTAGAACTTTGTGATAAAACCTTGGCCATAGATATGCTCGTACTAGACACCAAAGGGTACGACGTAATCTTAGGCATGACCTGGCTCAGCCAATACTATGCAGTTATTGACTGTAGGGAGAAGAAGATTAATTTCAGAATCCCTCTTCAGCCTGAATTCCAATTTAGTGGAGAATTGAAGTCTACCAAGAGAAAGACTCGGATGACTACTTCGGAGATTCAGAAGGGAGTACCGGTGTGGGATGAATTCCCAGGAGTGTTTGCTGAAATCTCAGGGCTTCCACCTGAAAGGATGATCGAATTCTCTATTGATACTGTGCCTGGATCAGCTCCTATATCCAAGGCTCCGTACAGGATGGCACCCACGGAGTTAGAGATTCTAAAGAAGCAACTGCAAGAATACTCTGACAAGGGATTAATTCGACCAAGTACTTCACCATGGGGAGCTCCAGTACTATTGGCAAACAAGAAGGATGGTGGTAAACGGCTTTGTATTGATTATAGAGAATTGAACAAAGTTACCATCAAGAACAAGTATCCCTTACCAAGGATTGATGATCTGTTTGATCAGCTTCATGGAGCCCGAGTATTCTCTAAATTAGATTTACAATCGGGTTACCATCAGCTAAGGGTGAAGAAAGAGGATATTCCGAAGACGGCATTCAGGACCCGTTATGGCCACTATGAATTTCTAGTTATGCCTTTCGGAGTCACCAATGCCCCTGCAGTTTTCATGGATTTGATGAACAGAGTGTTCTCGCCCTATTTGGATCAGTTCGTTGTTGTTTTTATAGATGACATCTTAATCTATTCAAAGAACAATAGAGAGCATGCAGAACACTTGAGGATTGTATTGCAGACTCTCCAGCAGGAACAGCTTCATGCTAAGAGGAGCAAGTGTGACTTCTGGTTGGACAGTATAGCCTTCCTTGGACACATGGTTTCAGCAGAAGGAATTTCAGTTGATCCCAGCAAAGTCCAGGCAGTGAAGGATTAGCCAATTCCAAAGACGGTGACTGAGATTAAGAGTTTTATTGGACTAGCCGGATATTACCGACGCTTTGTCCAAGATTTCTCTAAGATTGCAGCTCCGTTAACCAAGCTCACCCGGAAAGGGGAAAGGTACATATGGACAGAAGAATGTACTGCAGCATTCGAGCAATTGAAGCAAAGACTTATTTCAGCTCCAATCTTGAGGACTCCCTCAGGAAGAGGAGGGATGGTCATATACAGTGATGCATCCGGAAAAGGCCTGGGGTGTGTACTAATGCAACATGATCATGTCATAGCATATGCATCTAGGCAACTGAAGCCTCATGAGCGGAATTACCCAACTCATGACTTGGAGCTAGCAGCTGTTATCTTTGCCTTAAAGATCTGGAGGCATTATCTTCTGGGAGACAAAGTGTTGATATACACGGATCACAAGAGCCTCAAGTATATTTTCACACAGAAAGAGTTGAACATGAGGCAGAGGAGGTGGCTTGAATTGATGGCGGACTATGATATAGACTTGCAATATCATCCGGGCAAGGTCAACACAGTTCCAGATGCATTGAGCAGGAAGCCAGAGAACAGAATGCTTGTCCAAGTTACTCAACAAAAGGAGTTGATTCAAGACATCATCAGATTGGACTTAATGATAGTTCAAGGAACTGATAAGATAGGACAGTTCATGACCTTGCAGATTCAATCAGCCTTGATAGATGAGATCAAGGAAGCTCAAAAGGAAGACCCCAGATTGCAGAAATTCCGAGCTCAAGTAGAGGCTGGATTGAGGACTGATATCCGTATTCATTCGGATGGTGCATTATATTATGGTAGCAGAATTTGTGTTCCCCAAGGAGAAGTTCGACAGAAGATCCTAGCAGAAGCACACAGTTCAGCCTATTCCATACACCCAGGGGGAACCAAAATGTATCAAGACATGAAGAAGCAGTTTTGGTGGAATGCTATGAAAAGGGAGATAGCCCAGTATGTAGCCAAGTGCTTAGTTTGCCAGCAGATAAAGATAGAACATCAGAGGACAGCTGGACTTCTACAACCCTTACCGATACCCGAATGGAAGTGGGAACACATCACCATGGATTTTGTTACGGCATTACCTCGTAGTCCTAAGGGTAATAATGCTGTATGGGTAATCATTGATCGCCTCACCAAATCAGCTCACTTCATACCATTCAGGGTAGGTCAAACAACAGAGGTTCTGGCAGACAAGTACATGAAGGAGATAGTTCGTCTACATGGAGTTCCAGTTAGTATTGTATCAGATAGAGACACAAGATTCAGATCTCATTTCTGGGAAAGTCTCCAAGAAAGTCTAGGAACTCGTCTGAAATTTAGTACTTCATATCACCCTCAGACAGACGGACAATCTGAAAGGACTATTCAGATTCTTGAAGACATGTTGCGGGCCTGCATGATTGAATTCAAGGGATCATGGGAAGACATCTTCATCTGGCTGAATTTTCTTATAATAACAGCTATCAGGCAAGTATCAAGATGGCACCATTTGAAGCATTGTATGGGAGAAAGTGTAGGTCACCGATTTGTTGGGATGAAGTCGGTGAGAGGAGACTTTTGGGGCCAGAGATCCTGATTCAGACAACAGATAAAGTCAGAATCATTAGAGATCACCTCAGGGCAGCACAGAGCCGTCAGAAAAGTTGGGCTGACACACAGAGAAGGCCATTGGAATTCCAGACAGGAGATCATGTATTTTTGAAGATATCACCCACCAAAGGAGTAATCCGTTTCGGTACTCGTGGAAAGCTTAGTCCAAGATATATCGGCCCATTCGAGATTTTGGACCGAGTGGGAGATGTGTCTTACAGATTGGCATTACCGCCATCTTTGGACGGAGTACACAATGTTTTCCACGTATCACAGTTGAGGAAGTATGTTAAGGATGATAGTCATATCCTGGATCACTCCGAACTGGAACTACAACCGGATTTGTCCTATCAAGAGCAGCCGATGGCCATTTTGGATAAAAGTGTTAAGACACTGAAGAATAAGGCAATACCATTAGTGTTGGTTTCTTGAACAGACAGGTGCCAGGAGATGCCACGTGGGAACGAGAGGATGTTATCCGTGAGCGTTATCCTCAACTCTTCACAACTTAATTGGTAAGACTCTTTCTTTCTATCCTTCTCTACTGTTACCTTTCACTTTCTGAAATTTCGAGGACGAAATTTTTGTAAGGTGGATGGATTGTAATACCCCTCTCCCGGAATACGTACTTAGTTGCGTATTCAGTTTTTCGATCGTATTTTTCGATTTATTTCCTGTATTTGACTGATTTCAATTTTAAATATCATTTTCCAATATTTTAGATTTATATGATTTTCTAGAATTTTCCTGAATTTAATTAAATATCTCCAAAACCGGTATCGACCAGTGTCGCTGATCGATTCCCAGATTTTTAGTTTACAAACAGTTAGGAATTTCTAGAAGAGTCTTTAGACATTATCTCTTAACATCATATTTTCTATCTAAATACTTTTTCTGAGGATTTTATGAATTTATGAAAATTCCACCGGAGTCGGTAGCTAACTGATTCCGGGATTTTTAGTTTTAAAACTATAATGTATTTCTTAAAACGAATTTCACCATGAGTCTTAAAATATTATTCTTGATTTTTGGTAAATTTTACGAGTCGTTCCGAGACACTTGATTTCGGGACGATTTCGGTATTTTCCGAAATGTTTTCCGCATCTTAGACTTAAACCCGGGAATCAGCCTTTTCAATATTTTCATTTTTCGAGACCAAGAGAATATCTTCTCTTTATAATTTCTTTTCCCTTTTTCATTTTTCTTTATTTCCTTCCTTCCTCCACAAGCCACAAACTCTCCCAATTTTCCAACAAATTCCACAAGTTCCACACACTTCTACCATTAATGCCCCTCTTTCTCTCTCTCTTCCATGGCCGGCCATGATAGGCCAAGGGAGACACCTCACCCCTCCTATTTGCAAAAACCCCCTCTCTTCTATCTTAATTACACCTCCTTCACAAAATCTAAATCCTATATAAACATTTCCTTTTCCTTTCTCTTACTTTTTTTACTTCACTTCAACAAAGAAATTGCCTTCACAATTCCCTCCTTCATCTCAACCTCTATTGCCAACTCCAAATCACCAAGGTCTTCATCTCCACTTCAACCTCAACTACTACTTTGGATTTGGAATCATAAGCTTTCTTCGTCGGTTATATCGCCAAGGATCAAATTGGTGATAATTGTCGACCTCGATCTTTCGAACGCGTAAAGCTTCGGTTAACCGTTCTTTGTGAGTATTTTTACTCACCAAGACTTGGAAACTCCTTAGTATACTTGTAATTACATATCTTGTATACTTATATCTTCAAAATCATGCTTTTTGACCATCAAACACAACTATCAAAAACTCTGTTCTGTACTCTGTTTTCAGACGATTAGTCGACTTGACCTAGGGATTAGTCGACTAACCCATCTATTTTGAAACGTAACCTTTTTCTGAAACACAGTTTTAGTCGAATTAGCCTAATTATTAGTCGACTAGAAATCATTGTTAGTCGACTACCCTTTCCACCTAGTCGACTAACTTTTCCTGAAATAGAAACTCAACTTTCTGTAACTCAGTTTTAGTCGACTTAGTTTAACTATTAGTCGACTTAAGATGTCTGTTAGTCGACTACCCTTTCTACCCTAGTCGACTAACTTTTCCTGTGAAAGAAACCCCAACTCTCTGTATCACAGTTTTAGTCGACTTACGTATCTGTTAGTCGACTATAGATCACTGTTAGTCGACTACCCTTTCCACCCTAGTCGACTAACTTTTCCTGAATCAGAAACCCAACTCTCTGGAACCCGGTTTTAGTCGACTAGACCAGACTATTAGTCGACTTGAGACCACTATTAGTCGACTACCCTTCCACCCTAGTCAACTAACTTTGGCTGTTTGTCATAGTTGATTTCTTTTCTGAATTTGGATCTTATCATTGGTACATATGTTGTATATTGTTCTTGCTTATGCTTCATGACTGTTACTTCATGACTTGTTATTATATATTCTCACTTCATGACTTGTAAATTGATTAATATCACCATCTTATCATGCCATCACTTGACACCAAGCATGATACACTTGACTTTTGTATAAAATGGACTAACTTATATTGGGTCGGGGGAAACATGCGGATATCAATATGTGTTCATGTTTACAGTGGTATTAGGTATGTTGTACAACCAAATATCCGGTCTGACCTGTGGGCCTCCAGGGGACCGAGGGGAGTGCTTGCTCCCTCATTACTGGTACCATCATGATAAAGGGCATACATAAGTCCCTCCTGTTAGCCTTGCGGCTGGTTTCCGTCACCAAGCAACGGAACAATCCTGGACCGTGGTCCCGGGCATGTACGGGACCCACTGTAAACATAGTTCGTTGATACCCCCGCTGGTTTCCAATAACAACCTTGCTTTACTAGGATATGGATCTATGTGCGCTGGGACGCTGGGTCACATAGCTAGATATCACAGTAAGACAAGTAATAATAATAATAGACTCTAACTGTAAATCCTTTGTATTCAGACTTTACTCGTTATGCTTTCATTACCTGCTGATTTATATTTATTATACTGTTCTAACTTTCCTACCCTTGTCTCTTAGCCATTTGGCTGTAGCCTGTTCATTGTTGGGAGGTCCTGACTCCCTTGGATTTGTATGTTCAGGTTTTGAAGCTTGGATCGAAGTGGAGCCATCCACAGAAGATCAAGCTTTTCTTAGTGAGCAGGCAGACTAGCTCCAGTCCTTCGTGCCAGACTTCTCTTTTTGACTCACGGGATCTTCATCCTACTCGTGAGCATTTTGTGTTCATATTGTATATTTTATTTTTGGACTTGGTTGTGATAAAAGACACATGTAATGTGTAATAGTTTATCATATCCTGTGATAACTTTGTAGTTTGTACTTTTAAGTTGGCATGTGTTTGAATACCACGCTTTGTGTTGTACTCTGATCCTTGTTGTACTAAATGCTTAGCGTATATACGTGGGGGCATTTTCTGACCTACGTATATACGTCGCAGTGACGTCTCCGTATCCGCCAGGATCGGGGCGTTACACTTAGTCGGACTAAGCTCGCCCAACCCAAGTTGTTGGTAGACTGAGAAGGAGAGTAAGTTGATACTTGCTCCCAAATCAAGAAGTGCATGCTTAATTGCAGTTTGACCTATTGTGCAAGAGATGGTCGGGCAACCGGGATCCTTGTATTTTACAGGGATTTGATTGGACAATAGCTCACTAATGTTAGTGGCTAGAAAAACCTTCTTAGGCACATTAGTCTTTCTCTTCTTTGTGCACATGTCCTTAAGAAACTTAGCATAACTAGGGACTTGTTGGATTGCATCAAGAAGAGGTATATTGATCTTGACTTGATTAAAAATCTCACGTACCTTATCCATTTGTGCACATTGCTTATCTTTAAGCCTATTTGGGTAGGGTGCGATGGGCTTGTGCTTATCTTCGGCTGACTTGTCTTTTTTAGTGTTGTTGGCATCAAGTTGAGATGGAGTTGGATCAGGCAAGCTGAATGCTTGTTTAGAACTTGATGATGTTGATACTTGGTTATCAACTTGTTTTCCCGACCGCAATGTATGAATCGCATTGCAATGACTCATATGATTCTCTTGAGCCAAGTGAGCTTGACTAGAGTTCTTAGGGTTTGGAAATGGTTGACTAGGCAGAGTACCCTTTTGCCTTTCTTGCTGATTCATTTGCATCTCTATCCTAGTCAAGACTTGAGCCAGCGTGTCATTGCTTTTAACGATAGTGTCCACCTTTCTTTCCAGATTGGAGAGCCTTGTTTCCATTTGTGAATATTGGAAAGAGGGTGGAGGATTTTGATAGTGTGGATTTTGGAAATTGTTGGATAATTTGGGCCTAGTTTGATCATTGTTGCTTGGGCCCCATGAAAAATTGTGATGGTTTCTCCAACCGGGATTGTAGGTGGGCGAATATGGATTGTTGGCGGGCGGATTGTTGGCGGGCCTTGTGAAGGCCGCACTAATATGTTCGGGCAAGCTTTGATGTGCGATAAAGACAGGACATTCCTCGAACACATGGTTCATATCTTGACAATAAGTACAGCCCGCCGAAGATGTTTGGCTGACTTGGTTCACAGAGACTGGCTCTTTAGTTTCAAGGGCCTCTAGTCTTCGCATAACAGCAGCTAACTTAGCATCGGTTGCTATGTTGGCCTCAATGGAATGGATACCTCCTTTAGAAGAAGTAGGGTCATTAGTCCTAAATTTTTCCGGAATAGGTTCCCATTGGATGGTATTTTCAGCTAATTCCTCATACAATAACCATCCATCAGTTTCGTCCTTTTTCAGAAATCCTCCTTGGCACATGGATTCTAACAGTGTTTTAGTTTGATATTCTAATCCATCATATAGAACTTGGCAAAGTCGCCATTTCTCTATCCCATGGTGAGGACATTGGGCAAGGAGGTCCTTAAAACGTTCGAAATATTTCCAAAAAGGCTCATTGGCTGTCTGCTTAAACTGTAAGATGTTCTTCCTTATCAGTCCAGTCTTGTGAACGGGATAAAATTTCTTTAAGAAGGCCTTAACGAAATTATCCCAAGAAGATATAGAACCTACCTCTAGACTGCAGAGCCATTTCTTTGCTAAATCCTTCAAAGCAAAGGGAACAAACCTAAGTTTGATGTCATCTTTTCCTAACTTAGGAATATTCATCATGAGACATACTTCCTCAAATTCCCTTATGAAGAAGTATGCATCCTCGGAATCAAGTCCATAAAATTTCGGAAGGGTGTTGATGTATTGTGGCTTAAGCTCAAATGGGTCAACACCTGCATCGGTAAGCTTGATGCAAGAAGGAAGAGAGCTCCTAATAGGATAGATCCTATCTTGGAGTGATATTGGTTGTGCCATGTGTGAGTCGGGCTTTTGCTCAGGTGGTGAACTAGTCCTAGTTAGTCTGGATGTAAGTTGGTCTCTCGACCAAACGGGCATGCATAATTAGCAAACAAGTTCACCCAATCAACCAAAAAAAGAAAAACAAAAAAATCCTATTCTAGGGTAATCCTTGACCTAGACGACTCCTAACTTTAGACTGTCCTTAGGAGGTCCGTTGTCGATATTAACCACAAGCTAATCGGCCAGGTAGGTGGCAAGACCGGTGGGAGGTTTTCCGTCAGAGACGTTCCTTAATTAAATAACCACCGTTCTTCGGGCTTTCGGCCCTCAATCCACTGCCTAGACACCGATTTGACAAGAGTTAATTTCGAACAATTTTCCTTCTTCGGTCAATCTCCTATTGAGTCTGAGTTAACTTAAGGCCAACGTCTAGTCAATTTTTACTTAAGGTTAGGGTTGTGAGTGTGACGGATATGATTTGTGGGCCAAGGAAGGGTGATGAAATCCCCACCTTATCTTTTTTATGGGTTATGCCCTTAAGATATTTTTGGTGTACGTGTAAAGCTGTAGAAAAGTAATCACTCAAGAAAGCAGTAAACAGCCAAGAGTGTTTCCTAATCTATATGCTATGCAAACGTACCTTGTCGCCAGCACTCTTCAACAAATTAAAAGAAATAAAATAGACACGTGCCCTAAATGCAACAATCTAAAAAGATTTTTTTTTAATTATCAACAAATGGGTTAATGTTATTAATTAGCAGTTGCAGAGTGATCACAGAGAAATTTAATCACAGCAGTAAGCAGTGTTTGCAATTCTGAGCAACCTGCAGAAAGACTGGTCAGTAGGGAACTACTCTTGCCGCGGAAATGCGGCTCTGGCCGCGGATCCGCGGCAAAGAAGTAGGCTCTGATGCTCTGCCTTCGAGGGCAGAGGCACAGAGTAGCTATGTGTCCTCTCTGCTGCTTTGTTTTACTGTTCTCTGTATCTGCAAACAGAAAGAATAAAAAATGATTAGATTTGACGAAATCGTGTCGTTCCTTCCCCGGCAACGGCGCCAAAATTTGATTGAGAATTTAAAGAATGTGTAAATAAGAAGAATGAAGTTTAGAATTCTTTTGTTCTCAATGCTGTCCGCTGTAGCAAGGGCTCAAGCGGGTCGTGATCCTCAGGGAAGGATGTGATGCAAGCTTTTCGACTCGATTCCTCTGTATCTTTAAAATAAGAGAAAAGAGATTAGATTTGAGATATATGATATGAAAGATGTGGTTTTGCTGATTTTCTACCACAACCCTATTGCAAGTTAAGGAGATTGATCTTCATCTTGAGATGTATGTAATTCACCCTAGGTTATTACGAATAATTCAAGCAAGAAAAATCAATACAAGATTCTAACTAAGTTACTTTATTTAAAAGCCAAACTATGGTTCATCCTAACATCTAGGTACAGCTTAAGAGAAGAATAGTCTTAAATTTAGGCTGTCCTAGTTCTTAAGTTTGAAGTCATGAAGGGTCTTTTTAATATGCAACCTAGATTAAGAAGTCTAGTTACTTGTTTAATCTTCAAGAAAAGTAATCATTAAACCTAGGGTTTCAAGAAGTGGTCGTCAATCTGATCAATGCTTAACTGCTCTTAGGGTTGCTTTAAGAATTTCAGCAAACCACTAGAGAAAATTAGTTCATCAATTTTTTTTTATCTTTTTAATTTATTTATTTTTTATTTTATTCAATAAGAAAGATTGCAAAAATTAAAGAAAAAGAAAACAGAGATAGATCACAGAGAATAAAAATAACTCAAAATACGATGAAAGAAATGGCAAAAAGGTAACCTTTATTGCAGAATAATCCTCCAATTACAAAGCTCCTTCTTCTCCACAATGTACATGAAACGAAAGTTACAATCTTGCAGAAATTTAAAGAAAATGGCTAAAAGAAAACCCTAATACGTCTCTGGATGCCCTGTACGTTACTCTGCATGGGGTATTTATAGGTGCAGAAGGCGGTGGAGTCCCGGATAAGATCGCGCCAAAAAGCTGTTGCCCTGTCTCATCTAAAATGCCGCGGAAACGCGGCTTGGGCCGCGTTTCTGCGGCCTGGTAGACTCTTCTGGCCACGCGCTTTGGCGCGTGGCCTCTCCTGGTCCGTCCATGTGGGCGTTTGCTTCTGGAAGCTGCATCCTGGCTCTTTATTCTAGATTTTCGAGATAACTTAGAAATCAAGTTACCTTGATCTCAAATATCCCAAATCTTTTATCCACGAATTTCCTTCTTATCTTTGGCTTTTATCCTTATCCTGCAAGTGTTTATCCTCATCCACCAAGCATTTAGGATTGGATAGAATTCTATCCTTTCCCTCTTTGTAGTATTTGCAATTTTCACACTTTGTATTTGCATTTTGACTTCTTGTAATTGCGCTTTTGCACCTGGGCTTCAAACATGGGCTTGGATATGGGCTTTTGGGCTCTTTAAGCTTTATTTATTATTAAAATAATAATTCGAGGCCTGCACACAATAAATTACAAAATATTAATAAATGTGCAGAATTAAATGAAT
Source organism: Agave tequilana (assembly GCA_038442645.1). Lineage (NCBI taxonomy): Eukaryota > Viridiplantae > Streptophyta > Magnoliopsida > Asparagales > Asparagaceae > Agave > Agave tequilana. The sequence continues at coordinate 153,061 of JAVJIF010004429.1, forward strand.
AAATATGAAAATGTGATGGTAAATATAATGATAAAAATGCACTTTTCACTACCAATCAATTAGTCGACTTGACAGCCAAATATAGTCGACTAATACATCTTGTAATCGACTAATCCCTCGGCCCTAGTCGACTAATACCTGGTCCAGTCGACTTGTTGGTAGTTGCAGTCGACTTGAACCAGTTAAACTGAAAACTGTTAATCCAACGTCCATTGACCAAGTCGACTAATACCCAAATATAGTCGACTAATAGAAGGAAATTTGCCTAGTCTAGTCGACTAACTCTATGGGCAAGTCGATTATAGTCAGTTTCTGACTGTTGGACAGTTTTCGTTATCTGGTCTTTTGTGCAACGAATTTCAACGTTCCTACCATTTGAATTGCACCTATAACTACCCTAACTAACCCTAGTATTCAGCTATATAAAGGGTAGTTAGTCCTAAGGCCAAAAAAAAACAAGAAAAACCTTCAGTTTTCCAAAGCTAAAATTCTGCCAAACTGAAAACTGATTTTCCAAACTTCAGTTTTTCACCAAAAGTCATTTCCATTGTGAAGTTTTGTGAAGTTTTTGTCTCCTATACTAGACCTTGTCCACATACACATTCAGTACCAAGGCTTATAGGAAAAGTGTTGCAATACTCAAAGCAATCATTGTACACGGGTGGCTTCTTATTGTAGAGGCAGTTGTACAAGGTGATCATTGTACACTAGTGGCTTCTTGGTGTAGAGGCAGTTGAACAGGGTGAAAGGTGTTCTCTTTGTGGAAGAGAAGGTGTACACATTTGGTGAAGGGGATTTGTCAAGTGGTGTGCATGATGTATTGATTTTGGTTGTACAAAATCAAGGATGAAGGAAAATCTCAAGCGGGTGGCTTGGGGACTGGATGTAGGTCACGAGGACCGAACCAGGATAAATCTCTTTTGTTTGTGTTTGTGCATTTTCTGAGATTTACTTTCCTTTTTGCAAGTTTTATTTATTTGCTTAACGTTAATCCTTCTTGTTTTAGTTTTGTGTTGACTTGGGTATTTTTAGATCCATAATTGCCAACGTTGCCAACAGAGATAGTTCCGCATTTGTCATTATCTCGGGACCACCATTTGGTATCAGAGCAGGCCCTACATTTGGTATCAAAGCAGGCCCTACATCATTCAGCATATGAATCATGTATATAACTTTTTTCTATCACCAAACTACATTTTCATATCAAACAAATAGTCATTTGAAAACACATGGCATGACACCCAACCAACCTCCCACATAGAGCAGGCATTTTCAAAAATAACTTGTTGGAAATATTTGAAAATAGTTTAAAAATACAATTATGTGAAAATAGTTTGATTCAAAGACATATCAATTAAGAACAATTGCATTTATAAAACAAATACATACATAAATGCAAAAATCATCAAAATTAGAATATATACATATAACTAAACTAGAATTGTGTATACAAAGAGTATGAATCTGCAAGTATATCACAAGTTTTAATAAAATTTGCATTTAAACATATAGACCAAAGTAAAAATAACATATGTCTATAGACAATAAATTAAAGCATATTTAAACCAAAAAGGAGGATAGAGATAGCTACCACTACCGATAAGACTAACACCATTTCACCAAACCAAGGTGGTCCCACATAAAATTCCTAATAGTGATGCATCCACTTATTTTGTTCATTAAGCTCCAATTGCATCAACCATCAAGGCACCAAAGCTCTCTCGCATTTAGAGAGAGCTCACACCTACATTTAATACAATTGACGTAAATTTTAGTACTCATACTTTCTTGGATCCTTGGGTGTTATCATTTCAAACCCAAATTTTTTTATATAAAATATTTATTGTATCAAAATAAAATTTAGCAATATGGCCTTTGCGGTCACAATAAGAACAATGATACCCTTGAGCATATGATGCGTGAATTGGAAAGTGCAACAATTATTTATAAGTAATAAAGAGATGAGTAGAGTATCAAACTCACGAGGATTGTTATCTTATTAAGTATCGATGACATATTGATTCTTAACTTTATTTAAAATAAAAATAGGAAAGTTAAATAAAGTAGAAAGATGTTAGTTCTGGATAAAAAATCATAAGGGCAAATGATTTCAATAATTAATAATCCAAATTAATAAGTTAATTATGCTAATCACTTTCTACTACTCATGTTAACAATCAAAAAAATCCTATTTTAATTAGTATCTATATTGAGAAATATTAATTCTATTCTTCAGTCTAAAACGCACAAGCTTTCAATCTAGTGAATTTACTAGCTAATAAAGTATTAAGATCTATGATTTTTCTTTTAAGATTGCACAACATGTGCTTCTTTTATCAGTCTAAGCTTGTAAGAAGTAGTTTCTAATCCTATGAAGTGTTGCTAGGTTATCTTCTATTGGTCTCCAACCTAACCATCAATATAGTTGTGTACGTCAACTTACCGATATTAGAATGAGAAAAGAAATTTAATGTGTATAAGAGTCTAACTTGAAAAATAAAGTAGTAGAATAGAAACTAACAAAAAGACAAGATTAAATCTTCACATAAATTGTCTATGTCAATGCCTAGCTATGGCGAATTAGTTTATGACAAAAAAAGTTGCAAAGCAAAACAATAAATATGAATCTCATCTTTATATAGTAAATGAAAGAGAAAAAAAGGACAACACCAATTTGCGGATCACGTCTAATCCTTAATTGTTGCTTCTCCTCTAATCATCTTATTTTAAAGCATTCAAATTTCTTCTGTGAAATAGTATTTATAAGAGAAACTAAAATCTAATTTACAAATCCTCTCTTATGATTTGATGATAAAGCTTACTTTTTAAAAGAGATTAATGCTGAATTTATAGACCTTAGAGACCTATTTCAATAAGGGATAGAAGGAGAATTTCAAATCCCCCATCAACCCGGTGTCAGATTTTGATTCTAATTTGTATTGCAATCAGCTCACAGTAATTACTAAAAACAGGCAGTCAAACAATTGAACTAGAAAACATTATCATCATAAAAATTGTAGCGCTTTTAGTCTTCTTTCCATATCAACTTGAATCACCTGAATAAAATTTTTGTAGTAAAAGTTTTGATTAAAATGCTGAAATATATCCACTCTAAATAGCTGTAGGAATTCAGGCTGGCCTCTATCTAAATAATCAATGGCGAATACCCGAAAGACAATGGTAAATTCACCATTTGACTTTGACTTTTGACCCTTAAACTTTAGAATCCTTTTTCCATATGATGTGTAGTCTCTCTTGGACTCTCTAGTTTCATTCTTGATCCTCTGTTTTAGTGAATTTCTTACTACAACTCTTCATAATTTTTTGAGTTTTTTTATCAAAATTGCTCGACTTTATATCTGCACAAATCATAAATAAAATTACCCATGCCGAACTAAATGTGAAAAAATTAAATATAAAATACTCATTAAAATCACAATTATCACACCCCCATACCTAACTTTTGCTACACCTTGAGTAAAACCTTAATTAAGAATGAAAAATAAAAGTAAAATCTTAAAAAAATTCAAATCTAACTTACTTTCATAGGAATCACAGTTGCACTTAGCACATGCAACAAGTTGTTAAACCCCTAGGTTACCTAGGGGATGAGTGTTGTGTGGATTTGCAGTGAATATACCCATAACACTGTAACAGAAATAGGATACAACATCGTTTAAAATTATCATGGTAAACCATAGATGTCGATTTAGCAACAGATGTATATGTGGGCAACGTAAAAGGTCCATGTCAGTTAATAACCAACGTGGAATATCACATATAGTTGAAAATAAATTATTTTTCACATGAAAAATAATTTATTTTCACTAAGGTTTTGAAGTATGACTAACGGGAAAATACTTTATTTTCCACGTGAAAAATAAATTGTCATGGTTTTTCACGTAGGTTGTCTGTAACGACTAACTGGGAATAAAAGATATATGTGTCGGTTTTAGTAGAAATCAATGCAAAACATATATAATTTTACGACAATTTTTGTAAAAATCGCAAACAAAACTAACGCTAAAGATAAGTTTTTGCGTCAGTTATAAGTATAACCAAAACGAAAATCTACTTACATGTACAATATATATAATCAATTCACATCAGTTATTAAAGGAACTGACGCAAAAAGTATGTATTTTTTAATTTCTCAATATTCGGTACATAATACCTTTAATCTATAAACACATATGAATGTTATATGCACATATATTATCCACAGAACAAAGCAAATATAAAATAATATGAGATAATCAGTCTAAGCATACAGGTTTACGCACCAATATTCAGAAGATGACTTGAGAATGCCCCTTATGGCAGGCACAATGTGACCTTTTCTAAGTTGTTGAAAATAGAAAAAATAATCAAATCATGTATTACCAGACTTCTTGGCCCTAATATCCTTGTGATGTGCGTGTGTGTGTACAAGTACCAAACTTAATAAATGTAATGTGAAAACTAAAATGAATCAAAAATGCAATAAAGTGTATGTGCGTGTGTGTGTGTGTACATGCTCCAAAAGGCCCCAAATGTACCAAAGTTTATGTATGTTCGTATATGCACACACATACAATGAAGTAAACTGGCATGAATACATGCCCATATTGCATATAATATTTAAAAAAAATTACTTATCATTAATATGCTTCAACAAATATTTCACGCATTGTTCCTGAACTTCCCTCAATTCCTGATCCTTATATGTTTTTTCATCGAATTGTAAACATATTGATTATTTGTGTTAATTTAACACCAACAAAAAACATAAATATAATTTAGATATAAAAAACATAAACAAAAAAGAGAAATATAATTGTAACACTAACACTAACACTAACAAAAAACATAAATATGATTAATATCTTTCTTGAAATTGGGTTCATTTGTAATATGATGATTTCAAGCATAAACCATATAATTTAATATCTGCATTGGGTAGAACCGGGTTGACGAGGTACAACAAGAATAATATATTTCTGTAAATGATAAAATTAAAAACCTTAAAGTTTTATCATAAATTTCAAAAAGAATTACCTGAATCTTCCTCCACAAAGCAGGTTTACGCCGTCGGGTTTGATTGGTTTGACTTATAAACATGGTGAAAGTCCTGTTCATAAAATTCAAAAATTAAACTTTAGTATTAATAAATATTTATATACATTATGAAATTTTCTTAATCGGTTTAAACACTCACAAGTCAAACATATACAAGATTAAACACTCACAAGTCAGCCAGTATCTTAATTGGTTTTTGGATGTCACCCCCAACAAGTCTAACTAGTATACAATACCAAGCGATTGGTTAATCACGCACAACATCCAATATAAGCTGTAAGATAAATTCATATATGAAATATTAAATTAAAATAACAATTGAACTTTATTTATAAAAGATTACTACTTACCCAATATTGTATGGTGCAAGATATAACTGTTGGATTGGTTCACCTCTTAACATTGCAGATGTAACATATATAAACTTGTTGACTGTATCATCCTCACGGGCAAGTCAAATGCGATAGGATATGAACAAATAAAGCCATACAAGTGACTAAGCCCGCATCCACTAACCAATTATATAAAGGCTTAAAATTTAAAAAAAATACCAAGATTAATCAAATATAAGATAATTATTATTATATAATTCCTAAAAAAGAATAAACTTTTATGAATCACTTGATATAGACACAAATGCATGTAGCACTAATCTCCAATCGAGCAATTAACCTATCGAGGTATTGTTCGAGATTATGGGCATAAGCTCTGTTCTAAATATATTATAGAGATGGAAATAATGACTAGGTTTTCATCTCCCATGACCTCCTGAATGCTGCCACTGCCACTACTGCAAGACTACTATCACTTTTTGGCGCATGCTGCAGTGGATGGGTGATCGAATAGAATGGGTGGTCACTCTCTAATGTTTCACGGGGTGCCATCTCTTTTATTTTAGTCATTGCCTATGACGATACAATGACTATTAGTCAAAATTAACATTTAAAATTATAAATATTTATTTTAAAATAAAGACCTGTACTTTCAATTCGATAAACATACTTGGCATTCAAAGTGACAGGTTTCTTCGGCCAAGAAACGAAACAACTGATAACATTACGGACGGTGGTAATTCGTCCCATAGAATCAGTAGAAGAGCACCCATATCCACTGATTCACTATGCTCACTCTTACATTATTGGATCCAAGTAATCCGTGTGAATAAATTGATCATCACTGATTGAGTCTGAATCTGTACAAAATTGTACTTTACAAATGTGAGATTAAGAATGTACTAAGTTGCTTAATACTACTGCTATAGCAAGTGGCTATGCGGGTCATGATCCATAAGAAAAGACTGTGATAGAAGCTTTTAATAAGTCTTTATAAGTTAATAAGACCGTTTAAATTCTTTCTTCTTAATTTTTAAAAAAGAAAAGATAAATATTAAGAGTTAGAAGAAGAAGATAGGGAGATGATAAAAGAAGAGATTGTGTTGTTGGTGTTTTAGTGAAAACTAAGTTAAAAGGAACAAAAAGAGAAAAGAAAGTATGATTCTAAATTAAGAAATAAAGAAAGGCAATTACAACATGGCATATAAGATCTTCCTACTCCAAATCAGTCTGACAAAATAAAAGTGCAAGGAGCAAAAAATATTAAACTATTACACAATTTGAAGTAGATATTCATCACCATAAGCCATCACTCGTACTTGCAAAGGCAAAGTAGATTCGAGGTTATAGGACTCACTTTGATTACAAGTTACCGAAGAGGCAAGTAAAGTAAAAATAAGAAGAAAAATAAACTTTTTTGATTGAAAAAAGATGAAAGAAAAGAAGAAGTTTTACGTTGCTATCGCTCTCAATACAACTCTTCCACTTCTTCTCTCATGAATCTCTTCTCTAATCTTATAAAAAGAAAACTATTGGAACTTAATTTTGATGATACATTTGTGAAGCCATATCATTTGGAGCTCTATCACAAGTCTATTCAAGTGTTCTTTATGATCATGACTTTCCAAAGAGAGTTGATAATGATGTGTATTGCAATTGTTGATAGCATGTTAAAAGCCTTGATTCACACACACACACACACATCATAGCCTATTAATCAACTTATACTCTTTAATAGTCGACTTATCCTTGGTATAGTCAACTTACATATTTCCCTAGTCGACTATCCTTTTGTCTTGAAAGATCCCAACTTCTGTTTGTTACAATTAGTCGACTTAACAGTAAATATACTCGACTAGTAACCTGATGTAGTCGACTAATCCCTTAGTCTAGTTGACTAGTTTCAGTTTCCAAAAACTTGTATATTGATTCAAACTTGACCTAGTCGACTTGGTCTTTTCTATAGTCAACTAACTTTGAGAAATTTTCCTACCCTAGTCGACTAACCCCATATCTCAGGTTGACTAATGGCAGTTTTTGACTGTTGGACAGTTTCTATTTTTTGGTATTTCCTTCAACGTTATCCAACGTCTAAACATTCAAATTTTTCCTAATAACTACCCTAACTAACCATAGAGTTCAGCTATAAATAGGGTTGTTATCTTAGGTTTAATATACCAGTTAAAATATATAATTTTTTGACTAAAAATCTTGCAAAAATTCTAGTTCTCTGAGAACTATTCCCACTTTCTATTTCTTCACCAAATTCCTACTCCAAAGTGAAGATTTCTGAAAGTCAACCTATAATAGCCCTTGTCTACGATCACATACTGAATCAAGGCTTATAGGAAAATTTATAATCACTTAAAGGAATCATTATACAAGAGCGTCTTCTTGGTGTAGAAGAGAAGTTGTACAAGGTATTGTGGTCTTCTTGGTTGTAAGAAGAGTTGTATACATTTGGCAAAGGGGATTTGTCAAGTGAGATACAAGGTGTTGATTTTGGGTGTACAAAGTCAAAGGATAAAGGAAAATCTCAAGCGGGTGGCTTGGGGACTGGATGTAGGTCACGAGGACCGAACCAGGATAAACCACTCGTGTTTGTGTTTGCTTAACTTTTTCTGTGATTTATTTTCCTTATTGCAAGTACTTTATTTCCTTAACGCTAATATCTTTGTTTGAGTGTTGGCTTTGTATTTTAGATCCATACTTGGCATCATCTCGAGACCAACAATTGGTGTCAAAACAGGAACTATAATTGGTCAATAACCAAACAAGGATGGCAACGGAGTTCCCTTCGTCACAATTCAAAGGACATTCTACACAACATCCATTGCTATTTGACTGATCCAACTACAACTATTGAAAGTGTAGAATTAAGATCTACTTGCAATCGCTTAACTAGGAACTTTGAAACATTGTAGAAGCACCGTACACCAAACCGACAACCAAGTACAACGATTGGAGTGATGATCAAAAGAAGAATGCGAACCTTGATGCCAAAGCGATGAATGCTTTATTCTGTGCCTTAACCAAAGAAGAATTCAACTGTGTGTCAACAGTCACTTCTGTAAATCAAATATGGCACACTCTTCAGGTAACACATGAACACACAAATAAGGTTAAAGAATCTAAGATTTCTATTCTTGTCCACAGGTTTGAACTATTCAAAATGAAGGAGAATGAAACCATCTCAGAAATGGTTACAAGATCACTGACATAACCAATTCCTTGGCATCTCTTGGAAAGGAATACACCCAAGTCAAAAAAGTTCGCAAGATCCTTCGTGCACTCACACCAAATTGGGAGAAGAAGACAACTACAGTAGAAGAAGTAAATGATCTCTCAACAATGTCGTTAAAAAACCTTATTGGTAATCTAATGGCATATGAAGTGCAACTCAAAGACAGAAAGATGAATGAACAATAATCTCTCTCAAAGAAGAAAGAACTTACCTTCCATGCATCCTCAGACATGGACAATTCAGATGACGATGAAGAGGAGATGGAAATACTTTTAAGAAAATTCAGAAGATTCTTAAAGCAAGGTAAGTTTATATGTTTTAATTGTAATAAAACAGGCCATATGAAGAAGGATTGCCCATTGCTTAAAAATAAAGGTAAAATCAAGAGCAAAAAGTTCAAAAAGAAGAAAGACTATCAAGCATCATGGGAGAATAGTGATTCCTCTTCCTCTGACGAAGAAGAAACTACTGAACATGCCAACATCTATTACATGGCGCTAGAAGAAGATGAGGTACAATATACTGAACTTTTAGATGCATTCCATTAATTATTCAATCATCTAAAGAATGAAAAAATGAAAAATAAAGTTTTATTAAAGGAAAATGAAAAACTTTTCAAAGAAAATTCATGTTGTATCTCTCAAGTTTCTTCTATAAATTCTCAAAAAGATGATTTTAAAAAAGTGATATCATCATTGAAAAAAATAATGATAATTTTATAAAAGAAATTATTTTGCTTAAAAAGGAAACTATGTCTTTAAATGAAAGAATTTCTGTGTTAGATAAAGACATGTCAGTTTTCAAAATGAAATATGAATAGATTTTAAAAAATGTGACTAAATTTAATTAAGGAAAAGAAAAATTTAATGATTTGTTATCATATCAAAAGATGTCACATAATCATTATGGTGTTGGATTTTTTGAAAAATCTTCATATGTTAGTAATCCATATAATTCTTTTGTGAAAGGAAAGTCTGATATTATTTTAAAAAGAATTAAGAATAAGTTTATATGGATTCCTAAAACCTTAAGCATTTTTGACAAAAATACTTATATTGCATCATACATACATGATATATGTAATTCATGCAATTATGTGTATACTAACAGATGGAAACCAAATTCAAATTGGGTTTAGTCTCCTAAAGGTTAATGCTTTGCTCTTATGATTTGTACCATCTAATGTTTATCTTTCAGGTACCATATAAGAAATTTGATAAGAACAATACTTTAAATATTTATCATATATACACATGTTATGATATATTTATTGCAGGGGGAGAACATAAGTGTTTCTATATCTGTTATAACCCATTTTTTGCAGGGGGAGAACATATAACTTATTTTCTGCAGGGGGAGCATTTGTGCACACAAAGTGTCATCATCAAAAAGGGGGAGTATGCTGGAACTTAATTTTGATAATACATTTATGAAGCCATATCATTTGGAGCTCTATCACAAGTCTATTCAAGACTTCTTCATGATCAAGACTTTTCAAAGAGAGTTGATAATGATGTGTATTATAGTTGTTGATAGCATGTTAAAAACCTTGACACACACACACATCATATCCTATTAGTCGACTTATACTCTTTAATAGTCGACTTATCCTTGGTATAGTCGACTTACATTTTTTCCTAGTCGACTATCCTTTTGTCTTGAAAGATCCCAACTTTCTATTTGTCACAATTAGTCGACTTAATAGTAAATATAGTCGACTAATAACCTGATGTAGTCGACTAATCCCTTAGTCTAGTCGACTAGTTTCAGTTTTTAGAAACTTGTCTATTGATTCAAACTTGACCTAGTCGACTTGGTCTTTTCTATAGTCGACTAACCTTGATAAATTTACCTACACTAGTCGACTAACCCCATATCTCAAGTCGACTAATGGTCGTTTTTGACTGTTGGATAGTTTTTATTTTCTGGTATTTCTTTCAATGTTATCTAACATTTAAACATTCAAATTTGTCCTAATAACTACCCTAACTAATATAGAGTTCAGCTATAAATAGGATTGTTATCTTAGGTTTAATATACCAATTAAAACATATAGTTTTCTGACCAAAACTCTTGCAAAAATTCAAGTTCTCTGAAAACTGTTCCCACTTTCTGTTTCTTCACCAAATTCCTACTCCAAAGTGAAGATTTCTGAAAGTCAACCTATAATAGCCGTTGTCCACGATCACATACTGAATCACGGCTTATAGAAAAATTTATAATCATTCAAAGGAGTCATCGTACAAGAGCGTATACTTTGTGTAGAAGAGAAGTTGTACAAGGTGTTGTGCTCTTCTTGTTCGTAAGAAAACTTATATACATTTGGCAAAGGGGATTTGTCAAGTGAGATACAAGGTGTTGATTTTGGGTGTACAAAGTCAAAGGATAAAGGAAAATCTCAAGAGGGTGGCTTTGGGACTGGATGTAGGTCACGAGGACCGAACCAGGATAAATCACTCGTGTTTGTGTTTGCTTAACTTTTTCTGTGATTTATTTTCCTTATTGCAAGTACTTTATTTCCTTAATGCAAATATCTTTGTATGAATGTTGACGTTATATTTTAGATCCATACTTGGCATCATCTCGAGACCAACAAAACTACATAGGAAAGAAAAATAAAAACCTAAGCTAAAACTAAAGAAGAAACCTAATTCTAACTCTCTGCTGGAGTGGTGCATGTTTGCCTTTGGAGATTGTAGCATTTATAGGCAAAATGGAGAGAGGGAGTGGGTACAAAGATAAGGAACCAAACGCTTCCCCAGATTCAACTGAATTACCGTGTATCTGCAGCTTTGGCCGTGGATCTGCAGCCAGAATTTGGCCAGATAGCTAGAATTAGGGGCTCATGTCCTTGTGATGCTCTGATATCTCCTTTTATCCACTTGATTTTTCTGTTTGTTTTTTGGATTTGTAGATATTCTATTGATTTTTCAGCTAACAAATTGAATCTAGAGAAATTTGAATTTAACTGATTTTTATTTGGTGTTATCTTCTCTCACTACTCTGGTCGTCAGATAGAATTGGTTCTAAATTTTTGAATTTGAGTAGATCTTCGTTGTTTGCATTAGCTAGAAAATTCTATCTTTAACACTCCAGATTTAATTGGATAAACTGGTCCATTTCTCCTCTTTTTTCATTAATTACCTTGACAACATTATGAAAGTACACCTAGAGGGGGGGATGAATAGGTGTAAGGCTAATCTAATGACAAATAATGTGAAATTAAAAACTTAATGCAACACACTTAGTGTAACCAAAGAGTGTAGCCGAATTTCCGGTGAAGGGCTTTGGACTAACTCCTCTTGATTTCTCTGAATAAGAGTTGAGGTGCTATATGAAGCTCTCTTGGTTGAACATAAATGAGGCACACAAACAAACCAAGCATATATGAATAATATGACAATATGAATCAATGCAAGGTATAAGAGAGAGAGAGAGTTAGAGAAAATAGATCAATCACAAACACTGAGATATGTTTCGAGGTTCGAGCACACAGCTCTATGTTTCTACCTTCAGACAGAAGGATTTTCACTAACTCGTCCACACAGGACTTCCCACATAGGGAACCTCCACTGTGGATTTGGGCAAATACAATTAGGGAGTACACAACTCCTCTCTTAACTAATATAACCTCTCACTAGAGGCAGGTACAAACCAACACAATATCAACTTCACAAATGAGGGATAGGCACTTAGACAAACAACAATCCACCTCTCACTAGAGGGATTAGGCTCAAGGCCACACAACTATAATCACCTCTACACTTAGAGGGATTCCAACTCAACCTCCACAATCACCTCTACATAAGAGGGATACCTACAACAAGGAAATGAGGTTTACAACACAAGGTGATCACAACGACTACAAACCAAATCTTTTCTCACTAAACAATGATCCTATAGATAGGATAGTAGATAAGCTCAAGTGTGAGAAATCAAGGTATTGGAAATCAAATCACAAAGAAAAATACTTGAGAAAACAACTTAGAATTTGATAGAAATGAAGAACAAAACAAATATCATAAATCTCTATTTTTCTTTACCTTTTCCAACTCTTTAAAACAAATAAAAGATAAATCTTTTTGGCTTAAAAACTCTTTTGAAAACTTGAATATAAACACTGGAATGAATGAGAATTTTTGCTCTTAGAAAACTTGTTGAAAACAAACTCAAATGGGGTGTATTTATAGCCCCCATAAAATTCTGCCCGTTGATAGCTGGATAGGGCTGTTTTGCCCTTCCGGTCGACCGCCTGATCGACCGGCCCAACGATCAGATTTTTGACTGTTGTGCCTCCTGTCGACCAACCCGTTGACCTACACTGCATACAGAGAGCATGGCTCTTTGCCAGTCGACCGGCCCGATTGATCGGGGCCATTTCCAGAGAGCTCTGCTCTCTGGACGGTCGACCGACCAGGTCGACCGGCCCACCAGCTCAAGCTAGCGTGAACGCTTGTGCACGTCGGTCGACCGGTCCGACCGACCGACTTCTGCAACGGTTGACCGGCCCAGTCACCGCAGATAGCCATTCCAACTAATTTAGGATATGAAAATTTAACTTTTTAACTTCAAATAAATCCCATAAAATCACATAAATTCCACAAAAATAAGTTCTTGTTATATCTTTGAAATACAAATATGTGTCACAAAAATTCAACACATATATTAAACAATTTGAACTAATTTTGTGTTCTTGAAATTTTGCCTTAAATCAAAAACTGTATTTTCCAAAACTAGGATTTTTGAAATGGAAATCCGATTTTTTCAAAACACATGTAAATACAAAAACATGAATTAAAGCAACTTTTAAGCATGATGTATATACATAGAATCTAATATACATGAAATATAGTATATCTATATTTTTTTTAAATCCAAAAATAAGTTTTGTTTAAATACAAAACTCCAAACACATGAACAAGCTTATCAAAATAAGTTTTCTAAGTATATGAAGCATAGATGCATATAGATTAAATCTAATATACATTAAACCATGTAAACTTACTTTGATTCTATCTATTCATGAAAACCAAGATCAGTTCAACTGAAAACCAAAACATGAAACTTTAAACTGAAAACATGTATGTATTGTGAACTTGAGCATATCACACTATCTAATCTTTACTTTGAGATCTAAACAAACTATCTAAAACAAACCGATGTCTTCTTGTAGAATGCCGTCTTCAAGTCGACTCGATCCAAACGTGATCCACCGAGCTTGACTCCAACCAAGTGCTAGATGTGAACTTGATGCTCAAACTCTTGAATCACCATGTGAAAGCTCCAAAACACTTTTGTTGAAGCTAATCACCTACTAATATCTTGGTTAAATATCTGAAACTAAATATCACAAGATTATTAGTAAACAATAACTACATGAGTTAATCATCATAAAAACTAGAGTGAAGGGCCTTTGGGCCAACAATCTCCCCCTCTTTGATGATGACAAAACTCATGGAGTTATATATGCATGGATTAAAGTTAAGCTTCAAAGAAGCCCCCCTTAACTCATGCATAGCAATAAACAATAAAGATATGCAATGAATGCTCAATATAGATATGCATAAGCATGCATAAAATAAGGAAATGAAACAAACATGATTTTTTATACCAATGAAATAAACATGCTTTTGATATCAATTTTAAAATAAACATGTTTTTGAAAACAATGTTGCTCTTGATACCAATAAAGACTCTATTTTAAAGTAAAAATGTTCTTAAAAACAATGTTGCTCTTGATACCAATAAAACAATAAAACAATGTTGCTCTTGATACCAACAAAAGAATAAAAGATGCTCTTGATACCAATACTAACAAAATATGTTTTTGATACCAATCGTAAAGGATAACAAATTTAAACAAACATGCATATATAAATCTCCAAAATATCTCTCCCCCTTTTTGTCAATTCATTAATAAATGGTTGCAAACAATAAAAGGGCATAAATAATATTTTTCTCCCTTTTGCATAAATCAAAACAATAAAGATATATATGCTGTATACATTCATGAAAAGGAGAGACGTGAAGTTAACTCCCCGTGCATACATGCATTTATATGAAAAGAGATGACTAAACTCTAACCACATAAAACATAATATGCAATATATGAAAGGAGATGTGAAGCTCCTACTACACACGTGTACTACTTACCAAAGTAAGGTCAAGAACTTCAATATGACATACACTCAACATGAATCTATATATAGAGAATATGTTAAGCTTCCCTTGCATATAAGCAATACAAATCAAAACATAATGATACCAATTGAAAGCTATATCAAGTTAGTACAGAGGTATACTGACTAGTATCTAATTTTGCATAATCTATACCACATCTTCACATTTATTTGATAATAAAATCTGCTAATAAATACCTTGTTTGCTTCATTCTAGGTCCATGGTATGCAATGGAGAAGAAGACCTTAAATCACCATTTTATGGTGATTAAAAGCCTATTAGAGATAGCCATTGACCTAGAGAGGAGATTCTGTACAAACTAGGAGCTGCACAGACAAATCCGGGAGCAGAATCTGGCAGGGGACAGACAGACCTGCGCGCGTCTTGAAGCGCCGCGCGCGCGGCGCCAGGCTGGCCGCAGAAATGCGGCCTGGGCCGCGTTTCCACGGCCATACGGTCGCGGCGCGCGCGCCGCTTCGGGCCAGGGCTTGTCCCCTGGCCCCCTGTTCTCCAGAAGCCTATATATATACCCCCCTGGGGTTCCCAACTTGAGCAGATCAGAGTTTTAGGAGTAGTTCCACTTTCATTTTGTAGTTTAGGATAGTGTAGTGTAGTTTTTCTTCTTCTTCCTCCCTTGTATTTTCCATTTCTTGTAGATCTTGTATTAGGGAGAGAGAGTGGTACATGTGGGGAAGCAAGAGTGCTTGTAATAAAAGGTGACAATTTATGAAAGGTGCTCTCTTACCTTATCTTTGTTTTCTTCTCTTCAATCTCTTTTACATGTGTAGTTAGTTTTTCCCTCATGGCTCTAACTACTAACCATCTAACTAGTCTTACTTCTTTATGATAATCAACATGAATCTAATAGCCTCAGTTTGGCCTTGCTCTTGCAATAGCCATTGATGGCTCATGATGATGGATCTAACACTCTAACTTCCTAACCACTAACAAGCTAACATTACTTTATTCCATGCTTACTTTTCTATAGTATTGATGGTTTAAGTGTAGCTTGCACTTGTTTTGTTGTGTTGGGTTGTGAAGAGTTGCATATGAGCCATGCTTTGAATCGCTCTTAAACCAAGGACTAGTGATGGCCAATGATACGTGTGAGGCAACTATCACTAAGTGGTTAGCGTGTTGGTGGAGTCATTAGTAGTTAGTGCCGTGAGTTTTCTTTGTTTTCCACTTATTTTAGAAATATCAAAAACCAAAAAAAACTATTCTTTTCTATGTTTCCCACTTCTTCGTATTTCACCGTAACTCTCTTTTCATTCTTTCTTTTCTTTTCTTTTCATTCTTTAAAACTTTAAAGAACTTTTAACAAACACGTGAATAAACCGATAAAGCTTCTATCGCCTCCCGTCCCTGTGGATTCGACTCGTTTTAGCCTCTATGCTATAACGGAAGTATCGAGGAAGCCAAAGCACACACACTTTAAATATCGTTTTCAAAACATACACTTTTTGTGCGTGGTTTTACCCCGATCAAATTTTGGCGCCGTTGCCGGGGATGGGAACGGTTTGATTTCACAAGTTTGCTAACTTTTCTTCTTTGTTTTTTGGTGTGCAGGCTAAAGCTTTAGCATTTAAGAAATCCACACTTGCTCAAGTGTGGCCGGGTAATTCTTGTACATTTTTCTATTCTGCTGCTAAATTTTGTTCATATTACCTGTGCACTGTAAATAATTGTAAGAACTAAAATACAGAAATTGGATGCTTTAAAACGGTTTAGACATTTGCATCTAGGCACGTGTCAATTTTTTTTCCAATATACTGTATTTTATTCTTTTGTTGTTGTGATATTGATAGGAGGTGTATATATGGCATTGCATATAGTATAGGACAAACACTTCAGTGATTTACTCGCTTTTTTGTGTTCTCCTTATCTATATTGCACACTTGCACGAATTCAACTTAAGGGCAAAACCCAATGCAAGATAAGGTGGGGAAGTTATTACCCTCCCTTAGCCCAAAAATCACATCCCCACTCACACAACCCAAGCCTTAATAAAACTTGCTAGACGTTGGCCCCTAGGGACATCTCGGACTCATTTAGGAGATTGACCTAAGAGGGAAGTTGTTAGAATTTGACTCTTGCTAAATTGGTGTCTAGGTTGGGGATTGAGAGGCAAAACCTCGAAGAACGGTGGTTTGGCATAATTAGGCCCGTTGCTCCGGCACGGATACCTCCCACTTTCTTGCCCCTACCTGGCCGATTAACTCGTGGTCAACTTCCGACAACAGACCCCCCGTGGACAGTCTAACCAGTTAGGAGTCGTCTAGGTCTAAGTCAACCCTAGCATAGGTTTGTTTTCTTTTTCTTTTTCTTTTTCTTTGTTTGTTTGTTTGTTGTTTGTTTTCTTTCTTTTGTATACTGTGAAATGGATTGTAACAACAATAATTCTTTCAATCATGATATAAATCCATATTTCACTTCGACCTCATTTGACTCGGATAACTCTGACCCGACAATGTACAACATGAACCAACCGTATATGCCAGGTTGGGATTATCCGAATCAATATGACCCATATCCTCAATCATATGACTATAATTTTCAAAATAATTTCAACTCTTCACAGAGTTCATGGGGATTCACTTACCCCGAGTCAAATTTTCAACCATATTGGCCACAATTTCCACAATATTCATTCCCCAACTTTGATTCATATACTCCTTTTCCTGAACCACCAATTGAAGAAAAATCATCATTGGAAAGGTGTATGGAAGAGTCCCTACAGCAAATGTAAAATTTGCTCAATTCACAAATCTTCCCACATCAAACTCCACATCCTCCTTTTCTAGAGCATCCAATTGAAGAAGAATCTGAGCTAGAAAAGCGTTTGGAAGTCTTATGTGATAAAATGCAAAACATATTGGACTCATCCCCTCAACAAAATTTTCAAGAGTCATACTCATCTTTTCCAGTCTCCCCACTTCAAAATGAACAACCATCAATACTAGACTTGAGTATGGAACCCTTGTGTGAGTCCGAGCAACAACCGCATAATCTGATGGACTCACAAATTCACCATGATTTCCACAATCAACTTCCATACTCATTTTTTCACGAACCAATTACAAAAAGTATGGAAGACATGATTCAAACTCAACATTCTGTTACCCCGTCTGTCAGTAGGTTAGACTTAATATTGAGCGAATTGATCAATGAGAGCGAGGAAAGCCTTTCTTCTCAACCTTTTGAAATCACCTAGAGGGGGGGTGAATAGGTCATATGGCTAATCTATGTTGCTTAATGCGGAATTTAAAAACTTAATGCAATGAGCACTTAAGTGCAATCAACAAATGATGCACACACAACCAAGCCAAGCAAATATGAATGCACAATATGAATATATATGCAAGGCACAAAGTAAAGAGAGAGATAGAGAGAGCCAATAGATCAAACGCAAACACAAGATATGTTATCGAGGTTCGAGCACCCAGCTCTACATCCCCGCCTTCCCCAGAAGGATTCTAACTACTTCACTATCACACAGACAGTTACAAACACCGGAGTACCCAACTTCACGGGAGTACCCAACTCCACAATCTCAAGTACAAGTAATTTCCGGGTAGTCAAAAGACCACAAACTCTCTCTGCAAAATAGTGGTTTCAAACGACAACCACAAACAATCTCTTTTTCTCCCACAAAAATCCTATAGAAAAGATAGTAGATTTTAGCTCAAGTGTGGAGAAAACCAAGGTATTTGAAACCAGCAACTCAAAGAAAATCTTTGGGAAATAATATGAAACCAAGATAGAGAAGTTTAATTCAAAAGTTTTTCCCAAAACCCTTTTCTTTGATTTTTCAAACCCTAATGAAAACACCAAAAGATTGTTCAATTTGAATCCAAAAACCTATTTTTATTGCAGCAAAAACGCCAGAGAGATAGAAAATTTTAGCCCAAAAATTCTTGTTAAAAACCTCTTTCAAATGGGGTATTTATAGGCAAATCTGGAAAATAGCCGTTGGCAGTAATTTTTGCCAGAATTACCCTGCCGGTCGACCGCCCAACGGTCATATTTTGACCCGTTGACAGCTACCGGTCGACCGCCCGGTCGACCTGAAAAACCCGAGAGCAGAACTGCTCTCAGTCGGTCGACCGGCCCATTGGGCTGCCAGACGTGCACAGATCTGTGCACGTCGGTCGACCGTGAGGTTGACTGGCCCCTGGTACAGTCGACCGAGCGGTCGACCGACCAGGCCTGTCAGCCTGTTTCTGGGTCAGAAAAACAATGTTAAATATATTGAAATAAATCCCACAAAATCTCTAAAATTCAAAAAAAATAGTTTTATCATTTTATATTGAAATATAAATTTGTGGTAAAAATCCCAACACAAATTTCAAACATATTTGACTATTTTTGTGTCATAGAAATTTTGCCAACAACCAAAAATCGTATTTTCTAAAACTTGTATTTTTGAATAGAAAATACGTTTTGTCTAAAACTCATCCAAATACAAAAACATGATATTAAAACATTTTGAAACATGATGCATATGGATAGAAATCCAATATACATGAAACATATACATATCATAGTTTCTGTCATTAATACCAAATATATGTTTTGATTAGAAATACCAAAACATAACACATGGAATAGAATATCAAACTAAGTTTCTTTAAATAGTTGAAGCATGCATGTATATAGAACAAATCTAATATACATAAACCATGTAAACTTGTTTTGATATAAACTCTATTCATGTAAACCAAGATCGGTTAAACCAAAAACCGAAAACTAATATTCAAAACATGAAACGTGTGTGTTGTGCACTTGAGCTTATCATACTATACTAATCTTTACAAATGTGGGACCTAAACTCAAACCCAAACTATGGATACCTAAGTCTTCTTGTAGAGCGCAATCTCCAAGTCGACTCGATCCAAAAACTTGATTCGCCGAGCTTGACTCCAATGAGTGCTAGATATCATCTTTGATGCTCGGGCTCTTGAATCAACATGTGAATGCTTCCAAACCATCTTGTTGAAGCTTTCACTAACTAACATCTTGATTAATGATCTGAAACTTAGAAACACAAGATTATTAGTACACATAACTACATGAGTTAATCATCATCAAAACTAGAGCGGAAGGTCTTTGGGCCAACAATCTCCCCGTTTTTGATGATGACAAAACTCATGGAGTTATATATGCATGGATTAAAGTTAAGTTTCAAAGAAGCTCCCTCTTAACTCATGCATAGAGTAAACATGTAAAATGTATATAAACATACTCTTGATTCCAATTGAAAATGATACCAATTACATAAAACAAATAATTTTACTAAAAACATGTTCTTGATACCAATAAACTATTACTAATAAACCAATTGAAATGTTATGTTATGAAACTCTTGATACCAATAAAACTTATAAGCTCTTGATACCAATAAAAAAAAAAGTAAACACAAAACTCATTGTTAGTAGAAAACAAAACTTACTAACACTTATGCATAAATCATGCATATAAACTCAAATTTTTCTCCCCCTTTTTTGTCAATCATCAACAAAGGGGTAAAAACAATCTTTTCAAATTTGAAATTCTTCTCCCCTTTTTCCAACACAATAGTCTTAATTAAAGAAACAATAAACTTCAAGGGGTGAAATCAAAATCAATATGATACCAATTAAAACATGTAGCAATGAAGTGCATTAGGATATCAATTGAAAATAACAAACATTAAGGAATGCCAAAACCAATTGAACTTAAACAAGGTGTTGATACTAATTGAAAAATCACAAAGATTAAGGAATGCCAATACCAATAAAATTTAAACAAGGCATTTTAATCAAATCATCATCTTACAAAAGTAAACATGTAAGGAAAACTTGATACCAATTGAAATAAAAAAATATTTTCTTTGTAAGCATATGATACCAATTGAAGAAATTTTAAAACAAATGGCTTCTTGATACCAATATAAGAAAGTGGCATCTTGATACCAATAACACAACAATGTTAGTTTTCCAATCATTTTTCATCATAAAGTTAGGGAGTGGAAAGCAAAACCAATGGTAAACCAAATACCAATTGAAATACAAAATACGAGTTTTCTCCCCCTTTATGAAATACCAAATAAACTCATGCATAAGCTTGTATTAGGATACCAATTGAGAAAACTCATCAATTGAACCAATATAGTCATTCAAAATCAAGCTATGCAAAATCAAGATTTGTGCTCTAAAATATAGAAATATAATAGGCACAAGAGAAACATCTATATATGTATGTAAAAGGTAAATATCAAATGAAATTGATACTACATGAAGAGTAGACATACATATATAAAATAAACACATATGAGTATACAAAAGAAAGTCATATTGATACCAATTGAAAGAACTCAATGATATCAATTGAAATAACAAAAGTAAGGTCAATTGTATAACTCATATTCCTAGCCTCCCATTCATGTTCAAGTTTAAAATGATTTTCATATAAAGCATACATGAGCATGATCTCCCATCCAACCGCCCATAGAAGGTAGGGGTTTTCAAAAATAGATTTGAACAATATAGTATATTTGAAAATCACTACCTCATGAAGAATATCACAACTAGTTACATAAGTCAACTAGTACGAAATCCTTCAAGATAAAACAAAGGATTTTTCATGAAACATGAAAATCACAAGATCACTAAACACTCAAAATCCATATGGCACAAATAGTACTCATGAAAATCAAATCATGAGAAAACATCAAATAAGGTGAGTGTACAAGTGTTGTCAGAAACATATCATCATGAAAATGGACAATCAAGCTCAATATTGAATTCATCAAAATATGAAACATAAGTGAATCATGAAATCCATAAAAATCACCTCAAAACATGAATATTACTTTTAGAAACATAAAACTTCATTTAGGATGTGAAATTACCAATCGAAATCCATGATACTAATTGAAATATTATCTTAAAAATAAGACTTTCATCATAAATGGGAAATCACCTAGAATCATGAAATTCATCCAAATGATCTTAAGCTTCAAGGCATATGTATGTCATGTACAAACTAAGGTATACATACATATCCCAAACATAATGAGTCCACAAAAGTAAATGCATGAAGGCACGTGGCTCAAGGATGTACATGTATAGATAATAGTTTGGACAAGATGGACATATACATGAAGTCAACCAAAATATGTAAAATGGTGAATACAAGTCAAATGCATGAATCATCAAAACTAGACTATACTAGTACATCAAATGAATACAAATGAGCGTTTAAGCACAAACATGTATAAAGGATCTATTTGTAGCTCATTGGTTGTACAAGTATAATTCCTAGTCTTAATGAAAACTATCATTCAATCAAGTAGTCAACACATGAATCTCAAAATGATATACAAAAGTCAATATAATAAATACAATCATGATAATCAAAACCAATGGAGTATAAAGATAATCACAAAAATCCATATGATCATTATGATAAAGACATGTGCATTAGATCTATGATTAACATGATAGTTAAAACATAGAGAGAACACAAAATATGGGTTCATATTAAACATGGGTGTCTCAAGAACTAATCATGTAAAGCATAATTCTAATAAACATGGTAATTATCATACTAATCATGAAACTATAAAACATGCTATAAATTGATGAACATGAGAAGCATGCAAATATAATTGGGAGTTAGAGAATGATACCAAAACCGATGAAGGTGCATCTCTAGTTCTCTAAACCACGGTGGTCCTCCCACCAAATTCCTTGAGAGTGAAGCATCCAAATGGTTCTCATTTAAGCTTAGAACGCATCCCCCTCAAGGCACCAAAACTCTCACGTGATGCGAGAGCCTCCACCTACATCAAACATTAAAAAGGTGGATTTTGGTACCCATTTTCTTGTGGGTCCACGGGGGTTAGTATCTCTCCTAACCCAAACAAGATTAGTTGCTAAATTTTCAATATGTAATCTATCATAGCAAAATCTAGCAAGGTGGCCTTTTCGACCACAATGTGTACAAGTGTACACATGAGCATACATGTTATGATTGTGTCCGTGATGAGCATGTGTATGCCGTGTTGGGTGTGCATGCAAAGTTGGAACTTGCTTCTTGCGAACCAAGGATTCCAAACGAGTGTGGTTCATGGTACATTGGCTCAAAGTGGAGCCCAAACAATCAACACTTTTCTTCAAATCATCTATATCATTTTCAATGCTAGAAGACAAAGTGGAGCATGCAATAGGTGTGGAAGAGGTAGTAGCTATGTTAGCATGGCAAACATGAAAATCAATATCATTTTTAAAGATTTATTTTTGTTCAAAACCAAATCCAATTCTTTTGAAATGAAATCAATTTCATTTTTCAAAGCAATGTTTTCTTTAAGAACAAGATCTAATTTTAAAGATAAAACCTTATTGTTCTTCAAGGTATCATCACAATCATTTCTATTTTTCAAAACCTCAATTTCTTTTAGGGCAAATTCAAGTTGAGATTTTAGTGAGTCATGTTCACTAGCAATCTCTCCTTTCTCTTGCAAAACGGTTTCAAAAATTGAGCATAAATCCTTCAATTCTTCTTTCACATCAAAATGTTTCTTTTTCAAAAGTTTATGTTTTTCTAAAAGTTTTTCAAGCTTAGATACAAGTTCAACATTTAAAGTTTAAACTTCACCATAACTATGGCAAAAAGAATTGGAGCTATCATTTATTTGAGAGTCCGGTTGTACCTCATGAGAGTCATTCCCATAGACCACAAAGCCACGCTCTTCGGATACGTCTCTCCTATATCTCCTCACATTGTTCATGATCCTTGGAAGCTCCGGAGATGTCAAGATGCTCCAAACTGCAAAAGCCGAATCAAAAACAAGTACAAGATTATTATCAAAAGATGCTCTAAGTGTTTTAAGTGCAAGTACATTGACCTTCTTATGCTTGCTATTATTTGGGAGGGTTTCTATAGTGATGGCTTGATAAACTAGATGACCTAGTGTTTTTAAATGTCTAGTTATGTTAACCTTCCAAGAGTCAAGATTAGTATAGTCAAACATGGGAGGGCTACCCATGAGTGCAAACTAGTATGAGTGCAAATGATAATGCAAATGAAGATTAGCAAACCAAGATCTCACACCTAGGTGGTTAAACCTAAATATCAGGAGCGTTGGCTCTGATACAAATTGAAATCACCTAGAGGGGGGGTGAATAGGTGATATGGCTAATCTATGTTGCTTAATGCGGAATTTAAAAACTTAATGCAATGAGCACTCAAGTGCAATCAACAAATGATGCACACACAACCAAGCCAAGAAAATATGAATGCACAATATGAATATAGATGCAAGGCACAAAGTAAAGAGAGAGATAGAGAGAGCCAATAGATCAAACGCAAACACAAGATATGTTATAGAGGTTCGAGCACCTAGCTCTACATCCCCGCCTTCCCCAGAAGGATTCTAACTACTTCACTATCACACAGACAGTTACAATCACTGGAGTACCCAACTCCACGGGAGTACCCAACTCCACAATCTCAAGTATAAGTAATTTCCGGGTAGTCAAAAGACCACAAACTCTCTCTTGCAAATTAGTGGTTTCAAACAACAACCACAAACAATCTCTTTTTCTCCCACAAAAATCCTATAGAAAAGATAGTAGATTTTAGCTCAAGTGTGGAGAAAACCAAGGGATTTGAAACCAGCAACTCAAAGAAAATCTTTGGGAAATAATATGAAACCAAGATAGAGAAGTTTAATTCAAAAGCTTTTCCCAAAACCCTTTTCTTTGATTTTTCAAACCCTAATGAAAACACCAAAAAATTGTTCAATTTGAATCCAAAAACCTATTTTTATTGCAGCAAAAACACCAGAGAGATAGAAAATTTTAGCCCAAAAATTCTTGTTAAAAACCTCTTTCAAATGGGGTATTTATAGGCAAATCTGGAAAATAGCCGTTGGCAGTAATTTTTGCCAGAATTACCCTGCCGGTCGACAGCCCAACGGTCATATTTTGACCCGTTGACAGCTACCGGTCGACCGCCCGGTCGACCTGAAAAACCCGAGAGCAGAACTGCTCTCAGTCGGTCGACCGTTCGGTCGATCGGCCCATTGGGCTGCCAGACGTGCACAGATCTGTGCACGTCGGTCGACCGTGAGGTCGACCGGCCCCTGGTACGGTCGACCGAGCGGTCGACCGGCCCTGGTACGGTCGACCGAGCGGTCGACCGGCCAGGCCTGTCAGCCTGTTTCTGGGTCAGAAAAACAGTGTTAAATATATTGAAATAAATCTCACAAAATTTCTAAAATTCAACAAAAATAGTTTTATCATTTTATATTGAAATATAAATTTGTGGTAAAAATCCCAACACAAATTTCAAACATATTTTACTATTTTTGTGTCATAGAAATTTTGCCAACAACCAAAAATCGTATTTTCTAAAACTTGTATTTTTGAATAGAAAATATGTTTTGTCTAAAACTCATCCAAATACAAAAACATGATATTAAAACATTTTGAAACATGATGCATATGGATAGAAATCCAATATACATGAAACATATACATATCATAGTTTCTGTCATTAATACCAAATATATGTTTTGATTAGAAATACCAAAACATAACACATGGAATAGAATATCAAACTAAGTTTCTTTAAATAGTTGAAGCATGCATGTATATAGAACAAATCTAGTATACATAAACCATGTAAACTTGTTTTGATATAAACTCTATTCATGTAAACCAAGATCGGTTAAACCAAAAACCGAAAACCAATATTCAAAACATGAAACGTGTGTGTTGTGCACTTGAGCTTATCATACTATACTAATCTTTACAAATGTGGGACCTAAACTCAAACCCAAACTATGGATACCTAAGTCTTCTTGTAGAGCGCAATCTCCAAGTCGACTCGATCCAAAAACTTGATTCGCCGAGCTTGACTCCAATGAGTGCTAGATATCAACATGTGAATGCTTCCAAACCATCTTGTTGAAGCTTTCACTAACTAACATCTTGATTAATGATCTGAAACTTAGAAACACAAGATTATTAGTACACATAACTACATGAGTTAATCATCATCAAAACTAGAGTGGAAGGCCTTTGGGCCAACACCTTTGACCGATTCCTATATCCGTAACACTACTGATTGGACCCATGATTCATGTCATTTTGGAAATCCAGCTTCAATTTCAGAACATACATTTGTAGTTGACCAATCTCCATGTTATGAAAGTCACCTGGACATTTTGGCCAATTATCCCTTTCCTGAAATTGAAATTGAACCTGACTGTGATCTTGAACCTCAAGTTGATGATTCCTTTTCACTTTTAGCTTCAATAGTGACCCCGGTATCTTTATCAGATTTTCTTCTCTATTCCGGAGTCAACATTGAATCCTGTACCAGTACACCGTGAAATGGAATCACCAATCTCTCCTGATCACACTTCATTATTGGGGAAAGTGTGTGAATATCAATTCTTTGGTTTGGACCATATTTTTGAACCAATTTCGACTCTCATTGTTGACTCTCGACTTGATCTGAGTCAATTTCCCGAGTCGGTATCGGTTTTTACTCCTGTTCCATTTGAGTCCAAATCACTCATCTTCCAAAATCACACATCATTGTTGGACAAGAATTGTGACAAAAATGACTCAGTAATTATTTTTGAAAATTTAAAATTAGATGGGGATAATTTTTTAAATAAGATCATTCAATCCATCATTTCTTTCTGGGGTCATATTAGAGAGGTCCTTGGTGGGTTTCTGGAGGATCCATGATTTCTTGATTGGGTCGCAACGCTTGGCCCAATCCGACCACCACCAGAGCCACCCCCTTGAGGTAATCTTCCTTCCCTCTCCATTTGTTTCATGTATTTATAACATTCACGATGCATTGAGGACAATGCGTGAGATAAGTGTGGGGGAGGATTTACTAACATAGTTAGTTTTATATTTTCTTTCTTTTACACTTCTTTTTAATAATTTTAAAAAAAATTTTAAAAACTCTTTTCTTTTCTTTTTTTCAAAACTTTTTGAAACAAGAGAAATAGTTTTGATCCATTTTTAAGAAAATTAAGATTATCTTAGGAATTAGGAAGACCTAAAATTAGGAAATTTTAAACCAAGTCAAAATAATATATCTTGTTTAAATTTTAGGATAAGAAAGCAAAATTGAAAAGATAATTTGATGTTGAATTTTTTGCTTTAGATTTATGCACTCCACACTTACACAATTTTTGGGATTAAAACAAAGACTAAAATGCCATAAAAAATATATATATATATAAAATGATTATAAATAAAAACCACTTATTGAAGTTGGGTAATTATGCCTCAGGAAGCATGATTATTCACACCTAAAATGGTGGATAAAAATAAAATAATCCCCTTTAGTTTTGTGGCCTTGTTTACTCGAGTCCTTAAGTTCGAGGGATGTTTTCTCATCTGGTGCCCTAAGACCATCTGGTTTGGGAGTCACCGGCTAAAGGCTCATTACCCGGGTAAATAAGAAAGCCTAAGAAAACTAAAGGAAGAAAAAAAAAAGAAAAAAAAAAAAAAAAAATAATAATATATAATATATATATATATATATATATATAAATGGCATGAAAGTTAGAGTCGATATCCCAAAAATCTTCACAGTTCACAAAGTGCATATTTTCTAAGAGTTTTTATGAAAGATCAAAGAGTCAATTCAATTTTAAATTCTTACATTTAATTTATGACAAGATTTTTTTTTTGCATTTTGACTTAGTTTAAGAAAGAACAATTTCTGGTTAACCTATGACCTTAGATCACTTATATTTTCACAAAAATACTTCAACACTTTTCTCTATTTCAAAAATGTGTTTTCAAAATACTAACATTTGATTTCTTTCTTTATGGATTTTGTGGGTGTAATCCGCTGAAAACCCTCAGGAGACAAAACTCCTCCTCTAAGGAAAACTTAGAGGTTTAACGGCTTGTTGCACATGCTCAGTGCAATCGCGTCACCTGCGAAAGTGGTGTAATAAATTTCTTAGGTTTTTGTTTTGCTCGGGACGAGCAAAAAGATAAGTGTGGGGTGTGATTAGTATCTAATTTTCCATAATCTATACCACATCTTCACATTTATTTGATAATAAAATCTGCTAATAAATACCTTGTTTGCTTTATTCTAGGTCTATGGTGTGCAATGGAGAAGAAGACCTTAAATCACCATTTTATGGTGATTAAAAGCCTATTAGAGATAGCCATTGACCTAGAGAGGAGATTTTGTACAAACCAGGAGCTGCACAGACAAATCCGGGAGCAGAATCTGGCAGGGGACAGACAGACCTGCGCGCGGCTCGAAGCGCCGCGCATGCGGCGCCAGGTTGGCCACGTTTCCGCGGCCATACGACCGCGGTGCGCGTGCCGCTTCGGGCCAGGGCTTGTCCCCTGGCCCCCTGTTCTCCAGAAGCCTATATATACCCCCCTGGGGTTCCCAACTTGAGCAGATCAGAGTTTTAGGAGTAGTTACACTTTCATTTTGTAGTTTAGGATAGTGTAGTGTAGTTTTTCTTCTTCTTCCTCCCTTGTATTTTCCATTTCTTGTAGATCTTGTATTAGGGAGAGAGAGTGGTACATGTGGGGAAGCAAGAGTGCTTGTAATAAAAGGTGAATATTTATGAAAGGTGCTCTCTTACCTTATCTTTGTTTTCTTCTCTTCAATCTCTTTTACATGTGTAGTTAGTTTTTCCCTCATGGCTCTAACTACTAACCATCTAACTAGTCTTACTTCTTTATGATAATCCACATGAATCTAATAGCCTCAGTTTGGCCTTGCTCTTGCAAGAGCCATTGATGGCTCATGATGATGGATCTAACACTCTAACTTCCTAACCACTAACAAGCTAACATTACTTTATTCCATGCTTACTTTTCTATAGTATTGATGGTTTAAGTGTAGCTTGCACTTGTTTTGTTGTGTTGGGTTGTGAAGAGTTGCATATGAGCCATGCTTTGAATCGCTCTTGAACCAAGGACTAGTGATGGCCAATGATACGTATGAGGCAACTATTACTAAGAGGTTAGCGTGTTGGTGGAGTCATTAGTAGTTAGTGCCGTGAGTTTTCTTTCTTTTCCACTTATTTTAGAAATATCAAAAACCACAAAAAACTATTCTTTTCTATGTTTCCCACTTCTTCGTATTTCACCGTAACTCTCTTTTCATTCATTCTTTTCTTTTCTTTTCATTCTTTAAAACTTTGAAGAAATTTTAACAAACACGTGAATAAACCGGTAAAGCTTCTATTGCCTCCCGTCCCTGTGGATTCGACTCGTTTTAGCCTCTATGCTATAACGGAAGTATCGAGGAAGCCAAAGCACACACACTTTAAATATCGTTTTCAAAACATACACTTTTTGTGCGTGATTTTACCCCGATCATATACCTCGAAACATCATGTTACCAATTTATGATACCAATTAAAAATAAACAAAACATTTTGAAGAAACAAACAAAAATTTTGATATCAATTAAAAGATATAAACATATAAGTAATCTTGATACCAATTGTAAAACTTAGTACCAATTTAAAATATTTTACACTTTTGATACTAATTAGAAAACATAAACCAATCTTTTTAATAAAACACTAAAATCATTTTGCAATCGAGATACGAAATAGAGAATATTATCAATTTAAGATTCTTGATATCAATATTGAAAATGAACCTTATACTAATTGAAAATAATTTCTATTATGAGCATAGAAAACCAAATGAAAACTAAAATATCATTTTTCAATATAAAGAGTGGGAGTAAGATACCAAAGGTAAACAAAATCGATTGAAATGTGAAACATGAATTTTCTCCCCCTTTATGAAATACTAATGAAAATGATGCATAAGCTTGTATAATAAACCAATTTAAAAATAATTGTCATTAAGGACTAAATCAAGATTAGCATGATAAAATTTATGCTCTAAGATATAGAGATATAGTAACCACAATTAAAACACATATATATGTATGAAAAATTAAATACCAATCGAAATTGATACTATTTGAAGTTGAAGCATACATATATGAAACAAATATGAGTATACAAAATAAATATCAATTGTGATACCAATTAAAAACAGAATGAGAATCAAGTGTATAGCTCATACTTCATACCACCCATATCATACACAAGTTTAAATATATTTTTCAATAATGCATACAAGGCATGGTCGCCCATCCAACCGCCCTTTAGATGGGTAGGGTTTTCAAAAATAAGTTTGAAAATATTTTTAGCACAATTGAAAACTCTACTGAAATGAAGAATATGAACTAGTTATATGATAAAATTGTAAAACTAGTACGAAATCCTTTAAGGAAGGAATAAAATAAGAATATATTCCATGAAAAATGAAAATCATATGATCATCAAACACTCAAAGTCTATAAAGCACATATTATACTCATGAAAATAAAGTCATGAGAAAACATCAATAAATGTGAGTGTATAAGTTTTATGTGAAAGACAAAGTCATGAAAATAGGCAATAACCTCAATGTGAAATTCCTTTATAAACCAAAACACGAAAATTATTTAATTTTCAATAATACAACTTCAACGCATATGTATGCTTTGTACATACTAGAGTATACATACATATCCAAACATGAACGAGTCCACAAAAATATATGCATGAAGGTAAGTGGCTCAAGGATGTATATGTATAACTATTAGTTTAGACAAAATAGACATATACATGAAGCTAATTACAAACATGAAAAACATGCAAAAAAAAAAGGAATATAAGTCAAAATGCATGAATCATCAAAATTAGGCTATACTAGTAAATCTAATGAGTACAAATGAGCAATCAAGCATAAACATTTAATAATCTATTTGTGGCTCACTAGTTGTATAAGTATATACTCAAGTTTTAATGAAAACTAATATCTAAACATGTAATCAAATCATTAAGCATAGAAACAAAACATAAACTAATATGATCATTAAGTAAATACTCATGTATTAGACTATAATATATACAATAAATAAACTAAAGTGAGTACACAAAAATAATGGTCCATATAAAACATGGGTGTATCTTAAATACTTTTCATGCATATTAC
The DNA here is from genome assembly GCA_038442645.1 of Agave tequilana. Classification (NCBI taxonomy): domain Eukaryota; kingdom Viridiplantae; phylum Streptophyta; class Magnoliopsida; order Asparagales; family Asparagaceae; genus Agave; species Agave tequilana. Next base: position 183,936 of record JAVJIF010004429.1, read on the forward strand.
TAATCTAATTATCATGGCGTTTAACATAATAATCATGAAACATGCTAAAAATCAATGACATGAAGGAATGTAAACATAAATGAGGAGTAAAAGATCATTACCAAAACCAAGAGGGTACATCTCTATGTCTCCAAATCAAGGTGATCCTCCCACCAAACTCCCCTTGAAAGTGATGCATCTAAAATAGTCACCGTTTAGCTCGGAACGCATCCACCTCAAGGCACCATCACTCTCACGTCATGTGAGAGCCCACACCTACATTAAATAAAATAGGGGTGATCTTTGGTACCCATACTCTTTTGGGTCCATGGAGGTTAGCACCTTTCCTAACCCAAATAAATCTATTTGTTAAATTTGCATCATGTATTCTATCATAACAAAACTTAGCAAGGTGGCCCTTACATCCATAATGAGTACATGTGTATACATGATCATATATAGTGTTACGTGTAAGAACGTGAGGAGTATGTGTATGCCGTGTATGGTGTGCATGCATAGATGGAACTTATTTCTTACGAAATATAGATTCCAAATGTGTGTGGTTCATGGTACATTTGCTCAAAGTGGAGCCCAAACAATCCACACTCTTATTTAACAAACAAATATCATTTTCAATCATGAAAGAAGAGGTGCATGCAATAGATATGCTAGAAGGCGAAGCTATACTAGCATGGCAAACGTGAGAATCCATATCATTTTTCAAAAAAATATTTTTCTTAGAAACCAAATCCAAATCCTTTGAAATAGAAGCAATTTTATTTTTCAAAGTTCCATTTTCTTTTGCAACAAAATCAAGTTTTGAAGATAGAACTTTATTTTTCTTCAAGACTTCATTACAATCATTTTTATTTTTCAAAATTTTATTTTCATTTAGAGCAAGATCAAGTTGGGATTTCAAGGAGTCACATTCATTTAAAATCTCAACCTTATCTTGCAAAGCCAACTCAAGTTTTGAAAACAAATCTTTATTTTTTTATTTAATCCAAAGCTTTTCTTTTTCAAAATTTTATATTTTTCAGGCAATTTTTCACAAACAATTAATAATTCTTCATTCAAAGCATTGAGATCAATATAATCATTACTAGAAGAACTAGCATCATCATCATCATCTAATGGAGCGTCTGAGTTTACCTCAAGGGAGTCATTCCCTTAGACTATGTAGCAATGTTGCTCAGATTCTCCACTAGATTCCTTCTCCACAATATTTTGCGTTTGAAGCTTTGGAGAGGTCAAAGTGTTCCACACTGTAAAAGCAGAATCATTATGAGAAACCAACATAAGATATTCTTTGTTAAGTGTGCTTCTAAGTGCCATTAGGGCTTGTGCATTGGCTTCTATATACGTGCTATTACCAAGATAGGATTTCTTGGTAGCGGCAAGGAAAACATGCAAGCCTAGAGTTTTTAGATACATACTCATCCTAAATTTTCATACATTGATGTTGGAAACATCAAATATAGGAGGGGACAAGCAATCCATGAGAGAGTGTAAACAATATAAGTGTGCAAATGCAAATCTAGATTAGCTAACCAAGATCTCACTCCTAGATGGTTAAACCTAATATCAGGAGCGTAGGCTCTGATACCAATTGAAAGTACACCTAGAGGGAGGTGAATATGTGTAAGGCTAATCTAATGACAAATAATGAGGAATTAAAAACATAATGCAACACACTTAGTGTAACCAAAGAGTGTAGCCGAATTTTCGGTGAAGGACTCTGGACTGACTCCTGTTGATTTCTCTGAATAAGTGTTGAGGTGCTATATGAAGCTCTCTTGGTTGAACACAAGTGAGGCACACAAACAAACCAAGCATATATGAATGATATGACAATATGAATTAATGCAAGGTATAAGAGAGAGAGTTAGAGAAAATGGATCAAACGCAAACACCGAGATATGTTTTGAGGTTTGAGCACACAGTTCTATGTCCCCGCCTTCACACAGAAGGATTTTCACTAACTCATCCACACAGGACTTCCCATACAGAGAACTTCCACAGAGAATTTGGGCAAATAAAATTAGGTAGTATACAACTCCTCTCTCAACCAATACAACCTCTCACTAGAGGCAAGGCACAAACCAACACAATATCAACCTCACAAACGAGGGATAGGCACTTAGCCAAACAATAATCCATCTCTCATTAGAGGGATTAGGCTCTAGGCCACACAACCACAATCACCTCTACACTGAGAGGGATCCAACTCAACCTCCACATCACCTCTACACAAGAGGGATAGCAACAACAAGGAAATGAGGTTTACAACACAAGGTGATCATAAAGACCACAAACCAAATCTTTTCTCACAAAATAATGATCCTATAGATAGGATATTAGATAAGCTCAAGTGTGAGAAATCAAGGTGTTGGAAATCTAATCACAAAGAAAAATACTTGGGAAAATAACTTAGAATTTGATAGAAATGAAGAACAAAACAAATATCCCAAATCTCTATTTTTCTTTGCTTTTTTCCAATCCTTGAAAACAAATAAAAGATAAATCTTTTTGGCTTGAAAACTCTTTTGAAAACTTGAATATAAACACTAGAATGAATGAGAATTTTTCCTCTTGGAAAACTTGTTGAAAACAAACTCAAATGTGGGGTATTTATAGCCCCCATAAAATTCTACCCTTGGCAGCTGGATAGTGCTGTTTTGCTCTTTCGGTCGATCGCCAGGTCGACCAGGCCAACGGTCAGATTTTTGACCGTTGTGCCTCCTATCGACCGGCCCAATCGACCGAGATAGGATACAGAGAGCAGAGCTCTCTGCCAGTCGACCGGGGCCATTTCTAGATAGCAGCGCTCTCTGGACGGTCGACCGACCTGGTCGACCGGCCTACCAGCTCAAGCTGGCATGCACGCTTGTGCACGTCAGTCGACCGACTTCTGCTACGGTCGACCGGCCCTGTCGACCGGCAGATAGCCACTCCAGCTAATTTGGGATATGAAAATTTGACTTTTTAACTTCAAATAAATCCCATAAAATCACATAAATTTCACAAAAATAAGTTCATGTTATATCTTTGAAATACAAATATGTGTGACAAAAATTAAACACTGTTGGCCCATAAGGTTACACTCTCCATTTGTTTAGAGTTTTGATGATGACAAACCAAATAAGAGCTATTTGGTACTAATAAATTTGCTCAAGATAAGTTTCAGGTTTGTACCATGTTTGGAGGCCATTGCTTAGCTATTGCAAGAATTTCTAGGTTCATGAAGCATAGAAGGCTTATGGCACATCAAGGAAGGAACTTAGAAGTAAAGGCTCTAGCAAGGCATTGCATGGCTCAAGACTTGAAGATTGCTCAAGAAGACTTCATTAGTTTTGTTTCTAATTTTATAGTTTTGTTAAAGAATAGTGAATAGGTTTGAAGCTCCATCACACACGTTTTTGCGCACATCTTTATTCCAAAAATATTTCTTATAATATGTATAAAATATTTTAGTATACAATCTTCTGCCTACAAATTCATCTTTATGTTTTATTCATATTCCAAATCAAAAATATTTTTGTTTAAAATCAAAGTCTCTTCAAAATTCCGTTTATATTGTGGTTTTTGACCTGAGCCGGTCGACCGACCCTATGTCAGGTCTAGCCGGTCGACCGTCCGAGTCGACCGTGGTTCTGGCAGCAGTGGGTATCCGTGTGCACATTTCACGGTCGACCGGGCGGTCGACCCGTGCATGCCTGACTGTAAGACATTTGCTCTCTGTTTGTTTGGGTCGACCGGGCGGTCGACCGCGAGCCTGCATCGGCTCTTATTTTTGAACTTGCGGTCGATCGGTCGGTCGACCGAGGTAGCCGTTTGAACAGTAAATGGCTATTTTTCTGAGCTGTTTTATTTTTATCTTTTTGTGTTTAAAATGTGTTTAAAGGATATATTTTGAACTTAATACTCACTGATTAAGCTTAAGTGAGTTTTATCTTTAAACCCTAGCCCTCTCCTATAAATAGGGGTGTTTGGGGAGAGATTCATTCACTAATTGATTACAAGAAAATTTTGCAAAAATTTCAAAAGTTTAAGGCATTCAAAAGAGCTTTGTTTCTTGGTTTTTATGCTGAAATTCTCTCTCATTTTCTGAAGTGTTTTGAAATACTCTCTGATTTCTTTCTCCTTCTTCACTTACAAACAAGAGCTTCATTCCTACTCATTGTTCTCTAAGGACCTTTGTAAGGGAAGAGAATTTTGCAAGAGAGAGTTTGTGGTCTTTTGACTACTAAGAAATTACTTGTTCTTGAGATTGTAGAGTTGGGTACTCCGGTGTAATTTGTAACATCTTTGTGATAGTGAAAGTAGTTAGAATCCTCTGGGGAAGGCGAGGATGTAGAGCTGGGTGCTCGAATCTCGATAACAATTCTCAGTGTTTGCGTTTGGTTTACTTGCATTTGATTCTTGCTTTACTTTCTTTGCTACTATCACTTGCTTTCAATCTATATTGCAATATTCACTTGTTTCATACATCTTGTCAATCATAGTCCCATACAACAAGATTGCATTGTGCACCTCCAACTCATTTCAAGAGGAACCAAGATGAAGGAGTTTAGAGCCCTTTGTGGGGAATTCGGCTTCTAGTCTTGCTTTGGGCGATTATTGCATCATTACTTTTAAATTGTGCATTGATTAGCATCATCACCTATTCACCCCCCTCTAGGTGATTTTCAATTGGTATCAGAGCTTGGACTCTAGGTTTTGGCTTAACATCCATAGAGAGATCCTTGAAATTTGCTAATCAACATTTTCATTCCATCATACATTCACTAGTAAACATGGCCGATAACATTAAAACCCCTCCTAAATTTGATGGACTTAATTTTCCCATTTGGAAGGTTAGGATGACTATCTTTTTGCAATCTTTAGGTAGCTTAGTTGCTAAATCCTTAACCAAACCCTATGTAGTACCCAATAGTGATGACAGCACATGGACCAACTTCACCTTTAGAGAATATGAGGCAAACTCCAAGGCCCAAAACTCCCTATTAACCGCCTTGAATGAGGACGATCTCACACGGGTAATTAATTGCCAATCCGCCTATGAGATTTGGCAACATTTATTGGTCACACACGAGGGGACCTCACAAGTTAAGAGAGCTAAGATAGATCTCTTAAGGTCCCAATATGAATCTTTTAAAATGATTGATGAAGAATCTATTGATTGTATGATTAAAAGGTTTACTAAAATCACCAATGCTCTTTCTTCCTTAGGTGATGACATCTCCAATGATCAAAAGGTGCGGAAAGTAATTCGGGCTCTTCCTCAATCTTGGGAGATAAAGGCCACCACCTTGAAAGAGTTGAATGACAAGGATGAGATGGACCTCATTAGTCTCATTGGGAACTTAAAGACCCATGAGATGGAAAAGAAAGCAAGAGAAGAGGCCGCTCCACTAAAGAAGAAATCCATAGCTTTCAAGTCTTCATCCACTCTTGAAGACGATGAAGAAGATGAAGAAGAAGATGAGGAGCTCTCCCTCCTTGTGCGAAACATAAAAAGAATGTACCGGAAGAACAAGCTTAACTTCCGAAGAAAATTTGAAGGCAAAGAGGAGAGAAGGATTATATGCTACAATTGTCGAAAACCCGGACACATCATGGCCGATTGCCCGAAGTTCAAGAAGAAGATGTCTTCCTCCTACAAGCCAAAGAAGCCGGAAGAAAAGAAAGCGTACAAGGGAACTTGGGATTCGGAAAGCGAGTCTGAAGAAGAAGTGGACACCGCGAACATGTGTTTCATGGCAAACACACCAAAGGTAACCCCTCAATCTTTTGATGAGGAAGATGATGAATTGAGTAAAGAAGTTCTTGTGCATGCCTTTGTTGAACTCTCCGAAACATATGACAATAAGAAGATTGAATGTTTTAAATTACAAAAGGAAGTTGCTTTTCTTAAAAATCAACTTGCTATGGTTTCTAAAGAAAAAGATGATATTTCTTCCAATCTCATTTCTATTCAAAATGAATTTAGTGCCTACAAGGTTTCTTGTAAGGCTAAATCTCCTATGGTTGATGAAAAAGAAATTTCTTCTTTAAAATCTAAAATGGTTGATTTTGAAAAGGTTTTGAAAGATTGTGCTTTTAACACTAAGAAACTTGAAGAAAAATTTTCTAAAAAGCACACCTCTCATGCTAAAGATTCACATGTTAAGATTCCTCATGCTCACACTACACACAAATCATCTCATGCTCACAATTCTCATGCTCACAAATCACACACTCACTATGCTTTTAAATATGGTAGAGTGTATAGATGCACATATTGTGGTAAAAATGGACATTTGGCTAAGTTTTGTTATGATCAATTAAATAGATCAAATAATCTTGTTTGGGTTCATGGCACTAACCCTTTAGGACCCAAGAAAATGTGAGTACCAAAATCAAGTCCTAAATTGTTTGATGTAGGTACACACCAAGGCTCCAAGACGTAGGGAGCGGTGGTACCTTGATAGTGGTTGTTCAAGACACATGACGTGGGATATCAATAACTTTACAACCCTATCAAGATACGAGGAAGGTAGCTCCATCACCTTCGGGGATGACTCCAAGGGCACTATCATCGGTATAGGTAACATTCAAATTGGTGCATCTCCCATTATAGAAAATGTTGTACTTGTTGATTGTTTAAAACATAATTTGCTTAGCATTAGTCAATTTTGTGATCGTGGACTTAAAGTTATTTTTGATGATTCTTCTTGCAAGATTGTTGATGTTAAAACCAATGATTGTATTCTCACCAGTTTTCGTGATGATAATGTTTATATCATTGACATGCTTAATGTAAAATGTTCTACTAAATGCTTAAATGCTTTTGATGAAAATTCTTGGCTTCGGCATAGAAGATTAGGACATGCATCTTTTGACCATCTTTCTAGGATTAATTCAAAGGAATTGGTGAAGGGTATTCCTTGCTTGAAGTTTGAGAAAGACCGCATTTGTGGTGCGTGTCAACTTGGGAAACAAACCAAGTCTTCCTTCAAACAATCAAGGATATCATGTCAACTAGGCCTTTAGAATTAATTCATATGGATCTTTTTGGCCCTACTAAAACTAAGAGCTTAAATGGTATTAGATTTGCATTTGTTTTAGTTGATGATTTTTCCCGTTTCACTTGGGTTTGCTTCTTGGAACATAAAGATCAAACTTTCTCTCATTTTAAGATTTTTTGAAAAAGAGTTGAAAAAAAAAAGGGTTTTTCGATTTTGAAAATAAGGAGTGATAGAGGCGGTGAGTTTGTGAACCAACTCTTCATGACTTATTGTGATGAAAAGAGAATCAAGCATGAAATGTCTTGTCCTAGAACTCCGCAACAAAATGGAGTTGTAGAAAGGAAAAATAGAACACTTCAAGAGATGGCTAGGACAATGATAAGTGAGTATGACCTCCCTCAATATCTTTGGGCCGAGGCCGTAAACACCGCATGCTATATATCAAATAGTATTTATTTGTGTAAAAATTCTTCTAAAACATCTTTTGAAATGTATCATTCTAGAAAACCTAATGTTGCTTACTTCAAAGTTTTTGGATGCAAGTGTTTTGTTTTGAACACTAAAGATAATTTGGGTAATTTGATGCTAAGGCTATTGAAGCAATCTTTGTTGGATATTCTACAACTAGTAAAGCTTATAGAGTATTCAACAAATCTTCACTTACCATTGAAGAATCCTTGCATGTTAAATTTGAAGAATCTAATGTGTTTGTTGAGAATGTTGTAGAGATTAAACCATTAGGTGAAAACATGGAGAAACTATCCTTGAAGGACTCACCCACTCAAGAAGATAAGCAAGAATCAATTGGTGATGTTCGAGAGGATAAAGAGGAAAGCTCTCAACCGCTTCCTAAAGCTTGGAGATACGCTACAAATCATCCCAAGGAGCTCATCTTAGGTGATGCATCTAAAGGAGTAACAACTCGCTCCAAACTCCATGACCTATGTGGTAACTTTGCTTTCATTTGTCATGTTGAACCCAAAAGCATCCTCGAAGCGGAGGCGGACTCATATTGGTTGCTAGCCATGCAAGAGGAACTCAATCAAATTGAGCACAACCAAGCTTGGCACCTTGTTCCTAGGCCCCACGATAGACCAATAATTGGTACTAAGTGGATCTTTAGGAATAAGATGGATGAGTCCGGAAATGTGATTAGGAATAAAGCTAGGTTAGTGGCCCAAGGTTACACTCAAGTTGAGGGAATTGACTTTGAGGAGACCTTTGCACCCGTAGCACGGCTTGAAGCCATACGGATGACACTAGCTTTTGCATCTTTCAAAAATTTTGAACTTTTTCAAATGGATGTGAAAAGTGCATTTTTGAATGGATTTATAAATGAAGAAGTTTATGTTGCTCAATCTCCCAGTTTTGTTAATCATGATCATCCCGATTTTAGTTTTAAACTTGACAAAGCTTTGTATGGTTTGAAACAAGCTCCTAGAGTTTGGTATGAAAACTTTCTAGTTTTCTCATTTCAAATGATTTTATTAAAGGCAAAGTAGACACAACCCTATTCACTAAGCATGTTGATAATGACATTTTAATTGTGCAAATTTATGTTGATGATATAATTTTTGGTTCTACTAATGAGCTTTTATGCAAGGATTTTGAAAAGGTTATGCAATGTGAGTTTGAAATGTCCTCAATGGGTGAGCTTAATTTCTTTCTTGGACTCCAAATCAAGCAACTGCAAGATGGGAACTTCATATGTCAAGCCAAATATGCAAAGGAACTCGTGAAGAGGTTTGGACTTGAAGACTCAAAGGTGTGCAACACTCCCATGGCTACAACAACCAAGCTTGATAAGGACGACCAAGGTAAAAATGTTGATATTAAATTGTTTAGAAGCATGATAGGAAGTCTTTTGTATTTGACGGTGAGTAGGCCGGACATAATGTTTAGTGTGTGTCTTTGTGCTAGATTTCAATCGTATCCCAAAGAGTCCCATCTTATTGCGGTAAAATGCATTATTCGTTATATTAAGGGAACGATTGGAATGGGTCTATGGTATCTGAAAACCAGAGATTTCTCAATGACGAGTTATTCCGATGCCGACTATGCGGGTTGTAGAGTAGATAGAAAGAGTACTAGTGGGACATGTCAATTTCTTGGTAATTGTCTTGTTTCATGGTCCTCTAGGAAACAAAATTCCGTAGCTCTCTCAACCGCCGAGGCGGAGTATGTTGCCGCGGGGGCTTGTTGTGCACAAGTCCTTTGGATGAAACATACTCTCCTTGATTATGATTTGCATTATAAGAATATTAAAATATTTTGTGATAATACTAGTACAATACATTTGACTAAGAATGCAAATCAACATAGTAAGACCAAGCACATTGAGATTAGATATCACTTTCTTAGAGATCATTTTGAGAAAGGTGATATTGATATTGATTATGTTTCCACGAATTTACAACTAGCCGATATTTTCACTAAACCTCTTGATTTTGCTAGATTTTCCTTTATTTGTGGAGAACCTAATGTTTGTGTTATTGAATAAAAATGTTTTCTTAACCCTTTTTGATGTATGACAAAAAGGGGGAGAATGACTTTATGAGATAAAGGGAGAATGAGTTTACATAATATAAATTCATATGGTCTTGGTTCTATATGAGTTTATATATGATATGTTTGTGTTTCTAAAAGTGTTTTGCAAAGTGTTTTGCAAGTTTTGCATGAGTTTTAAATTTCATGGTTTTTGCTTGTTTCATATAGCATTATTTGAGGGGGAGCTTTTTCCTCCCTATATTTTTTGCTAATAGCCTATTTGTTTTGTCATCATCAAAAATGAGGAGATTGTTGGCCCATAAGGTTACACTCTCCATTTGTTTAGAGTTTTGATGATGACAAACCAAATAAGAGCTATTTGGTACTAATGAATTTGTTCAAGATAAGTTTCAGGTTTGTACCATGTTTGGAGGGCATTGCTTAGCTATTTCAAGAATTTCTAAGTTCATGAAGCATAGAAGGCTTATGGCACATCAAGGAAGGAATTTAGAAGAAAAGGCTCTAGCAAGGCATTGCATAGCTCAAGACTTGAAGATTGTTCAAGAAGACTTCATTAGTTTTGTTTCTAGTTTTATAGTTTTGTTAAAGAATAGTGAATAGGTTTGAAGCTCCATCACACACGTTTTTGCGCACATCTTTATTCCAAAAATATTTCTTTTAATATGTACAAAATATTTTAGTATACAATCTTCTGCCTACAAATTCATCTTTATGTTTTATTCATATTCCAAATCAAAAATATTTTTGTTTAAAATCAAAGTCTCTTCAAAATTCCGTTTATATTGTGGCTTTTGACCTGAGCTGGTCGACCGCCGGGTCGACCGACCCTATGTCAGGTCTCGCCGGTCGACCGTCCGAGACGACCGTGGTTCTGGCAGCAGTGCGTATCCGTGTGCACGTTTCACGATCGACCGGACGGTCGACCCGTGCTTGCCTGACTGTAAGACATCTGCTCTCTGTTTGTTTGGGTCGATCGGGCGGTCGACCGCGAGCCTACAACGGCTCTTATTTTTGAACTTGCGGTCGACCGGCCGGTCGACCGAGGTAGCCATTTGAACAGTAAACGGCTATTTTTCTGAGCTATTTTATTTTTGTCTTTTTGTGTTTAAAATGTGTTTAAAGGATATATTTTGAACTTAATACTCACTGATTAAGCTTAAGTTAGTTTTATCTTTAAACCCTAGCCCTCTCCTATAAATAGGGGTGTTTGGGGAGAGATTCATTCACTAATTGATTACAAGAAAAATTTGCAAAAATTTCAAAAGTTTAAGGCATTCTAAAGAGCTTTGTTTCTTGGTTTTTGTGCTGAAATTCTCTCTCATTTTCTGAAGTGTTTTGAAATACTCTCTGATTTCTTTCTCCTTCTTCACTTACAAACAATAGCTATCATTCCTACTCATTGTTCTCTAAGGACCTTTGTAAGGGAAGAGAATTTTGCAAGAGAGAGTTTGTGGTCTTTTGACTACTAAGAAATTACTTGTTCTTGAGATTGTGGAGTTGGGTACTCCGGTGTAATTTGTAACATCTTTGTGATAGTGAAAGTAGTTAGAATCCTTCTGGGGATGGCGGGGATGTAGAGCTGGGTGCTCGAACCTCAATAACAATTCTCGGTGTTTGCATTTGGTTTACTTGCATTTGATTCTTGCTTTACTTTCTTTGCTACTATCACTTGCTTTCAATCTTTATTGCAATATTCACTTGTTTCATACATCTTGTCAATCATAGTCCCATACAACAAGATTGCATTGTGCACCTCCAACTCATTTCAAGAGGAATCAAGAGGAAGGAATTCAGAGCCCTTTGTGGGGAATTCGGCTTCTAGTCTTGCTTTGGGCGATTGTTGCATCATTACTTTTAAATTGTGCATTGATTAGCATCATCACCTATTCACCCCCCTCTAGGTGATTTTCAAACACATATATTAAACAATTTGAACCATTTTTGTGTTCTTGAAATTCTGCCTTAAACCGAAAACCGTATTTTCTAAAACTAGGATTTTTGAAATGGAAATTTCATTATTTCAAAACATATGTAAATACAAAAATATGATATTAAAAAAACTTTGAAGCATGTTGTATATGGATAGAATCCAATATACATGAAATATAGTATATCTATGTTTTTGACATTAAATCCAAAAATAAGTTTTGTTTAAATACAAAACTCCAAACACATGAATAGGCTTATCGAAATAAGTTTTTCTAAGTATATGCAGCATAGATGTATATAGATCAAATCTAATATACATTAAACCATGTAAACTTGTTTTGATTCTATCTATTCATGAAAACCAAGATCGGTTAAACTGAAAACCAAAACATGAAAATTTAAACTGAAAACATGTGTGTGTTGTGAACTTGAGCATAGCACCCTATCTAATCTTTACTATGAGATCTAAACAAACTATACTAAAATAAATCGATGTCTTCTTGTAGAACGCCATCTTCAAGTCGACTCGATCTAAACGTGATCCACCGAGCTTGACTCCAACCGAGTGCTAGATGTGAACTCGACGCTCGAGCTCTTGAATCACCATGTGAAAGCTCTAAAATACCTTTGTTAAAGCTAATCATCAACTAATATCTTGGTTAAATATCTGAAACTAAATATCACAAGATTATTAGTAAACTATAATTACATGAGTTAATCATCATCAAAAATAGAGTGAATGGCCTCTGGGCCAACACATTAGACATTAAAATGATTTAAATAGCAGAGTCTTATTACAAAATAAATGTGAAAATATGACAATAAATAATGCAATATCAATGACCGGTTACGTACACCCCCACACCTATCTTTTACTCATCCTCGAGCAAGACAAATGAAAAGCAAAATATAGATAACCTAATCTAACTCAATTTTGTAGGATTCATAGTAGCAATTAACACATGCAACAAGTTGTTAAACCTTTAGGTTACCTCTAGATGACAAGTTTATCTCGTGAGGGTTTTTAGTGGATTACACCTACAAAATCTATAAAGAAAAACAAAGTGTTAGTATTTTGAAAACAAATTTTGATGAAGAAAAATCATATTTGAAGTATTATTACAAAATTTCAAGTAATCAATAAGTCATAGGAATACCAAACTATTCATTCTTAAACTTAGTCACTATTCAAAAACTTGTAATCAATCAACGTAAGGATTCAAATTGAATTTCTCATCTAGTCTATTATTTACCCTCTGATATGCACCTTTATGACTGTGAATAAGAATTTTTTAACTCTAACTCTAATGCTTTATTTTACACATATTATAGCGGTAATACCTCTTAGTTCTATTAGGCTTTTTAATTTGCCCATATAATGAGCCTTTAGTCTGTGACTCCCAAAACAGACGATCGTAGGGCATAGGGTGAGAAAACACCCCAAAGACTTAAGGACTCAAATCAAATAAGGCCACAAAATTAAGAATTTTTATTTATAGTATGGGGCACTTTTAGAGTGAGTACTTATAAGAAGATTTATCTGAAGAAATGAAAATATCTCAACAAGAGAGATCGCGCACTTAAAGCGTTGATCTAATGACCATAACCTTGCTATTTTCACAGCTTGGTTAAGGCCCCTGGCAAATGGATTTTACCTTATCTTCACACGCTTATCCTACTGCTTCTCCTCCTATAAATACCCCACTACACAGAGAAGGGAAACGTACATAGAAGAGACTTAACATTTCTTACTTTATTCTTAAGACTAGGATTCTTTGTTAGTTAGTTGCAATTAGTTGTAATTCCATTTTTTTATTTCTGTTCTAGCTTAGACCAGAAAGTGAGAGAGAGAGGGGGAAGAGAGAGAGAGAGGAAATGAGTGTATAATCCATTATTGAAGTGACAATCAAAGGAGAATCATCTTATTTTTCAACACTTCTCGATCTGTCTGGTATGTTAGTTTTTACTTTAAACAACCTAATTGAACCATTTGTATGCCTAAGTCCAAGCCTTACATTATACTAGTATTCTTGAAGGCACATGAGGATCGATAATGGTTTTTGAACTAACATTTCGAAGTTAATTCTTAAACTTGTTTTATTCCATGCTTTCTTGTTTGGCTTAATGGTTTAACATTCAACATAAGAACAATTTCAAGACTTAGTTAAGTATCCAAAATCTATCTTATCTGCTTTACTTCAATTCTCTTAAACTATAAGATTGAACTTGTTGCCTATGATCACATTGAGGCACTTAACTTTCAAGAGAAGAATATAGAGTTGAGTAAAATATTAATGAGCCAAAATCATCCCTCTTTCTAAAAATAAACTCATTTTCTCTCTACTCTAGCTTTCTTTAAATTCTTCAAAATCTCTTTCTTAATTTAACTTTTTAGTTCTCTTTAAATAAACTCCAAATCAACCATAGTCTTTTCTTTTTCCTTTCTTCTTAAAAAATGGATAATCTGAACTTGTTTTCTCAACGAAAACACTGAAATGCTTGCATCGCATATCTCCTCATGAAAATGACTCATTAGTCCTAAGCTACATGACATTTTAAATTCAATTACCAACTCAATCTTCCAATTTTATTTCTTTACTCTTTTTGGTGTTTTAGAATTGCTGGGTTTAACTCGAATCAAAATTTTAGCGCCATTGCCGGGGAGGAAATGATATTTTTTTTTGTGATTGAACAAGTTTGTTCTCTGTTTTAGGGTGCATGTACATTTTTCAAGATTGTAAAGAGTGCATAGTATATATTGTAGCTTTGTGCCTCTGCTCTTGAAAGCAGAGCACAGAAGCCTACTTTTTAGCTGCGCAAATGTGGCAAAAGTTGCGCAAACGCGGCTATAGTAGAGAACTACTAATTGTGCTTTCTGCAGGGTGCATCTGCTTGGCAAAAATATATTCTGAAACTATTATTTTCTTGAAATTGCTATTATTTGTGTTTACACACTATTTTAAATCCAACAGTGACCATTTGTTGAAATTGTTACAAGAACATTTAGACTTGCAATCTACGCATTTGTCTAAATATGTTTTATTTCAATTACTGTTGAAGAACGCTGGAGAAAATATATGTTTTCATTGCATCTACCTTAGGAAACATAGTTGGGTGATTTACTTGCTTTTGAGTATTATTTTTGCTAAATTCTTGCATCACTGTATAAAATAATATTAAAGGTAAAATCAAATACAAGATAAGGGGGGAGTCGTTACCCTTTCTTGGCCCACAAACCATCTCCACGCACTTACAACCTAAACCTAATTTAAAATCTAATAGACATTGGACCTACGAACATCTTAGACTCACTGGGAGTTTGACCTAAGAAGGAAGTTGTTAGAATTTGACTAGTTAAATCAGTGTCAAGGTTGAGAATTAAGAGGCGAAAGCTCGAAGAACAGTGGCTTGGCATAATTTGACATCTTACTTTAGTACGGATACCTCCCACTGATATTGCCACCAACCTGGTCGATTAACTTGTGGTCAGATTGTTGCAATATCCCTCCCGTGGATAGTCGAATAGTTAGGAGTCGTCTAAGCTTAACTTAGAATAGGCTTGGTTGATTTTTTTTATTTTTGTTCGATTGGTGATCTTGTTTGTGGTGTATTGTACATGAAAGTGTTGTCAAGAGACCCAATCCAGATTAGCTAGAAAATGTTCACCATCCAAACTAGAATCAAAACCAGATCTAGTTATGGCCCAACCAATATCTTTATAGAATAGATTCTATCCCATTAGGACATCCCTTCCTTCTTGCATTTGGCTCCCACAAGCTAATAACAACAATTTCAAAACTCAAGCCATAATTCATCAACACTCTCTCAAAGTTTCATGGTCTAAAGTCTGAGGATGCGTACTTCTTCATAAGAAAATATAAAGAATTATGCCTTATGATGAGAATACACCAGTTAGGAGATGATGTAGTTAGGTTACGTTTCATCCCTTTCTCCTTTAATGACCTAGCCAAGAAATGACCATACAGTTTATCGGTTTATTTTATCACATCATGGGATGATTTTGTCAAAATCTTCTTGAAGAAATTCTACCCTATCCAGAAAATCGCACTCATTAGGACGAACATCATACAGTTCAAGTAAAAATCTAGTGAACCATTTTGGACGTACTTTGAATATTTCAAGGATTTCCTTGCCCAAGTCCTCATCATGGCATAAAGAGTGGCGACAATGCTAATTTCTCTAAAGTTCTCATCATGGAATAGAAAAGGGGCGACAATGTCAAATTCTCTACGATGATTTAGACTACAAAACTAAGACCCTCTTAGAAATCATGTGTCAAGGGGGATTCTTGCAAAAGGATAAAAACTAAGGGTGGAACTTATTTGATGATCTAGCTGAGAAAATCATCCAATGGGAACTGACTCTCAAAAAGTCTAGAAATACAAACCCTATCTCTTCAAAAGGAGGTCTCCATTCCATTGAATCATTCATAGCTGTCGAGGCTATAACTGCAAACTTAGTAAAAAGACTGGAAGCTTTAGAAATAGAAGAGCCTATTCCAGTAAACCAGATCAGCCCAAACTAACTTCCAACTTTATGCTGCACCTATTGCTAAGCCATGAACCATGTGTTTAAAGAGTGTCTTATGTTTAATGCTCAACAAATATTCCCAACAAATGAATGCGGCCTACTCAAGGCCCAATAACAATCTCTACACTCAAACATACAATTTTGGCTAGAGAAATTATCCGAATTTCTTATGGAGCCCAAACAACCATGACCACTCAAGTTCAAACAATTCCAACCACTTCCAACTTTTCATGCAAAATACGGGAAAAGTGTTAAGCAACAATAGTTAAGGCATATCTAGGTTAAAAGTTCATATGATTTAGCTAACGAGTTCACTAAGTAAGAGGCCCAAGGGTACTTTGCCTAGTCATTCTTAATGAACCCTAGAACTTCTTGTCAAGCCTATTTGGCTGAAGGTTAGTAGTTGAATCAATGCAATGTGGTTCATACATTGAGGTTGGGTAAACAAGTTGATATCTAGTGTCAATGCCACTCAATCCTATCGTTGGTTTATCAAGAAGTTTATCAAGATTGCTAGACTCTTGACTGATCTTTTAGTTCGGGATTTGTCCTTCACTTTTGATAATAAATGCATAAATTTTTGGGAGAAGCTTAAAATAAAACTAATTTTTTTGTACAATTATTTCTATCCTGGATTAGTTAAGCCTTTCGAGATCATGTACGATGCTTCAATTTTGCCATAGGAACTGTCTTAGGAAAGCATATTCATAACAAGCAACATGTGATCTACTACTCAAATAGAATCCTTAATGATTCCCAATTGAACTAAACTACAACCGAGAATAAATTCTTGACGGTAGTATTTTCCTTAGAGAAATTTCGTCCCTACCTACTTGGATCAAAAACCACCATCTTCACTGATTATTTTGCGCTTAGGTACCTTTTGCTTAAGAAGGACACCGAGGCCTGACTTATTCGTTGGATCTTCTTTCTTCAAGAATTTGATCTCGAAATTCGAGACAATAATGGCATAAAAAATGTTGTCGCTGACCATCTCTCTTGTATCCCAATGCCCCCTCACAATGAATTGTCTATTAATGATGACTTTTAAGATGAACAACTCTTATATGCCTTTAGGGAACCTTGATTTGTCATCATAGTGAACTACTTAGTCAGAAACTAAACTCTATCTCATTGGTCAAAAAAGATGTCTACTGGTTCTTATCTCAATTTCAATATTTCTTTTGAGAGGAATCGTATCTTTTCAAGTATTGTGCCGATCAAACCATTAGGAGATGTATTCCTGATGAGGAAGTCAAAAGTGTTCCCTCTTTTTGTTATGAGCTCGCATGCAGAGGACACTTTGGTCCCCATAAGACTGCTAAAAAAGTGCTAGTTCTATTGACATACTTTTTTCAAAGATACCTTTGAATTCAGCAAGATGTGCCGAACATGTTAAATGGTAGGAAGGATATCAAAACAAAATATGATGTCCCCCAACCAATTCTAGAAATAGAACTTTTTGATGTTTGGGGGCATTGATTTTATGAGACCATTTCCAAGTGCATTTGGGAACCAATTGTTGGTCCCGAGATGATGCCAATTGCGGAACTTTCTCTGTTGGCACTTATGGATCTAAAATACCAAATCAACACAAATACTAAACAAACAAGGATTAAGTTAAACAAATAAATAAACTTGCAAAAAGGAAATCAATTCTCAGAATAGTTTAGACAAACACAAACACGAGAGATTTATTCTGGTTCGGTCCTCGTGACCTACATCCAGTCCCCAAGCCACCCGCTTGAGATTTTCCTTTATCCTTTATTTTGTACACCCAAAATCACAACCATGCACACCACTTGACAAATCCCCTTTGCCAAATGTGTACACCTTCTCTTCCACCAAGAGAACACCTTCTCTTCCACAAGAGAACACCTTCACCTTGTACAACTACTCTACACCAAGAAGCCACCCGTGTACAATGATTGCTTTGAGTATTACAACACTTTCCTATAAGCCTTGGTATTGTGTATGAATGTGGACAAGATCTAGTATAGGAGAAACTTCAGAGAACTTCACAAAGGAATTGAATTTTGGTGAAGAACAGAAGTTGGAATCAGTTTTCACGTTTGGCAGAATTTTTTTTATAAAGAAAACTGAAGATTTGGATGCTTATTTGGCCTTTGGTTTAACCACCCTTTATATAGCTGCAGACTAGGGTAAGTTAGGGTAGTTATAGGTGTAATTCAAATGATTGAAACGTTGGAAAACGTTGCATAAAAGACCAGATAACAGAAACTGTCCAACAGTCAGAAACTGCCTATAGTCGACTTACCTTTTGAGTTAGTCGACTATACCAGGAAATTTTCCAAAGATTAGTCGACTAGGTTTGACTATAAGTCGACTAGGTCAAGTCAAGTTTGAGTGATAGTTTTCTGGTTAACTGAATCAAGTCGACTGCAACTAACTTCAAGTCGACTGTGTTGGCCCAAAAGGTTACACTACACAATTGTTGAGTTTTGATTATGACAAACCAAATAAGAGCTATTTGGTACTAATAAGTTTGTTCAAAATAAGTTTCAGGTTAGTTCCATATTTGGAGGCCATTGCTTAGCTATTGCAAGAACTTCTAGGTTTATGAAGCAAGGAAGGCAATTAGCACATCATAGAAGGAACATAGAAGAAAAGGCTCTAGCAAGGCATAGCATGGCTCTAGCCTTCAAGATTGCTTAAGAAGACTTCAATAGATTTGTTTATAGCTTTATAGTTTTGTTAAAGAATAGTGAATAGGTTTGAAGCTCCATCACACACGTTTTTGCGTACATCTTCTTTCTAAGTTTATTTCCTATAATATGTACAAAATATTTTAACATACAATCTTCTGCCTACAAATTCATCTTTATGTTTTATACTTATCCCTATTCAAAAATATTTTATTTAAAATCAAAGTCTCTTCAAAATTCTGTGTATATTTTGGCTTTTGACCTGAGCCGGTCGACCGCCGGTCGGCCGACCCTGTGTCAGGTTTAGCCAGTCGACCGACCAAGTCGACTGAGGTTCTGGCAGCAGTGCGTATCCGTGTGCACGTTTCCCAATCGACCGAACCCTGTCTGACTGTAAGACCTTTGCTCTCTGTTTGTTTCGGTCGGTCGACCGAGAGCCGGGAACGGCTCTTTTTTTTTAACGCGGTCGACCGACCGGTCGACCGGGATAGCCGTTTGAACAGTAACGGCTATAATTTTAAACATGTTTTATTTTGTCTTTTTCTCTCTAATAAGGGTTTAAATGTTATTTGCTGATCCTAAAACCATCTGATTAGCCTTAAGTGAGTTTTATCTCTAAACCCTAGCCCTCTCCTATAAATAGGGGTGTTTGGGGAGAGATTCATTCACCCAATTAATTACAAGAAAAATTGCAAAAGTTTCAAAAGTTTAAGGCATTCAAAAGAGCTTGGTTTCTTGGTTTTTGTGCTGAAATTCTATCTCATTTTCTAAAGTGTTTTTCAAGAATTCTCTGATTTCCTTTTCTTTTCCTTTTGCACATAAGAGCTTCAAATCTTACTCATTGTTCTCTAAGGACCTTGTAAGGGAAGAGAATTTTTCAAGAGAGAGTTTATGGTCTTTTGACTACTAAGAGATTGCTTGTACTTGAGATTGTGGAGTTGGGTACTCCGGTGTATTTGTGATATCTTTGTGATAGTGAAAGTAGCTAGTAATCCTTCTGGGGAAGGCGGGGAAGTAGAGCTGGGTGCTCGAACCTCGATAACAATTCTTAGTGTTTGCGTTTGGTTTACTTTCTTGTGCTTCTTGCTCTACTTTCATTGCACTTATTACTTGCTCTCTATTGTTATTGTTATATTCACTTATTTTCATTCATCTTGTCAATCATAGTCTCATACAACAAGATTGCATTGCGCACCTCCAACTCATTTTAAGAAGAATCACGAGGAAGGAGTTCAGAACCCTTCATAGGGCATCAGGCTTCTAGTCTTGTTTTGAGAGATTGTTGCATCACACATTTTAATTGTGCATTGATTAGCATTATCACCTATTCACCCCCCTCTAGGTGATTTTCAATTGGTATCAGAGCTTGGACTCTAGGTTTGGCTTAACATCCATAGAGAGATCCTTAAAATTTGCTAATCAACATTTTCATTCATTCATTCATACACTTGTAAACATGGCCGATAACATCAAAACCCCTCCTAAATTTGATGGACTTAATTTCCCTATTTGGAAGGTTTGGATGACTATTTTCTTGCAATCTTTAGGTAGCCTAGTAGCTAAATCTTTGATCAAACCCTATGTAGTACCCGATAGTGATGAAAGCACTTGGACCGACTTTACCTTTAGAGAATATGAGGCTAACTCCAAGGCCCAAAATTCCCTCTTAACCGCCTTGAATGAGGATGACCTTACACGGGTAATTCATTGCCAATCCGCCTATGAGATTTGGCAACATTTATTGGTCACACACGAAGGGACTTCACAAGTCAAAAGAGCTAAGATAGATCTCTTAAGGTCCCAATATGAATCTTTTAAAATGATTGATGATGAATCAATTGATTGTATGATTACAAGGTTTACTAAAATCACCAATGCTCTTTCTTCTTTAGGTGATGATATTTCAAATGATCAAAAGGTGCGAAAAGTGATTCGGGCTCTTCCTTCTTCATGGGAGATAAAGGCCACCACCTTGAAAGAATTGAACGACAAGGATGAGATGGACCTCATTAGTCTCATTGGGAACTTAAAGACCCATGAGATGGAAAAGAAGGCAAGAGAAGAAGCCACTCCTTCAAAGAAGAAATCTATAGCCTTCAAGTCTTCATCCACTCTTGATGACGATGAAGAAGATGAAGAAGAAGATGAGGAGCTCTCCCTCCTTGTGCGAAATGTCAAAAGGATGTACCGGAAGAACAAGCTCAACTTCCAAAGAAAATTTGAAGGTAAAGAGGAGAGAAGAATTATTTGCTACAATTGCCAAAAACCCGGACATATTATGGCGGATTTCCCGGAGTTCAAGAAGAAGATGACTTCCTCCTTCAAGCCGAAGAAGCCGGAGGAAAAGAAAGCGTACAAAGCAACTTGGGATTCAGAAAGCGAATCCGAAGAAGAGGTGGATACGGCGAACATGTGTTTCATGGCAAACACACCTAAGGTAACCCCACAACCTCTTGATAATGAAGAAGATGAATTAAGTAAAGAAGTTCTTGTACATGCCTTTGTTGAACTTTCTGAAACTTATGACAATAAGAAGATTGAATGTTTTAAATTACAAAAGGAAGTTGCTTTTCTTAAAAATCAACTTGCTATGGTTTCTAAAGAAAAAGATGATATTTCTTCCAATCTCATTTCTATTCAAAAGAATTTAGTGCCTATAAGGTTTCTTGTAAGGCAAAATCTCCTATGATTAATGAAAAAGAAATTTCTTCTTTAAAATCTAAAATGATTGATTTTGAAAAGGTTTTGAAAGATTGTGCTTTTAACACTAAGAAACTTGAGGACATGTTTTCTAAAAAGCACACCTCTCATGCCAAAACTTCTCATGATAAAATTCCTCATGCTCACACTACACACAACACTTATTCTCACAATTCACATGCTTAAAAATCACACACTCACTATGCTTTTAAATATGGTAGAGTATATAGATGCACTTATTGTGGTTAAAATGGACATTTAGCTAAGTTTTGTTATGACCAAGTAAATAGATCAAATAATCTTGTTTGGGTTCATGGAACTAACCCTTTAGGACCCAAGAAAATGTGGGTACCAAAATCAAGTCCTAAATTATTTGATGTAGGTACACACTAAGGCTCCAAG
The DNA here is from genome assembly GCA_038442645.1 of Agave tequilana. NCBI lineage: Eukaryota > Viridiplantae > Streptophyta > Magnoliopsida > Asparagales > Asparagaceae > Agave > Agave tequilana. The sequence goes on from JAVJIF010004429.1 coordinate 205,681, forward strand.
ACGTAAGGAGCGGTGGTACCTTGATAGTGGTTGTTCAAGACACATGACGTGGGACATCAACAACTTTACAACCCTATCAAGGTACATGGAAGGTGGCACCGTCACCTTCGGGGATGACTCCAAAGGAACTATCATCGGTATAGGTAACATTCAAATTGGTGCAACTCCTATTATAGAAAATGTTGTTTTAGTTGATGGTTTAAAACATAATTTGCTTAGCATTAGTCAACTTTGTGACCGTGGACTTAAAGTTGTTTTTGATGATTCTTCTTCCAAGATTTTTGATGTAAAATCCAATGATTGTATTCTTACCGGTTTTCATGATAACAATGTTTATATCATTGACATGCTTAATTTAGATTGTTCCACTAAATGTTAAATGCTTTTGATGAAAATTCTTGGCTTTGGCATAGAAGATTAGGACATGCCTCTTTTGAACATCTTTCTAGGATTAATTTTAAGGAATTGGTGAAGGGTATTCCTCGCTTGAAGTTTGAGAAAGATCGCATTTGTGGAGTGTGCCAACTTGGGAAACAAACCTAGTCTTCCTTCAAACCAATCAAGGATATCATGTCAACTAGGCCTTTAGAATTAATTCATAGGATCTTTTTGGACCAACAAAAACTAAGAGTTTAAATGGTAGTAGATTTGCATTTGTTTTAGTTGATGATTTTTCTCGCTTCACTTGGGTTTTCTTTTTGGAACACAAAGATCAAACTTTTTCTCATTTAAAGTTTTTCGAAAAAGGGTTGAAAAAGAAAAAGGTTTTTCAATTTTGAAAATAAGGAGTGATAGAGGTGGTGAGTTTGTGAACCAACTCTTCATGACTTATTGTGATGAAAAGGGAATTAAGCATGAAATGTCTTATCCTAGGACTCCACAACAAAATGGAGTTGTAGAAAGGAAAAATAGAACACTTCAAGAGATGGCTAGGACAATGATAAGTGAATATGACCTCCCTCAATATTTATGGGCCGAGGTCGTAAACACCGCATGCTATATATCAAATCGTATTTATTTATGTAAAAATTCTTCCAAAACTTCTTTCGAAATGTATCATTCTAGAAAACCAAATGTTGCATATTTCAAAGTTTTGGATGCAAGTGCTTTGTTTTGAACACTAAAGATTATTTGGGTAAATTTGATACTAAGGCTTATAAAGCAATCTTTGTTGGATACTCTTCTACTAGCAAAGCTTATAGAGTATTTAATAGATCTTCACTTACCATCGAAGAATCCATGCATGTTAAATTTGAAGAATCTAATGTGGTTGTTGAGAATGTTGTAGAGATTGACCCATTAGGTGAAGACATGGAGAGACTATCCTTGAAGGACTCACCCGCTCAAGAAGAAAAGCAAGAACCTATTGGTGATGTTCAAGAGAATAAAGAGGAAAGCTCACAACCGCTTCCTAAAGCTTGGAGATACGCTATAAATCATCCTAAGAAGCTCATCTTGGGTGATGCATCTAAAGGAGTTACAACTCGCTCCAAACTCCATGACCTATGTGGTAACTTTGCTGTCATTTCTCATTTGAACCCAAAACCATCCTCGAAGCCGAGGCGGACTCATAATGGTTGCTAGCCATGCAAGAGCTACTCAATCAATTTGAGCACAACCAAGTTTGGCACCTTATTCCTAGGCCCCACGATAGTCCAATAATTGGTACTAAGTGGATCTTTAGGAATAAGATGGATGAGTCCGAAAATGTGATTAGGAATAAAGTTAGGTTAGTGGCCCAAGGTTACACTCAAGTTGAGGGAATTGACGTTGAGGAGACCTTTGCACCCGTAGCACGGCTTGAAGCCATACGGATGACACTAGCTTTTGCATCTTTCAAAAATTTTAAACTTTTCAAATGGATGTGAAAAGTGCATTTTTGAATGGTTTTATAAATGAAGAAGTTTATGTTGAACAACCTCCCAGTTTTGTTGATCATGTTCATCCCGATTTTGTTTTTAAACTTGATAAAGCTTTGTATGGATTGAAACAAGCTCCAAGAGCTTGGTATGAAAGGCTTTCTAGTTTTCTCATTTCAAATGATTTTGTTAAAGGGAAAGTAGACACAACTCTCTTTACTAAGCATGTTGATAATGACATTTTAATTGTGCAAATTTATGTAGATGATATAATTTTTGGTTCTACTAATGGGCTTTTATGCAAGGAGTTTGAAAAGGTCATGCAACTTGAATTTGAAATGTCTTCAATGGGTGAGCTTAATTTCTTTCTTGGACCCCAAATCAAGCAATTGCAAAATGGGACATTCATAAGTCAAGCCAAGTATGCAAAGGAACTCGTAAAAGAAGTTTGTACTTGAAGGATCAAAGGCTTGCAACACTCCAATGGCAACTACAACCAAGCTTGATAAGGATGATCAAGGTAAAAATGTTGATGTAAAATTATATAGAAGCATGATAGGAAGTCTTTTGTATTTAACGGCAAGTAGGCCGGATATCATGTTTAGTGTGTGTCTTTGTGCTAGATTTCAATCGTGTCCCAAAGAGTCCCATCTTATTGCGGTAAAACTCATTATTCGTTATATTAAGGGCACAATTGGAATGGGTCTGTGGTATCCGAAAATCGGAGATTTCTCAATGACGAGTTATTCGGATGCCGACTATGCGGGTTGTAAAGTAGATAGAAAGAGTACTAATGGGACATGTCAATTTCTTAGTAATTGTCTTGTTTCATAGTCCTCTAGGAAACAAAATTCCGTAGCTCTCTCAACCGCCGAGGCCGAGTATGTTGCCACGGGGGCTTGTTGTGCACAAGTCCTTTGGATGAAACATACTCTCCTTGATTATGATTTGCATTATAACCATATAAAAATATTTTGTGACAATACTAGTACTATTCATATGACTAAGAATGCAAATCAACATAGTAAGACCAAGCACATTGAGATTAGATATCACTTTCTTAGAGATCATTTTGAGAAAGGAGATATAGATATTGATTATGTTTCTACGGATTTGCAACTTGCCGATATTTTCACTAAACCACTTGATTTTTCTAGATTTTCCTTCATTTATGGGAACTTAATGTTTGTGTTATTGAATAAAAATGTTTTCTTAACCCTTTTTGATGTATACAAAAAGGGGGAGAATGAGTTTATGTTATAAGGGGAGAATGAGTTTATGAGTTTATGGATTATGAGTTCATATTATGAGTTCATATGGGTTTTGGTTTTGATGTGTTTCTATGAATTCATGTTTTTATTAATGTGTTTCTATGAATTCATGTTTTTTTTTTGTTTTTGCAAGTATTTTATTTCATGGTTTTTAATCCTATGATTTCTGCTTGCACCTTACATTGTTTTTATGATAGCATAATTTGAGAGGGAGCTTTCACCTCCCCTATATTTTTGCTTATAGCCTATTTGTTTTGTCATCATAAAAAATGGGGAGATTGTTGGCCCAAAAGGTTACACTACCCAATTGTTGAGTTTTGATGATGACAAACCAAATAAGAGCTATTTGGTACTAATAAGTTTGGTCAAAATATGTTTCAGGTTAGTACCATATTTGGAGGCCATTCCTTAGCTATTGCAAGAACTTCTAGGTTCATGAAGCAAGGAAGGCAATTTGCACATCATAGAAGGAACATAGAAGAGAAGGCTCTAGCAAGGCATAGCATGGCTCTGGACTTCAATAGATTTGTTTATAGCTTTATAGTTTTGTTAAAGAATAATGAATAGGTTTGAAGCTCCATCACACACGTTTTGCGCACATCTTCTTTCTAAGTTTATTTCCTATAATATGTACAAAATATTTTAACATACAATCTTCTGCCTACAAATTCATCTTTATGTTTTATACTTATCCCTATTCAAAAATATTTTTTTAAAATCAAAGTCTCTTCAAAATTCTGTGTATATTTTGGCTTTTGACCTGAGCCAGTCGACCGCCCGGTCAGCCGACCCTGTGTCAGGTTTAGCCGGTCGACCGAGGTTCTGGCAGCAGTGCGTATCCGTGTGCACGTTTCCCGGTCGACCGAGCAGTCGACCGAACCCTATCTGACTGTAAGACCTTTGCTCTCTGTTTGTTTCGTTCAACCGGTCGGTCGACTGAGAGCCGGCAACGGCTCTTATTTTTGAACTGCGGTCGACCGACCGGTCGACCGGGATAGCCGTTTGAACAGTAACGGCTATAATTTTAAACATGTTTTATTTTTTCTTTTTCTCTCTAATAAGGGTTTAAATGTTATTTGCTGATCCTAAAACCCTCTGATTAGCCTTAAGTGAGTTTTATCTTTAAACCCTAGCCCTCTCCTATAAATAGTGGTGTTTGGGAAGAGATTCATTGACCCAATTAATTACTAGAAAAATTGCAAAAGTTTCAAAAGTTTTAGGCATTCAAAAGAGCTTGGTTTCTTGGTTTTGTGCTGAAATTCTCTCTCTTTTTCTGAAGTGTTTTTCAAGAATTCTCTGATTTCCTTTTCTTTTCCCTTTTGCACACAAGAGCTTCAAATCTTACTCATTGTTCTCTAAGGACCTTGTAAGGGAAGAGAATTTTTCAAGAGAGAGTTTGTGGTCTTTTGACTACTAAGAGATTGCTTGTACTTGAGATTGTGGAGTTGGGTACTCCAGTGTATTTTTGATATCTTTGTGATAGTGAAAGTAGCTAGTTATCCTTCTGGGGAAGGCGGGGAAGTAGAGCTGGGTGCTCGAACCTCGATAACAATTCTTGGTGTCTGCGTTTGGTTTACTTTCTTGTGCTTCTTGCTCTACTTTCATTGCACTTATTACTTGCTCTCTATTGTCATTGTTATATTCACTTGTTTTCATTCATCTTGTCAATCATAGTCTCATACAACAAGATTGCATTGCGCACCTCCAACTAATTTTAGAGGAATCACGAGGAGGAGTTCAGAACCCTTCATAGGGCATCCGACTTCTAGTCTTATTTTGAGCGATTGTTGCATCATAATTTTTAATTGTGCATTAATTAGCATTATCACCTATTCACCCCCCGTCTAGATGATTTTTAGACTGGACCAGCTATTAGTCGACTAGGGGCATAGTAGTAGTCGACTACAAGTTGCTATTAGTCGACTATATTTGACTGTCAAGTCGACTAATGCACAAATAGAGAGTTGGGTTTATTTTGGATACATGACTAGTCGACTAGGGGGTTTGGGTTAGTCGACTACAAAATGTATTAGTCGACTAATAGGGTATATAAGTCGACTAATGGTCAATGATATGTGTGTGTGTGTATCAAGGCTTTTGACATGCTATTTTATTTGTACAAAATACATCATATCAACTCTCTTTGGGACATCTTGATCATGTAGAACTCTTGATTTGTCTTGTGCTGGAGCTCCAAATGAAATGCTTCACAAAAGTCTTCATCAAAACAAGTTCCAACATTCTCCCCCTTTTTGATGATGACGTTTTGTGTGCACAAGTGCTCCCCCTACAGAAAATATGTTATATTTTCCTCCCCCTGTAGAAATTGGGTTATAACAAATATAGAAATACTTTGTTCTCCCCCTGCAACAAATATATCAATAAATATTTATATATATGTTCATATAAACTTTTATATGGTACCTACAAGATAAACGTTAGATGATACCAAACATAAAAGAACATATTAACCTTTAGGAGTTCAAATCTATTTAGAATTTGGTTTCCACCTGTTAGTATACAAATAGTTGCATGAATTACATATATCATGAATGTATGATGAAATATATGTATTTTTATCATATATACTTAAATTCTTAGGAATCCATATAAACTTATTTTTCTTAGACTTTCTTTTTACAAAAGAACTATATGGATTACTACAATATGAAGATTTTTCAACAAATCCAATACTATGATTATTATGTGACAACTTCTGAAAAGATAATAAATCATTCAATTTTTCTTTTCCTTTATTGAACTTAGTCACATTTTGAAAAATCTTCATATTTCTTTTTGAAAACTAACATGTCTTTATCCAATAGAAATCCTTTCATTCAAAGACTTAGTTTCCTTTTTTAGAAAAATGTTTTCTTTTATAAACTTCTCATTATTATTTTTCAAAGATGATGTGACTTTTTCAAACTCATCTTTTTAGAATTTATAGAAGATACTTGTAAAGCATAACAAGAATTTTCATTTAAAAGTTCATTTTCTTTTGACAAAACTTTGTTTTTCAGTTTTTCATTTTTCAGATATTAAACAATTCATGAAATGCATCAGAAAGTTCAGTAAATGATATCTCATCATCTTCTAGTGCCTTGTAACATAGGTTGACACGTTCAGTGGTTTCTTCTTCATCAGAGGAAGAGGAATCACTGTATTCTGATGATGCTTCGTAGTTTTTCTTCCTTCTAAACTTTTTGCTCTTGTATTTATCTTTCTTTTTGAGCAAAGGGCAATCCATCTTCATATGACCTGGTTTATTGCAATTAAAGCGTTTGAATTTACCTTGCTTTAGGAATCTCCTGAATTTCTTTGAAAACATTGCCATCTCCTTTTTATCGTCATTGGAATCATCCGTGTCGGAAGATGCATGGAAGGCAATTTCTTTCTTCTTTGAGTGGTGTTGTCGTTCCTCCTTCTTTCTTTCTTCCAATTGTACTTCATATGCCATACCGATTAGGTTTTCTAACGTCATAGTTGAGAGATTATTGGCTTCTTCAATAGCGGTTGTCTTCTTCTCCCATTCTGATGTGAGTGCACGAAGGATCTTACGAACTCTTTCAACTTGGGTGTAGTCCTTCCAAAGATGCTAATGAATTGGTAATGTCGGTGAATCTTGTAACCATTTCGAATATGGTTTCATTCTCCTCCATTTTGAATAATTCAAACTGTGGACAAGAAAAGATATTTTAGACTCTTTAACTTTACTTGTGCCTTCGTGTGTTACCTGAAGAGTATGACATATTTGATGTGTAGAAGTAGCTGTTGAAACACGGTTAAACTCTTCTTTTGTTAAGGCACAGAACAAGGCATTCATCGCTTTGGCGTCAAGGTTCGCATTCTTCTTTTAATCATCAGTCCAAGCATTGTAGTTGGTTGATGGTTTGGTGTACGAGCTTCTACGATATTCCAAAGTTCGTAGTTGAGCGATTGCAAATAGATCTTCATTCTACACTTCCAATAGTTGTAGTTGGATCCGTCAAATAGCGGTGGACGTTGTGTAGAATGTCCTTTGAATTGGGATGAGGGAAACTCCGTTTCCATCCTTGCTTGTTGTTGACTAGGTATGCAGTGCTCTGATACCAAATGTTGGTCCCGAGATGATGCCAATTGCGGAACTTTCTCTGTTGGCACTTATGGATCTAAAATACCAAATCAACACAAATACTAAACAAACAAGGATTAAGTTAAACAAATAAATAAACTTGCAAAAAGGAAATCAAATCTCAGAAAAGTTTAGACAAACGCAAACACGAGTGATTTATCCTGGTTCGGTCCTCGTGACCTACATCCAGTCCCCAAGCCACCCGCTTGAGATTTTCCTTTATCCTTGATTTTGTACACCCAAAATCACAACCATGCACATCACTTGACAAATCCCCTTTGCCAAATGTGTACACCTTCTCTTCCACCAAGAGAACACCTTCTCTTCCACCAAGAGAACACCTTCACCTTGTACAACTGCCTCTACACCAAGAAGCCACCTGTGTACAATGATTGCTTTAAGTATTACAACACTTTCCTATAAGCCTTGGTATTGTGTATGAACGTGGATAAGGTCTAGTATAGGAGAAACTTCAGAGAACTTATCAAAGGAATTGAATTTGGTGAAGAACAGAAGTTGGAATCAGTTTTCAGGTTTGGCAGAATTTTTTTTTTAGAAAACTGAAGATTTGGATGCTTATTTGGCCTTTGGTTTAACCACCCTTTATATAGCTGTAGACTAGGGTAAGTTAGGGTAGTTATAGGTGCAATTCAAATGATTGAAACGTTGGAAAACGTTGCATAAAAGACCAGATAACAGAAACTGTCCAATAGTCAGATACTGCCTATAGTCGACTTGCCTTTTGAGTTAGTCGATTATACCAGGCAATTTTTCAAAGATTAGTCAAGTAGGTTTGACTATAAGTCGACTAGGTCAAGTCAAGTTCGAGTGACAGTTTTCTGGTTAACTGAATCAAGTCGACTGCAACTAACTTCAAGTCGACTGGACCAGCTATTAGTCGACTAGGGGCATAGTAGTAGTCGACTACAAGTTGCTATTAGTCGACTATATTTGACTGTCAAGTCGACTAATGCACAAACAGAGAGTTGGGTTTATTTTAGACACATGACTGGTCGACTAGGGGGTTTGGGTTAGTCGACTACAAAATGTATTAGTCGACTAATAAGGTATATAAGTCGACTAATGGTCAATGATATGTGCGGTGTATCAAGGCTTTTGACATGCTATTTTATCTTTACAAAATACATCATATCAACTCTCTTTGGGACATCTTGATCATGTAGAACTCTTGATCTGTCTTGTGCTAGAGCTCCAAATGAAATACTTCACAAAAGTCTTCATCAAAACAAGTTCCAACACCAATACTGGTTGCTATGGATTATATGTTCAAATTGGTAGATGCCATTCCTAGCAAGACTAATGGCAACGAAGTTGTTTTTAAGTTCTTAAAAGAGAACATTTTTTTTGCGCTTCAGAACCCCTCAAGTCATAATTAGCGATAATGGTACTCATTTCTATAATAGATCTTTTGAGGCTCTTATGCGAAAATATGCCATAATACATAGACTGTCCACACCATATCATCCCTAAACCAGTGGGCAGGTAGAGGTTCCCAATAGACAAATCATACTTATTTTGGAAAAGACTGTGAGCCAAAATTGAAAGACTGGTCCACTAAACTTGTTGATGCCTTATGGGTTTACAGGACTGGTTTTAAAATTATTCTAGAGATATCTCCTTATAAGTTAGTCTTTGAAAAGGCTTTCCATTTACTTGTTGAGTAAGAGCACAAGGGCTTATAGGCAATCAAGAAATTAAATTTGATCTAGATAAATCCGGTGACCTTCATAAATTGCAAAATTTTGAAATTGAGGAGATGAGGAATGAGGCCTATGAAAATGCAAAAATCTCAAAAAATGGGGTTAAGGTTTTCTTGATAAGTTTATCATAAGAAAAACTTTTGTCTCTAGACAAAAAGTCTTACTAAATAATTCTAGATTTCATCTTTTTCAGGAAAGTTAAAGGCAAGATGGACTAGGCCATTTATTATGAAAACTGTGTTCCCACCAGTGCTGTAGAGATCAGTGACCCTAAAAACGGGAATGACTTAAGGTCAATGATCAATGCCTTAAACTGTTCATTGAATCGGTGCTGGTAAATGAGACGACGATGGGTCTATTTGACCCACTGTATCAGTAACATCTACTTTTTTACATTTTATTTCATGTATATATACAATTCTTTTATACACTTGGGACAATGCATGAGATAGGTGTGGAGGAGGAGCACTAACATTAAAAAAAATTTCTTTCTGAAGTGAGAAACAATATTGATCTATTTTTGAACAAAATTAAATTTTAAGGAATTTTAGAATCTTAAGTAGGATTTCATATACTTGGTCAAAATAAGATTATTTGTTTAATTTTTAGGTTTAAGAAGAAAAATTGAAAAGTAATTTAGTCTTTATTTTTACCATGATGAAATATGCATACTTTATTCACGTACACACTTTGGGTTCAACAACAAAGATTCTTATGCCTTACATAAAAATTTATATATATTAAAAATCCTCTAATTAAGCTTGGTATTTGTATCTCATAAAGCATAAGTATTCACGCCTAAAAGTGGTCCACATTTCAAACAAAATCCTCAATTTTATGGATTTGTTTGCTCGAGTCCTTAAGTTGGGGTGTTTTCTCACCCGGTGCCCTAAGACCGTCTGGTTTTGGGTAACCGACTAAAGTCTCATTACATGGTCGAATTAGAAAGCCTAACAGAACTAAAGAATATCACCATAAAAAATATATGTAAAATAAGGTGTAAGAGTTAAAGTTGAAGAATCCCGAGTCAAACATTCACGATCACAATGTGCATATGATTTAGTGTAAAATAATAAATTATGTGAGAAATACGATTTTAATTCTTACCTTTAATGATTACAAGTTTTTTTAATAGAGACAAATTTTGGAGTAAACAATTTGGTGAACTTATGACTTATAGATTACTTAAGTTTTTGCAAAAGTTTGTCAAACATTTCTTCTCTCTCTTAAAAAGAATTTTCAAAAATACTAACATTTCTTAGATTCTTTTTAGATTTTGTGGGTGTAATCCACTAAAAACTCACCAGACAAATATCATCCTCTACGGGAAACCTAGAGGTTTAACGACTTGCTGCATATGCTCAGTGTAGTTGCTTGGCCTACGAAAGTGACTCAATAAAATCTTAGCCTTTAGATTTTGCTTTTTGATGAGCAAAAGATAGGTGAAGGGGTATAATTATTCTCGTGCATTGCATATGTCATGTCACATTTTCATATTTCTTAAAAACTATGCTATGTAATGGTTTTAATGTCTAGTGTTGTGCAAGTGTAATTAATGGAGAAAGAGGAGAAATAGACCAAGTTATCTTAATTAATCTGGATTAGTTAGAGACAAGATTATCCATTTAAGTAATAAACGGAGTGTTGGCCCAAAGGCCTTCCACTCTAGTTTTGATGATGATCAACTCATGTAGTTATGTTTACTAATATTCTTGTGTTTCTAAGTTTCAGATAATTAGCAGGATATTAGTTTTGGTGATTAGCTTCAACAAGGTGTTGGAAGCTTATCACGGTGATTCCGGTGCCAAAGCTTAAAGATCATACCTTTGCACTCGGTGGATCGCGTTTGGGAGCAAGTCTTCTTGATGACTCAAAGACTTAGGTATCCTAGTTTAGATTGTGAGTTTTAGATCCATTTATAAAGCTTAATATAGTTGATATGCTCAAGTGCACAATCACACACGTTTTATGATTGAGTTTTTGTTTTCATGAATAGTTTATCAAAACAAGTTTAAATTGATATATGTATAGTTGTTTCATTCTATACATGCATGCTTAATTTTTTTAAACAAACTTATTTTGACTATCCTATTCATGTTTTGAAAAAATCTAGTTTGATAAAATACAAGTTTTGTTTATGATAAAATTGGCAAGACACAAAAATGAATTGATATGATTGATATATGTCTTGAAATTTTTATCACAAGTTTGGTTATCAAAGTTAAATGATAAAACAAGTTTTGTGGATTTTTAGAAGTGTTAAAAGATTTTTAGAAAATATTTTACACTATTTTTCTGACCCAGATTTCAGTTCCAGACTTCAATCAGTCGACTAGCCAACCGAACTAGTCGACTTGAGGTGAAGCCGGTCGACCGGGACGGTCGACCGACATGCACAAGTCTGTGCACGTTTGGAGTCACTGGGACGGTCTACCGGGCCGGTCGACCGGGATGAGAGCTCTTCTCTCAGTTTGTTTCGGTCGACCGGACCGGTCGACCGCAGTTGCCCAACGGTCACATTTCTGACCGTTGGCGGTCGACCGGGCCGGTCGACCGTTGCCTGTCAGAGCTGCCAGCTCAGCTCTAACGGCTAGTTTTCTGTTTGGCCTATATAAACCCCATTCTTTTGGAATTTTGGCCAAGGTTTTTAGAGACAAAATTTCCAGACTTTCTCTATTGTTTTAAAAGAGTTTTTAAAAGAGTTTTGTGCTTTAAACTTCCAATCTTTATTGTTTTGGGTTTTTGGAAAATCAAAGAGAACTAGGTTTTGGGATTTTGATTTGATCTTTTATTTCTATCATATACAAGAGATTTCCCAAGTAGTTTTTCTTTGTTGCTTGTTTCCAAAAACACCTAGTTTCCACACTTGAGCCATATCTTCTATCCTAAACTATTAGGATCTTTGTCGTTATGGAAAAGAAAGAGAAAAGAGAGAGTTTTGAGGTTGTTATTGTAACCTCTAAGTTGTACACCCTTATTCTTGTTGTATCCCTCTTCGGTAGAGGTGATCGGGTGATTGGTTTGTGAGCCTCTTAGGTAGAGGTGTTTGTTGTAGTTGGCTACGGGCCGTATCCCTCTTCGGTATAGGTGGATTGTGGTTGTATAGCCTCGGTGGCTTTGTAAGGTTGAGAGAGGAGTTGGTACTCCTATAGTGGATTGGGAAATCCTACACGGCGGTGTAGGCGGGGATGTAGAGTTGGGTACTCGAACCTCGTAACAAATCTTTGTGTTAGCGTTTGATCCAATTACTCTCAACTCTACTCTCTTTACTTTCATACAAGCATCATTCTTTCATTGCATACATATCCTATTCATTGCTTGTGTTGCCTTGCATCTTTCATATTGCAATTCATCCTTATTGCTTGGCAAGATTGTGTGTGTGCATTGTATTGCTATATCCTTGATTGCTTGGATTGCTTGTGTGTGTGTGCCTAACTTATACTCATCCAACAAGAGCTTCACATAGCGCCTCAACCCATTTCAAGGGGAATCAAGAGGAGTTAGTCCAGAGCCTCGCAAGGGGAATTCGGCTACACTTGTTGAATTGTATTAGTTTGTGCAATACTTGCATTAGCTTCCGCATTAGTTTGCATTAAGTTTGCATTTAGTTTCTAGATTAGCATTTACACCTATTCACCCCCCTCTAGGTGTACTTTCAATTGGTATCAGAGCTAGTGCTCCTGATATTAAGCTTAACATCCTAGGAGTAAGATCCATTTGCTTGCTAATCTCTTGTTTGAATTTGTTGATTGCACACATATAGTTTACCATGGACTTCATGACCCCACCTAGCTTTGACCCTTCCAACATTGATGTTTGGAAGTATAGGATGTCCATGTATTTGAAGACCCTAGGCATACATGCTTATCTTGCCGCTACCAAGAAATGCTATCTTGGTAATGGTGATCATATAGGGGCCAATGCACTAGCCCTTGAGGCTATTAGAAGCACTTTATTAAAAGATGATCTTATACGTGTTTCTAATATTGATTCCGCCTTTGCAGTGTGGAATTTGTTGACAACAACAACCACCACCTCCAAGCTTCAAGTACAAATCCAAGAAGAGGAATCTAGTGGAGAATCCTAGTCACAATGCTTCATGGTCCAAGGGAATGACTCCCTTGAGGTACATTCGGAATCCCACTTAGATAGTGATGATGCTTGTTCTAGTTCTTCTAATGATCATATTGATGCCCATGCTTTGAATGAAGAACTATCTATAGTTTGTGAAGAACTATCTATAGTTTGTGAAAAACTAATTGAAAAATATAAGATTTTGAAAAAGAAAAGTCTAGAAATTGAAAAAGATAATAAAAGTTTGCGTTCTAGACTTGACATTGTTTTGCAAGAGAAAGAGGAAGTTTCTAATGAAAGGGATTCATTGAAATCTCAACTTGATCTTGCACTTAAAGAAAATGAATTTTTAAAATCGAAAAATGATTGTGAAACTCTTTTGAAGAAAAATGAAAATTTGTCTTCAAAAGTTAATTTTGTTTTAAAGGAGAATGTTGCTTTGAAAAACAAAATCATTTCTATTTCAAATGACTTAGATTCATGCTTAAAGAAAAATGATGTTTTGCAACATAAAATAGATGCACATATTTGCCATGCTAGGGTAGCTCCATCACCTATTGCATGCCACACTTCTTCTTTGATTAACAATGAAATATCCATGCTTAAGAAGAGAGTAGATTGTTTGGGCTCCACTATGAGCCAATGTGTCATGAACCATACACGGTTGGAAACTTTGCTTCGAAAGAAACAAGTTCCATTTTCTATGCATGCACACCCTCCACGGCATACACATGCTCCTCACGGACACCATCACACGTATGCTCATGTGTACACTAGTACACATTGTGGTCGAAAAGGCCACCTTGCTAAATTTTGTTATGATAGATTACATACTCCAAATTTAGCAAAGAATTTTGTTTGGGTTAGAGAAGGGACTAACCCCCATGGACCCAAAAGAGTATGGGTACCAAAGACCACCCCTCCTTTATTTGATGTAGGTGAGGGCTGTCACATGACGTGAGAGTGATGGCACCTTGGAGTGGATGCGTTCCGTACTTAAAGGAAATCAATTGGATGCATCACTTTCAAGGGATGATTTGGTGGAAAGGACCACCATGTTTTGGAGACAAGGAAAGTTGCCTTCTAAGGCTTTGGTAACGATTCCTAAACTCCTTATTATAGTTTACATGCTTTCATATTCATTTGTTTTATAGCATGTTTTCATTGTCTATGAATTAGTATGTACATGCCATGTTTATTAGATCCTTGACATACATATATAGTATTTGAGACACACATGCTTATATGAACCCATATTTAGTGTTCTCACCTTATGTTTAAGCTATAATGTACATCATGAATCTAATACACATGAATTTACATATTAATCATGTTTTAGCTTTTTCATGATGATTTTTATCTAGTTTTTGTACTTCATGTGGTATAAACTAGTTTAGATGTAGATATTATCAAAACTTGCATATATACATGTACACATAGTGAGAACAAATTGACTTTTATATGTTTGCACTTCATGCTCATTTGTACCCACTATATGCACTTGTATAAGCTAGTTTTGAGGATTCTTCCATTTATACTTGTCATACCTATTTTCACGCTTTTACTTCATGTATATGTATTTTAAATTCAAACCTAATAAATATACATGTATACCCGTCGAGTCTTTTGCCTTCATGCAATTACTTTTAATAGACTCGTTTACGGTTGGGATATGTATGTATATTGTTAAATTTGGATGAATCATACATATACCTAGAAGTTTGATAAAAGAATTTTTGATGAATCTTTGCATGTTTCATATAGCAAAATAATATTCGTGTTTGTTTTGATACTTCATGTTTTGAATATATGTTTAGATGTTAGTTTTCATTAAGACTAGGATTTATACTTGTACATATAATGGGCTACAAATAAATCTATATATGTTTGGGCTTGATTGCTTATTTGAACCCATTAGATGTACTAGTATAGTCTAGTTTTGATGATTCATACATTTTAAACTTGTATTCCTATTTTTTGAAGTGATTTATGATTTTGAGTTTTTATTTCATGTATATGTGTATTTTGCCAAACTTGAAGATATACATGAATACCCCTTGAGTCATTTGCCTTTCATGCAAATATCTATTATGGACTCAAAGTGTGTTTAGGGATATGTATGTATTCTTTTTGTGTTGACAAATCATACATATACCTTGAAAATGAAATTTGTATTAATGAAAATTTAGCCTTTCATGTTTTGATGTATTTGTATTTAAACTTCATGTATATGCTTATCTTGTCCAAACTATTAGATATACATGACTATCCTTTTGAGCCACGTGCCTTCATGCATATATCCTTGTGGACTCGTTTGTATCTCGGATATGTATGTATACTTTGGTTTGTATTAGACATACATATGCCTTGAAGATTAAATAAGTTAATTTTTTTTAAAGGAATAATTGAACTTAATTGAACAAATTTTCATGATTGTGATATCCATACTTGACCTGTACACTCACATTTATTATTTGCTCATGTTTTGTTTTCATGAGACATTTTTATGCTTAATTGGATTAGAGTGTTGATTATCATGTGGATTTCATTTTTTATGAAAAATGATTTGTATTTATTCCTTGCTTGAAGGATTTCATACTAGTTAACAAAACTTTTCATTTTAACTAGTTCGTATTCTTCGTTATAATATGAGATATACACTTGACCCTATTCTTTCAATTGGTATCTTTGAACACTTTCAATTGGTATCAATTTTTGATCTTTTTGTATACTCATATATGTTTTGTATATGTATGCTTACTCCTTCAAGAATATCAATGTCAATTGGTATCTAACTTTCATACATATATATCTTAATGCTAAGCTTGAAAAATTTCTAATGTTTGATTTGTTTTCAATTGGTATCTTAACAAGCTTATGAATATGTTTAGTTGGTATTTCATAAACGGGGAGAAAATTTGATTTTGTCCTTCAATTGGTATTTGATTCCCACTCCCTTACTTTATGTTAAAATATTGTTTCAAATTGGTATCATATGTTTAAAAGGAAAATATTCTATTATTGATATCAAGATGTTTATGTTTTTAATTGGTTTATAAAAATTTTGTATTAAAGAAACATTCAAAAGTTTTAGATTTATATTGCCTATATGCAAGGAGAGCTTAACATCTCTTCTACATATAGATTCATGATGAGTGTATCTTGTATTGAAGAGCTTGACAACTCTTTTTTATGTGGTACACGTGTGTAGGGGGAGCTTCACATCTCCTCTTATGCATTACATAATATGTGTTATGTGAATTGGGGCTTGTCATCCCTCTCTCATGTAATGCATATGTGTAGGGAAGCTAACTTAGCGTCTTCCTCTTCATGAATATATATCGCATATACCATTTATTGATTTATGTTCACGTTTTAATTGATATCAAGATGCACTTCATTGTCATATGTTTTATTGGTATTAATGTTTTGGATTTTACCCCTCATTAGTCCTTTTGTTTTTGACAAAAAGGGGGAAGAAATTTGTTTTTAACCCTTTGTTGTTTCCTTGATTAGAACAAAAAGGGGGAGAAGACTTTGGTTGTTTTGTAGCTTATATGCATGTCTTTGTATGCATGTATTTGCTTTATGAATTATAAAGAAAAAGAACATGTTTTATTTGCTCGTTTCATTTTTGTTCATAAAAGAATATGTTTTGATTTTGCTCTTACCCTTTGTTGATGATTGACAAAAAGGGGGAGAAAGATTTTGAGTTATAGAGCATGATTGCTTGTTTGCTTATTTTAATTGGTATCTAGAGCATGATTGCATGTTTTGTTTTAATTTGAATTTGAATTGGTATCTAGAACATATTTTATGTTGAATATTCCATTGGTATCTAGAGCACCATGTTTATATGCATTGTCATGCATTACATATTATTGTTTATTTGTTTATGCATGAGTTAAGGGGGAGCTTCTTTAAAGCATAACTCTAATCCATGCATATATAACTCCATGAGTTTTGTCATCATCAAAAAGGGGGAGATTATTGGCCCAAAGGCCTTCTACTCTAGTTTTGATGATGATAAACTCATGTAGTTATGTTTACTAATATTCTTGTGTTTCTAAGTTTCAGATCATTAGCAGGATATTAGTTTTGGTGATTAGCTTCAACAAGGTGTTTGGAAGCTTATCACGGTGATTCCGGTGTCAAAGCTTAAAGATCATACCTTTGCACTCGGTGGATCGCGTTTGGGAGCAAGTCTTCTTGATGACTCAAAGACTTAGGTATCCTAGTTTAGATTGTGAGTTTTAGATCCATTTGTAAAGCTTAGTATAGTTGATATGCTCAAGTGCACAATCACACACGTTTTATGATTGAGTTTTGGTTTTCATGAATAGTTTATCAAAACAAGTTTAAATTGATATATGTATAGTTGTTTCATTCTATACATGCATGCTTAATTTTTTTAAACAAACTTATTTTGACTATCCTATTCATGTTTTGAAAAAATCTAGTTTGATAAAATACAAGTTTTGTTTATGATAAAATTGGCAAGACACAAAAATGAATTGATATGATTGATATATGTCTTGAAATTTTTATCACAAGTTTGGTTATCAAAGTTAAATGATAAAACAAGTTTGGTGGATTTTTTAGAAGTGTTAAAAGATTTTTAGAAAATATTTTACACTATTTTTCTGACCCAGATTTCAGTTCCACACTTCAATCAGTCGACTAGCCAACCGAACTAGTCAACTTGAGGTGAAGCCGGTCGACCGGGACGGTCGACCGACGTGCACAAGTCTGTGCACGTTTGGAGTCACTGGGACGGTCGACCGGGCCGGTCGACCGGGATGAGAGCTCTGCTCTCAGTTTGTTTCGGTCGACGGGCCGGTCGACCGCAGTTGCCCAACGGTCACATTTCCGACCGTTGGCGGTCGACCGGGCCGGTCGACCGTTACCTGTCAGAGCTGCCAGCTCAGCTCTAACGGCTAGTTTTCTGTTTGGCCTATATAAACCCCATTCTTTTGGGATTTTGGCCAAGGTTTTTAGAGACAAAATTTCCAGACTTTCTCTATTGTTTTAAAAGAGTTTTAAAAGAGTTTTGTGCTTTAAACTTCGAATCTTTATTGTTTTGGGTTTTTGGAAAATCAAAGAGAACTAGGTTTTGGGATTTTGATTTGATCTTTTATTTCTATCATATACAAGAGATTTCCCAAGTAGTTTTTCTTTGTTGCTTGTTTCCAAAAACACCTAGTTTCCACACTTGAGCCATATCTTCTATCCTAAACTATTAGGATCTTTGTCGTTGTGGAAAAGAAAAGAGAAAAGAGAGAGTTTTGAGGTTGTTGTTGTAACCTCTAAGTTGTACACCCTTATTCTTGTTGTATCCCTCTTCGGTAGAGGTGATCGGGTGATTGGTTTGTGAGCCTCTTAGGTAGAGGTGTTTGTTGTAGTTGGCTACGGGCCGTATCCCTCTTCGGTATAGGTGGATTGTGGTTGTATAGCCTCGGTGGCTTTGTAAGGTTGAGAGAGGAGTTTGGTACTCCTATAGTGGATTGGGAAATCCTACACGGTGGTGTAGGCGGGGATGTAGAGTTGGGTACTCGAACCTCGTAACAAATCTTTGTGTTAGCGTTTGATCCAATTACTCTCAACTCTACTCTCTTACTTTCATACAAGCATCATTCTTTCATTGCATACATATCCTATTCATTACTTGTGTTGCCTTGCATCTTTCATATTGCAATTCATCCTTATTGCTTGGCAAGATTGTGTGTGTGCATTGTATTGCTATATCCTTGATTGCTTGGATTGCTTGTGTGTGTGTGCCTAAATTATACTCATCCAACAAGAGCTTCACATAGCGCCTCAACCCATTTCAAGGGAATCAAGAGGAGTTAGTCCAGAGCCTCGCAAGGGGAATTCGGCTACACTTGTTGAATTGTATTAGTTTGTGCAATACTTGCATTAGCTTCCGCATTAGTTTGCATTAAGTTTGCATTTAGTTTCTAGATTAGCATTTACACCTATTCACCCCCCTCTAGGTGTACTTTCACGGAGATCTTCATATAGTAAATGAAAGAGAAAGAAAAGGATAACACTAATTTGAAGATCATGTTTAATACTTAGTTGCTACTTCTCCTCTAATCTTCTTCTTCTAAAGCACCATAATTTCTTCTCTAAAAATCAGAATTTTATATAAGAAATAGTATTTACAAGAGAGAAACTAAAACCTAAATTACAAAAAGCCTCTTCT
Organism: Agave tequilana; assembly: GCA_038442645.1. Lineage (NCBI taxonomy): Eukaryota > Viridiplantae > Streptophyta > Magnoliopsida > Asparagales > Asparagaceae > Agave > Agave tequilana. Next base: position 224,922 of record JAVJIF010004429.1, read on the forward strand.
ATGTCTCGATGATAATGCTTATGTTTTACTAGAAATTATTGCTATAAGGGATACAAGGAGAACTTCAAATCCAATTTCAACCTGGTGTCGGAATTTTATTCTGATTAGTATTCAGTCAGCTCACGGTAATTGCTGATAAAAGACAACCAAACAATTGAACTGGAAAAGTTATCAAAAAGTTATAGTCCTTTTAGTCTTATTTTCATATCATCTTAAACCGTCTGAATTGAATTTCTGTTGCAAAAGTTATGATTAAAATACCAAAACATATCCAGTCTAAACTACGGTAGGAATCTGGGTTAGACTCTGTTTGAACAGTCAATGGCGAATCAGCCAAAGTTAATGGCAAATTCATTATTTGGCTTTGACTCTTGACCCTCAAAATTTGAAATCCTCTTCTCTTTGATATGCAGTCTCTATTGGACTCTCCTATTTCATTCTTGGATCTGTGTTTCAGTGAATTCCTTATTGCAATTCTTATCTTCATCATTTTTTAGGTTTGTCTTTAAAATTACTCTTGACTTTAAAATATGCACAAATCATAAGCAAAACTACCCTTACAAAATTGATTAAGACAAAAATAGATATAAAAAGTATATTAAATATTCATAAAAATCACAATTATCAGCATACTTATGAGTATGATGTGTATGTGCATGTCGTGGAGTACGTGTATGAATATGTGAAGCTTGTTTCTTTGAAATAAATATTCTAAAATCTTATGATTAAAAGCACATTGGCTCAAGGTTGAGTATAATAGATTGAATCTATCTTTTAAAACTTAAATTTCATTTTTATCAATATTAGAAGAAGTAATATTAGCATGAGAAACAAAATTCATTTTTACTTTGAACTGAAAATCTATTCTTTTTCTTTTAGGCAAAATTCAATTTATTTTCAAAGAACCCACAACTTTTGAAACAAGATATCTTTTTTTGGAAATCAAAAAAATTTTGTTTTTCAAAAAATATTTTCTTTTGAAGCAATCTTCTTTTCTTTTGAAATCAAATCAACTTTATTTTTCAATAAATTATTTTCATTTTAAATAATATCTTTTTTTTCAAGTTCATCATTTTTAAAATCACATCTTTCTCCTCTAAAGCAAAATCTAGTTTTGAAGATAAAAACACATTTGCTTTCTTCAATTTAAAACTTTTATTTTTCAGTAATTTATATTTTTCTATTAATTCTTAACAAATTATTGCAGAATCATCATTTAACATTTTTTCATTTTCATCAAGATCGGATTTCTATTTTATCTCAAGGGAGTCATCCCCTTGATGACTCAACTTCTCTTGATTCTCTCACTGTATCATTTGAAATTTGATTACCAAGAGAGGTCAACATATTTCATACTGTAAAAGTGAAATCACAGTTAGAAACCCTAAAAATATAATCATTATTAAGAGTTTGCTTTAGTGCAATAGTGTCTTATGCATTGGCTTCAATATATTTTCTATTTTTAAGATTTAATTTTTTAGTTGTGCCAAAATAAATATTTTTTCCAAGAGTTTTAAGACACTCATTTTAATTTTTAAGTATGGATGTTACTAACATCAAATATAGGTGGCGTAAGAAAATCCATGAGTGTATGAAAACAAGAATGTGATTAGCAAAATAAGAATCTTTATCTCTAGTTGTGAAACTAAAATCCAGATCACCAAGCTTTCATACCAATTGTAAAATCACCTAGAGGGGGTGAATAGGTCAGGTACTAATTAAATTCGAAAATTAAAAACTTAGAATTATTAAAACTCAACACACAGTAGATAACTAAGAAGCGAAGCAGGATTCCAAGTAAAAGGTTCTAGAACTGAAAATCACCTAGAGGGGGGGGGGTGAATAGGTGATAATGCTAATCAATGCACAATTTAAAAGTATGATGCAACAATCTCCCAAAACAAGACTAAGAGCCGTATGCCCCGTGAAGGGTTCTGAACTCCTTCCTCCTGATTCCTCTTGAAATAAGTTAGAGGTGCACAATGCAACCTTGTTGTATGGGACTTGATTGACAAGATGAATGATAACAAATGAATATTGCAATGAAGAGTAAGAGCAAGTGAAAGTAAAGCAAGAAGCACAAGAAAGTAAACCAACGCAAACACCGAGAATTGTTATCGAGGTTCGAGCACCCAGCTCTACGTCCCCGCCTTCCCCAGAAGAATTTAACTACTTTCACTATCACAAAGATGTTTACAAAAATCACCGGAGTACCCAACTCCACAATCTCAAGTACAAGTAATATCTTTGTAGTCAAAAGACCACAAACTCTCTCTTTCAAAAATTCTCTTCCCTTACAAAGGTCCTTAGAGAATAATGAGTAGGAATGAAGATCTTGTTGTAAGTGAAGAAAGAAAATTAAATCAGAGAGTATTTCAAAAACCACTTCAGAAAATGAAAGAGAATTTCAGCACAAAAACCAAGAAACAAAGCTCTTTTGAATGCGTTAAACTTTTGAATTTTTCTTGTAATAATTGTTGTAAAGAATCTCTCCCCAAACACCCCTATTTATAGGAGAGGGCTAGGTTTAGGAGATAAAACAATCTTAAGGCTAATTAAGTCATATTAGATTCAAAACATATCCCTAAATCAAATTTTAAACACAAAAAGACAAAATAAACAGCTCAGAAAAATATAGCCGTTTACTGTTCAATGGCTCTGTCGGTCGACCGGCCGGTCGACCGCAAGTTCAAAATTCCGACCGTTGTAGGCCAGCGGTCGACCGCCCGGTAGACCCAAACTTCCCGAGAGCAAAACAGTTACAGTCGGTCGACCGCACGGTCGACGGCAAAAACGTGCACACTGATATGTGCACGGCCAGAACTACGGTCGACTGGGACGGTCGACCGGCCAAACCTGTCAAAGGCTCGGTCAACTACCCGGTCGATCGGCTCAGGCCAAAAACCAGATTTTGGACAGAAATTTAAAAGGGATTTTGATTTTGACAAAAATACTTTTGAACATGGATTAGTATAAAACATAAAGATGTATATGTAGGCAGAAGATTGTATATCAAAATATTTTTGTACATATTATAAGAAATCATTTTGGAATAAGGATGTGCGCAAAAACGTGTGTGATAGAGCTTCAAACCTAACCACTATTCTTTAACAAACTATAAAACTAAAAACAAACTAAATGAAGACTACTTGAGCAATCTTCAAGTCTTTGAGCCATGCAATGCCTTGCTAGAGCCTTCTCTTCTATGATCCTTCCTTGATGTGCAATATGCCTTCCTTGCTTCATTGATCCTAGAAGTTCTTGCAATAGCTAAGAAATGGCCTCCAAACGTGGTACAAACCTGAAACTTATCTTGAACAAATTCATTAGTACCAAATAGCTCTTATTTGGTTTGTCATTATCAAAACTCAAAACATAAACAAAGTGGAGAGTGTAACCTTATGGGCCAACAATCTCCCCCTTTTGATGATGACAAAACAAATAGGCTATAAACAAAAATGTAGGGAGGAGGAAACTCCCCCTCAAATTATGCTATATGAGACAAGATAAAAAATCATGTAAAAATACAATCAAACATAAAAACACTTAAACTCAAAACACAAGAATTCTTAAAAACACAAACATATATAAACTCATATGGAACCAAGACCATATGAACTTATTTTTGTCATGTAAACTTATTCTCCCCCTTTTTGTCATACATCAAAAAGGGTTATGAAAACATGTTCATTCAATAACACAAACATTAAGTTCTCCACAAATAAACGAAAATCTAGCAAAATCAAGTGGTTTTGTGAAAATATCGGCTAGTTGTAAATCCGTGGAAACATAAACAATATCTATATCAACTTTCTCAAAATGATCTCTAAGAAAGTGATATCTAATCTCAATGTGCTTGGTCTTACTATGTTGATTTGCATTTTTGGTTAAATGTATAGTACTAGTATTATCACAAAATATTTTAATATTTTATAATGCAAATCATAATCAAGGAGAGTATGTTTCATCCAAAGGACTTGTGCACAACAAGCCCCCGCGACAATATACTCCGCCTCGGCGGTTGAGAGTGCTACGGAATTTTGCTTCCTAGAGGACCATGAAACAAGACAATTATCAAGAAATTGACATGTCCCACTAGTACTCTTTCTATCTACTCTACAACCCGCATAGTCGGCATCCGAATAACTCGTCATTGAGAAATCTCTGGTTTTCGGATACCATAGATCCATTCCAATCGTTCCCTTAATATAACGAATAATGCGTTTTACGGCAATAAGATGGAACTCTTTGGGACACGATTGAAATCTAGCACAAAGACACACACTAAACATTATATCCGGCCTACTTGCCGTCAAATACAAAAGACTTCCTATCATGCTTCTAAATAATTTAATATCAACATTTTTACCTTGGTCATCCTTATCAAGCTTGGTTGTAGTTGCCATGGGAGTGTTGCAAGCCTTTGAATCTTCAAGTCCAAACCTCTTCACGAGTTCCTTTGCGTATTTGTCTTGACATATAAAGTTCCCATCTTGCAATTGCTTGACTTGGAGTCCAAGAAAGAAATTAAGCTCATCCATTGAGGACATTTCAAACTCAAGTTGCATTACCTTTTCAAATCCTTGCACAAAAGCTCATTAGTAGAACCAAAAATTATATCATCAACATAAATTTGCACAATCAAAATGTCATTATCAACATGCTTAGTGAATAGAGTTGTATCTACTTTGCCTTTAATAAAATCATTTGAAATAAGAAAACTAGAAAGCCTTTCATACCAAGCTCTTGGAGCTTGTTTCAATCCATACAAAGCTTTGTCAAGTTTAAAAACAAAATCGGGACGAACATGATCAACAAAACCGGGAGGTTATTCAACAAAAACATCTTCATTAATAAAACCATTTAAAAATGCACTTTTTACATCCATTTGAAAAAGTTTGAAATTTTTGAAAGATGCAAAAGCTAGTGTCATCCGTATGTCTTCAAGCCGTACTACGGGTGCAAAGGTCTCCTCAAAGTCAATTCCCTCAACTTGAGTGTAACCTTGGGCCACTAACCTAGCTTTATTCCTAATTACATTTTCGGATTCATCCATCTTATTCCTAAAGATCCACTTAGTACAAATTATTGGTCTATCGTGGGGCCTAGGAACAAGGTGCCAAACTTGGTTGCGCTCAAATTGATTGAGTTCCTCTTGCATGGCTAGCAACCAATATGAATCCGTCTCGGCTTCGAGAATGCTTTTGGGTTCAAAATGAGAAATGAAAGCAAAGTTACCACATAGGTCATGGAGTTTGGAGCGAGTTGTAACTCCTTTAGATGCATCACCCAAGATGAGCTCCTTAGGATGATTTGTAGCGTATCTCCAAGCTTTGGGAAGCGGTTGAGAGCTTTCCTCTTTATCCTCTTGAACATCACCAATATGTTCTTGCTTATCTTCTTGAGCGGGTGAGTCCTTCAAGGATAGTTTCTCCATGTTTTCACCTAATGGTTCAATCTCTACAACATTCTCAACAACACATTAGATTCTTCAAACTTTATAGGCATGGTTTCTTCAATGGTAAGTGAAGATCTATTGAATACTCTATAAGCTTTACTAGTTGTAGAATATCCAACAAAGATTGCTTCATAAGCCTTAGCATCAAATTTACCCAAATTTTCTTTAGTGTTCAAAACAAAACACTTGCATCCAAAAACTTTGAAATATGCAACATTTGGTTTTCTAGATTGATACATTTCAAAAGATGTTTTAGAAGAATTTTTGCATAAATAAATACGATTTGATATATAGCATGCGGTGTTTACGGCCTCGGCCCATAAATATTGAGGGAGGTCATATTCACTAATCATTGTCCTAGCCATCTCTTGAAGTGTTCTATTTTTCCTTTCTACAACTCCATTTTGTTGTGGAGTTCTAGGACAAGACATTTCATGCTTAATTCCCTTTTCATCACAATAAGTCATGAAGAGTGGTTCACAAACTCACCACCTCTATCACTCCTTATTCTCAAAATCGAAAAACCTTTTTCTTTTTCAACTCTTTTTCGAAAAATCTTAAAACGAGAGAAAGTTTGATCTTTATTTTGCAAGAAGAAAACCCAAGTGAAACGTGAAAAATCATCAACTAAAACAAATGCAAATCTACTACCATTTAAACTCTTAGTTTTAGTAGGTCCAAAAAGATCCATATGAATTAGTTCTAAAGGCCTAGTTGACATGATATCCTTGATTGGTTTGAAGGAAGACTTGGTTTGTTTCCCAAGTTGGCACGCACCACAAATGCGGTCTTTCTCAAACTTCAAGCAACCTTCACCAATTCCTTTGAATTAATCCTAGAAAGATGTTCAAAAGATGCATGTCCTAATCTTCTATGCCAAAGCCAAGAATTTTCATCAAAAGCATTTAAGCATTTAGTAGAACACTCTATATTAAGCATGTCAATGATATAAATATTATCATCACGAAAACCGGTGAGAATACAATCATTTGTTTTAATATCAAAAATCTTGCAAGAAGAATCATCAAAAACAACTTTAAGTCCACGATCACAAAATTGACTAATGCTAAACAAATTATGTTTTAAACCATCAACAAGTACAACATTTTCTATAGTAGGAGATGAACCAATTTGAATGTTACCTATACCAATGATAGAGCCTTTTGAGTCATCTCCGAAGGTGAGGGAGCCACCTTCCATGTACCTTGATAGGGTTGTAAACTTATTGATGTCCCATGTCATGTGTCTTGAACAACCACTATCAAGGTACCACCGCTCCCTACGTCTTGGAGCCTTGGTGTATACCTACATCAAACAATTTAGGACTTGATTTTGGTACCCACATTTTCTTGGGTCCTAGAGGGTTAGTGCCATGAACCCAAACAAGATTATTTGAACTATTTAATTGATCATAACAAAACTTAGCTAAATGTCTATTTTTACCACAATATGTGCATCTATACACTCTACCATATTTAAAAGCATAGTGAGTGTGTGATTTGTGAGCATGAGCATTGTGAGCATGAGCATGAGAAGTATTATGAGAAGTGTGAGCATGAGAAATCTTAACATGTGTATCTTTAACATGAGATGTGTGCTTTTTAGAAAATTTTTCTTCAAGTTTCTTAGTGTTGAAAGCACAATCTTTCAAAACTTTTTCAAAATCAACCATTTTAGATTTTAAGGAGGAAATATCTTTTTCATCAACAATAGGAGATTTTGCCTTACAAGAAACCTTGTAGGAATCAAATTCATTTTGAATAGAAATGAGATTGGAAGAAATATCATCTTTTTCTTTTGAAACCAAAGCAAGTTGATTTTTAAGAAAAGCAATTTCTTTTTGTAATTTGAAACATTAAATTTTCTTATTATCATAAGTTTCAGAAAGTTCAACAAAGGCATGTACAAGAACTTCTTTACTTAATTCATCATCTTCCTCATCAAGAGATTGAGGGTTTACCTTTGGAGTGTTTGCCATGAAACACATGTTGGCAATATCCGCTTCTTCTTCTTCGGACTCGCTTTCCGAATCCCAAGTGGCCTTGTATGCTTTCTTTTCTTCCGGCTTTTTAGGCTTGTAGGAGAAAGTCATCTTCTTCTTGAACTCCGGGCAATCGGCCATGATGTGTTCGGGTTTTCTACAATTGTAGCATATAATTCTTCTCTCCTCTTTGCCTTCAAATTTTCTCCAGAAGTTGAGCTTGTTCTTCCGGTACATTCTTTTGATATTTCGCACAAGGAGGGAGAGCTCCTCATCTTCTTCTTCATCTTCTTCATCATCTTCAAGAGTGGATGAAGACTTGAAAGCTATGGATTTCTTCTTTGTTGGAGCGGCCTCTTCTCTTGCTTTCTTCTCCATCTCGGGTCTTTAAGTTCCCAATGAGACTAATGAGGTCCATCTCATCCTTGTCGTTCAACTCCTTTAAGGTGGTGGCCTTTATCTCCCAAGATGGAGGAAGAGCCCGAATCACTTTGCGCACCTTTTGATCATTTGAGATGTCATCACCTAAGGAAGAAAGACCATTTGTGATTTTAGTAAATCGAGTAATCATGCAATCAATGGATTCATCATCTAGCATTTTAAATGATTCATATTGAGACCTCAAGAGATCAATCTTAGCTCTCTTGACTTGTGAAGTCCCTTCATGTGTGACCAATAAGTGTTGCCAAATCTCATAGGCGGATTGGGAATGAATTACCCGTGTAAGGTCATCCTCATTCAAGGCGGTTAATAGGGAGTTTTGGGCTTTAGAGTTAGCCTCATAGTCTCTAAAAGTGAAGTCGGTCCATGTGCTCTCATCACTATCGGGGGCTATGTAGGGTTTGGTCAAGGATTTAGCTACCAAGCTACCTAGTGATTGCAAGAAAATAGTCATCCTAACCTTCCAAATAGGGAAGTTAAGTCCATCAAATTTAGGAGGGGTTTTAATGTTATCGGCCATGTTTACTAGTGTATGAATGATGGAATGAAAATGTTGATTAGCAAGTTTTAAGGATCTCTCTATGGATGTTAAGCCAAACCTAGATCCAAGCTCTGATACCAATTGAAAATCACCTAGAGGGGGGGCGAATAGGTGATAATGCTAATCAATGCACAATTTAAAAGTATGATGCAACAATCTCCCAAAATAAGACTAAGAGCCGTATGCCCCGTGAAGGGTTCTGAACTCCTTCCTCCTGATTCCTCTTGAAATGAGTTAGAGGTGCACAATGCAACCTTGTTGTATGGGACTTGATTGACAAGATGAATGATAACAAATGAATATTGCAATGAAGAGTAAGAGCAAGTGAAAGTAAAGCAAGAAGCACAAGAAAGTAAACCAAACGCAAACACCGAGAATTGTTATCGAGGTTCGAGCACCCAGCTCTACGTCCCCGCCTTCCCCAGAAGGATACTAACTACTTTCACTATCACAAAGATGTTTACAAAAATCACTGGAGTACCCAACTCCACAATCTCAAGTACAAGTAATATCTTGGTAGTCAAAAGACCACAAACTCTCTCTTTCAAAAATTCTCTTCCCTTACAAAGGTCCTTAGAGAATAATGAGTAGGAATGAAGCGCTTGTTGTAAGTGAAGAAAGAAATTAAATCAGAGAGTATTTCAAAAACCACTTCAGAAAATGAGAGAGAATTTCAGCACAAAAACCAAGAAACAAAGCTCTTTTGAATGCCTTAAACTTTTGAATTTTTCTTGTAATAATTGTTGTAAAGAATCTCTCCCCAAACACCCCTATTTATAGGAGAGGGCTAGGTTTAGGAGATAAAACAATCTTAACGCTAATTAAGTCATATTAGATTCAAATCATATCCCTAAATTAAATTTTAAACACAAAAAGACAAAATAAACAGCTCAGAAAAATATAGCCGTTTACTGTTCAACGGCTCTGTCGGTCGACCGGCCGATCGACCGCAAGTTCAAAAATCCGACCGTTGTAGGCCAGCGGTCGACCGCCCGGTCGACCCAAACTTCCCGAGAGCAAAACAGTTACAGTCGGTCGACCATGTCGACCGCAAAAACGTGCACACTGATACGTGCACGGCCAGAACTACGGTCGACTGGGACGGTCGACCGACCAAACCTGTCAAAGGCTCGGTCGACTACCGGTCGACCGGCTCAGGCCAAAAACCAGATTTTGGACAGAAATTTAAAAGGGATTTTGATTTTGACAAAAATACTTTTGAACAGGGATTAGTATAAAACATAAAGATGTATATGTAGGCAGAAGATTGTATATCAAAATATTTTTGTACATATTATAAGAAATCATTTTGGAATAAGGATGTGCGCAAAAACGTGTGTGATAGAGCTTCAAACCTAACCACTATTCTTTAACAAACTATAAAACTAAAAACAAACTTAATGAAGACTTCTTGAGCAATCTTCAAGTCTTTGAGCCATGCAATGCCTTGCTAGAGCCTTCTCTTCTATGATCCTTCCTTGATGTGCAATATGCCTTCCTTGCTTCATTGATCCTAGAAGTTCTTGCAATAGCTAAGCAATGGCCTCCAAACATGGTACAAACCTGAAACTTATCTTGAACAAATTCATTAGTACCAAATAGCTCTTATTTGGTTTGTCATCATCAAAACTCAAACATAAACAAAGTGGAGAGTGTAACCTTATGGGCCAACAAGAACTTCTGCTCAAGGTTCCTCTTTAATGAGAGTTGAGGTGCTTTACTAACATTCTTGAATCAAACAAGTGTATGCATGAAAATAATATCAAGCATATATGAATGAGCAATAATAACAAGGCAATTTATAAACAAGAGTAGAGTTGAGAGGGATAGAAAAATGCAAAGACGATAGATTTATTTCAAGGTTTAAGCCATTTGCTCTACGTCTTTGCCTTCACCGCAATAAAGGATTTCCAATATTTTCATAAAGAAACTCCATAAAAGATACAATTTTCAATCCTCTACTCAAGAGGAGGGCACTAAACAAATGGTCCGCTACTCAAGTGTAATGCACAAAGCAAGTACTTCTCTACCCAAGAGGAGCTCTAAGAAAAATAAGATTACAACACTTAGTAACCACAAACTAGAAATCTCATAATACAAGAATCCTATAAGGATATATATAGAGATATAGCTCAAATCTATGAGAAAACTAGAATTTTTGAATGCTCTTGAGAAAACACTTGAAAATTTCTTTGAAGATATAGAAACTTGAAGCACAAAACTTCTATTTCTCAAAAACTTGTTTTTCTACTTTTAGAAACTTTTTCAAAAACTTAAACACAAATTTTCTCTTGTAAAAATCTTATTAAAATCTTATGTTAAACACTTTACAATGACCCCTATTTATGGGAATAGGGTAAAATGATTAGAGAGTAAACTCAAAATAATGATTAAATCCAAATAAAATAAGATATAACCATTTGAAAATAAAACAAAACTAAAAAAATCAAATATATAAATGTTTGAGGCAAGAGAGGCCAGAATTGGCCTTGAAGTCGACCGTCCGGTCGACCAAACCTCAACTACCATAAAATTAGCTATTAAGACTTTCTGGTCAACCACTTGATCAACCGCTGTGAGAACACACTGTGTTCCCACAGTAGCCGGTCAACCGATTGAGAGCACTTTGCTTTCTCTAACACACGGTCGACCAAAGATGGTCGATCGGCTAGAGATAGAAATTTGCTTTCTAGCGCTAATAGCTCAGTTGACTGCCCAGTTGACCGTGTACACAAGCTAATGGTTTGTGACACCACGGTCGATCGGCTAGTCAACCAGCCTTAGGCCAAACATTATATTTTTCTTTAAAATTTATTTTAAATTCAAGTAAATTTCTATAAATTCAAGTAAATTTCTATAAATTCTACAAAAAAAATTTCATGTAAATTAATATAAGCACAAATATGAGTGATAAAAACCAACCACATATTACAAACAAGTGACTACTTTGTTTGAAATCAAAATCAATTTTGAAATAAACATTATATTAAAAATTGTTTTCCAAAAATTAAATTTTAAATTGGAAAACAAGTTTTTCTAAAACTTATATAAATACAAAAACAAGTTTCTCAAACTCATTTGAAGTACTGTTGTGTGTTGATAGAATCGAATACAGATAAAAAATAATATGAACTTGTTTTTGATAAAATCTATTCATAAAACCAAAGCATAATCTAGCTAAACTTAAACCAAAACTAGTATCAAACTTTGTGTATCTCTATAAGCTTGAGAAATTAAAACTAATCTATATTTTACATAAATCTAAACATCCTTAGAAATTAGAGTCTTTTTTCTTCTTCATCATCACTCGATCAAAACTCGATTCCTTTGAGGTAGACTCCTTCATGAGTTCTTGATATGATATATATGCAATAGCTTTTGAGTTAACATGTGTTAGTTTCAAAAATTGACTTTGAATCTTTTATTGAAGCTAAACATCAAAACTCAGATCTTGATTAAACTTGTAACTTAAGCAACAAAAGATCATCAGTATATATCTACATTAGTTAATTATTATCAAAACTACAGTGAATGAGCCTTCGGGCCAACAAGGTGTGACTTTAATAGCTTCATGATTAGTAGTGGCATGAAGTACTTCATCACCTTCATTGACGACCATTCTCACTTCTGCCATATGTACTAAGTGAAGTTAAAAGATGAAGCTTTTAGCAAGTATATTGAATTTTAGACTTGAGGGGAGAAGCAAATTGGCCATCCAATAAAGAAGCAAAGAAGAAATAGAGGTGGCGAGTACCTTTCAAAGGAAACTAAAGCATACTTCAAGGAGCATGGCATCATTCAAGAGATGACGACTTCTTACTCCCTGTAGTCCAATGAAATTGTAGAAAGGAAGAACGACACACTCACTGAGCTGGTAAACTCAATGTTAATTACATCCAGTCTACCTACTTGCTACTCGAAATTGGTGTTGCCGATGACTAACAGGATCCTAAATCGGGTACCTTACTCTAAATTAGATAGTACTTCACATCAGCTATGGTTGGGATATTCAACTTCCCTTGACAATCTTAAAGAGTGGGTGTCTTACTTATGTCTGGTACCATCTATATGGAGGCTAAAGCTCAGTCCTAAGGCAGATAGATGCACGTTTCTTGGTTTCGCTGAAGACAGTGATGCATGTAGATTTTTGGATCTTAGCACCAACTCCATCATCGAAGTTCGAGATGAAGAGTTTTATGAGGATAAGTTTATTAAGGATAAAGGCTTATTACTCAACGATATACTTGAAAATACTAAAAAGTCTATTGCACCATATGAATCAGTTTCTCCTGAAGCTGAAGGTGTTGATGTTTAAAAAGAAACTCCAGAAACTAAATAGCAACCTTCCAAGCGCATCAGGAGGCAAAACTTTGAGGATGACTTTATCACCTACAACATTGAAGAAGATCAACATACTTTTCAGGAAGCAATGCAGTCCAAAGATGCCCTTCTCTTGAAGGAAGTCATAAATGATGAAATGGACTCTTTGATTTAGAATCACACTTGGGAATTGGTGGACATTCTAGAAGGTGCTAAGCCTATTAGCTACAAGTGGATCTTCAAAAGAAAGTTGCGACCTGATGACACCATAAACAAGTACAAGGTGAAACTGATGGCAAAGACTTATCTAAGAAAAATGGTGTTAACTTCTTCGATATTTTGCACCAGTTTTACAAAATTATGACCATCACGAAGCTGATTGCTTGGGAAGCCATTAAAAAGTTCAGCATTCACTAGATGGATGTGAAAACACTTTTCTAATGGAGATCTCACTAAAAAAATTTACATGGAGACACCAGAAGGAGTTGATGCTCTTATAGATAAGGAAAGCAAATTAACAAAGTCTTTTTATGGTCATAAGTAGACTCCAAAACTCTGATATGAGATATTTGACAAGATTTCTCATAGCAATGAGTATCGACTCAGTGAATTTGACAATTGTCTATATATCAAAGTTGCTGAAGGAAAGGTAGTGGTGATCTATCTTTATGTAGATGACATGCTCATCATCGGGACCCACTTGGAGATAGTGAAGTCTACGAAGAAATTTCTTTTAGGCCGAGTTTAGCGTGAATGACCTCAGAGTTGCGAACGTGATTCTTGAAGTCAAGATCCTACACAAAAGAAAAAAAATTGGACTATCTCAATCCCATTACATAGAGAATATGTTGAAGAAGTATGGTATTTTCGACTTGCCAGAGTTGTTTGTGCCCTATGACTACAACAAGAAGTTCCTACCCAACACTAGAAGACTGGCAAGGCAGCAAGAGTACTCAAAGATCATTGGTATCTTATGTACATAATGAGCTACACAAGAATATACATAACATTCTCTATTAGAATGTTTAGCAGATTTACAAGCAAGTCTAAAAAGCCTCACTAGGATGTTGTTCAGAAATTGATAAGGTACTTGAATGGAACTATACATCTGGGCCTACTCTACTTCAGATATCCAGCTATGATCGAGGCTTCTTAGATGCAAGTTGGTTCTCTAAGCCAGATGAATGCAGATATACTAGAGGTTTTGTTTTCACCATGGGAGGAGATGCCATTTCATGAAAGTCTAAGAAGTAATCTCTAAAGCATAATCATCCATGGAGTTTGAGTTTTTTTTCATTAACTATTGCAGGAGATGAGGTTGAGTGGCTTAACTGTTTTCTTTGAGACCTTCCATTGAAAGAGTTGCATGGTGCAATTATCATTTATTGTTATAATCAAGTAATGAGTAATGTGGCAGCAAACTTATAATTTAATGGACAAAAGTGAACCATTCATCTAAAACATTGCTATTTGAATGAGCCTATCCGCCAAGAGTCACCTCAGTGATTGATGTCCAGTCTTCTGAGAATATTTACAGATTCTCGGATTAAAGGCTTGGAAAAATAATTAGTCAAAAGGAATTTTGTTTGAATGGGTCTCAAATTATTGTAAGTCTTTTGTACATTTACCATCAATATTAAGTTATTAGTTTAAATCTTATGCTACTAATAATAAGATGTTTGTTTCAAAATTAAGAAAGACTTGCATGTATAATTTCTACCATTTGAAAGTATAGCTTTTAAGCTGTAATGAGTCCAAAGCATTTCGGATGCGGGGTGTTGGATAGGAAACACACTTAAAGGACCCACCTATGCTTCGGTGGAGATTTCGTCGTCTCTTATGGAAACTTATAAAAAGTACCAAAAGCCCTTTATGGTGCAATGGCAAGTGCACCAATCATTTATAAGGAATAATGTGATGATGTAGAGTGTCGAACCCACAGAGATTAATGTCTATTGAATATCAAACTAATTTGTCGTAGTTTTATTTGAAGAATTGATTAAAAAGTTGTATGCAAGTGAACTAAGAAGACTAGATAAGGAAGTTGACTTTGGATGAGATAACTATTAGGGCAACTGATTTTGATAGGTATAATCAGATATAAAATTGTGTTATGCTAGTGAATTTGTACTACTCATGTTAATAATTGAAAAACTCTAATCTAATTAGTATTCTCCCTCGAACAGTAATACTACCCTCTCGATGAGAACCTACAATCTCTCGATCTATTAGATTCACAAGCTAAAGGATGTATTAAGATTTATAGTCTTTCTCACACGATTGCAACCAACGTATCTCTTCTCGGTCTCAATATTGAAGAATGTGGTTTCTATTCCTATGATGCTATGCTCTGTTATCTCCTCTCATCACTAATCTGATCATCCATATAATTGTTGGCCATCAATTAATAACTTGAAAATAAAGAAAATAAACTTAACATACGAAGAAATATAACATAAAGTATGAAGTAACAGTTTCGCACAAAATAATAATATTATATCATCATAATACTAGCCTACATTAATGCTCTAACTATGGAGGAAAAGTTCATATCATTAAAGATGTAAAAACTGATAAATTTTATGAGTTTCAGGTTGGCTCGAAGGCCCATCACTCAAATTTGATGATGATTAAATCATGTAGTTATAGTACTAATGATCTTTTGTTATTTGAGTTTTGAGATTTTATTTAAGATCTTAGTTTGGTGTTTAACTTCCTCAAAAGACTCAAAGTCAAGGTTTGAAGCTAACACGTGTTGGTTTAAGAGTCTAAGCACAAAGAACATATCATGAACTCAAGAAGAATTCTAACTCGAAGGAATCACATTTGGATCGAGTAAAGATGAAGAGAAACATCATATCAAGAAGAAGACTCTAGTTTGCAAGAATATTTATATTCTTATAAAGTTTATATTATATTTTATTTCTCAAGCTTATACACGCACATGTTTGATATTGGATTTCAAAATTATGGTTTAATCAAAATGAGTTTAGTTTGTGTTTCAGTTTTATGAGAAGATATTATCAAAAATAAGTTTATATTATTTTATATATGTATTGATATTATCCATACACACTAGTGATTCAAAAGTGTTTCAAAACATGTTTTTGTATTTATACAAGTTTTCAAAAACTAATTTTTCAATGTAAATTTTGTTTTTGGAAAAATAATTTTTAATATAGTATTTATTTCAAAATGATTTTTATATCTCAAAAAGAAGTTCACATGTTTGTAGTATGTGTCAATTTTTTTAATCCTACATATTTATTCTCAAATTTATTTATAAGAACTTATTTTCATGTATTTTAAATATATTTATTAGTATTTCTAAAAGATTTTAAAAAGATAAAAACTTAGGTTTTGGCCTAGGTTTGTCCGTCACAAGCCAACTGCCTTTTGCGCACGGTCAACTAAGCGGTCAATCGATTGCGCACATAAGCAATTGGCTTGTGAACACAGTCGACTAGGTGGTCGATTGTTGGCATGTTGAGCTAGTCGGTCGACCGATCGAACTACTGCAGTTGTGGAAAGCCAAAAACTCTGCTCTGGACGATCGATCGGGCGGTCGACTGCTAGCTCTAATAGCTATATTTATTACTGTTGGTGGTCGACCACCGCCAAAGGTAGCAGTTTGCATTTAACGCCTAGTTTTTGGGCTTTTGTGGTTTTTTATTCTCAAACGCATAGTTTTTACTTTTTTGGGTTTAAACATCATTTTAATAATTGAGGTTAGTCTCTAATGGGCTCCCTATAAATAAACACATAAAGAGAGTTTTCAACCAACATTTTATAGGAAAAGTTTTAGTTTTATGTTTTGAAAATAGATTTGAAAATATTTGTAAAATCTAGATAACAAGTTTTGGGAAAAATCAGATTTTGTGCTATAAATTTCTAGATCTTCAAAGAAGTTTTTCCAATAGTTTTTCTTGAGATTTTCACTTGCAAATTCCTTGTTTCCTCAGACAATATTGAGCCAATATTCTTTATTTATTCTATAATAGCTTTATTTGTGAGATTTCTTTGTTTGTGGTCAAGAAGTCGATCACCAAGGATTTCATCATTGTATTTCAAGCGGGTTGGAGGTTGCGGCCTCGAAATGAGAGGCTTACGGGTGTTCGAGCATCTATTGAGGGACTTGCAGGTCCAAGAGTTCTTGAGAAAATTGTATTGTTGAGTGATCTTACGGGATCACGCATAGTAAAAATTCATTGTAGTAAAGGGAGGGAGATAAAGCAAGTGGCTAGAATCTTGAAACAAATCTCTTGTGTTTGCGATTGCTCGTCCCTCTCTCAACTCAACTCAACTCACTTTTATTTATATATCTTGCTTCCTAATACTTGTCTATTTTCATATGCTTGATATAATTTATATGCTTGCAGTTGTTTGATCCAAGAAAGCTATTAAAGCACCTTAACTCTTATTAAAGAGAAATCTTGAGGAAAAGTTTTAGAGCCTTTCATGGGGATTCGATTTCACTTCTTTATTATCTTGTGTGTTAATTTTTGTTAATATAAGTTTTTAAATTATGCATTTTGATTAGCACATCACCTGTTTACCCCCATCTGAGTGATTTACAATTGGTATGAGAGCTTGATACTCTAGTTTTTGAGATTTATATAGCTTAGAGGGATCCTAATTTGCTAATTACAATATTTTCTTTTCACTCACTTCACTCATGGTCGATAGCATTAAAAGTCCACCCTAGTTTGATGGTCCTAACTTGTCCATATGGAAGGTTAAGATGATCATTTTCTTGCAATCTCTAGTAGCCGTGTACCCAAGGCCATAATCAAACCTTTTGTTTGTCCCGAAGGTGATGAGGAAATATGGTCCAATATTACCATCATGGAATATGATGCCAACTCCAAACCTCATTATGCATTATTACAAGCTTTTAATGATGATGATATTTCTAGAGTTATACATTGCACATCCGCATATTATATTTAGCATAATTTGATCAACACTAAAGGATCTACACAAGTGAAGAAATTAAAGATTGATTTTCTTAATTCACAATGTGATAGTTTTCATATGCTTGATAGTGAGTCCATTGACGAATTGCTTACCCGGCTTATCATTATCACCAATGGACATATTTCTTTAGGTAAAGCCAACAACAATGATTACAAGTATGAAAGATTATTAGAGCACTTCCTAAATATTGGGAAGTCAAAGCCACTACCCTAAAAGTAGTTCAACAAAAATGAGAAAATATACTTCATCGATTTCATTAAAAAATTTAAGACTCATAAAATATAGATGAAGGCAAGAGAAGATCGTGAACCATAAAAGAAAATTAGTGTACCACTCAAAGCATCCCTATGAGAGAACAAAAAGAAGGCATTGCTGTACGCGCCGGAAAATCGTTGGTCGAAAGTGGATTTAGCTGTAAAAGATTTCTTGATTCAAGCGAAACGATTACAACAAAAACTCTTCCTTCCTTTCCAGTTACAAGGGAGGGAGGATGTTTGAATCTTCCCTTTGTTTAATGCTGGGTTCTTCGTGTGGCGATGGAGAGTGAATCTTGTTCTCCGTTGACCAGATGACCGTCCTGGACCGTCGGGGGTCTTCTCTTCGGCCGGTAGAGGGAGTAACTCAGCTCCGTCTACCAAAACTCTCAAAGAGGAGGTAGGCGAAGAGCGGCTAGTACTCAGTAAGCTCGCTGAAGAGTCTTCTCTCTGTTGTTGAAGTCGTGCTTCTCTCTTGATGATCCTCTTGCCTGGATTCGATCGATCTTGATCCTCTGCCCAAACTTCGATCTTATCAAAGCTTCGATTCTCTCCAAAAGCCTCTTCCCTATCCAAAAGCCTCGACCTATCCAAAAGCCTCGACCCTCTCTTCATAGCAAACAAGGCTATTTATAGGTGTCTCAGGGGTGAACGTGCCCCTTGAAAACGTTCCCGAATGAGGGGCCACTACCCGCTACATGCGCGGTGATTGGCCCCGCAATCCGGGCGGTTGCAACTGAGACGCGGGCGTCGAGCCAAACGCGTCTTGATGCTGAGACGCGGGCGTCGAGCCAAACGCGCTTTGAAGTTGAGACGCGGGCTTTAGGTCGACGCGCCTTGATGTTGAGACGCGGGCGTCGAGCCAAACGCGCCTTGAAGTTGAGACGCGGGCTTTAGGTCGACGCGCCTTGATGTTGAGACGCGGGTGTCGAGCCAATGCGCCTTAATGCTGAGACGCGGGCTTTAGTTCCACGCGCCTTGAAGTTGAGACGCGGGCTTTAGGCCGACGCGCCTTGATGTTGAGACGCGGGCTTTCGGGCCGACGCGTCTAAATGCTGAGACGCGGGCTTTGGGCCGAACGCGCCTTGAAGTTGAGACGCGGGCGTCGAACCAATGCGCCTTAATGCTGAGACGCGGGCTTTGGACCGACGCGCCTTGATGTTGAGACGCGGACTTTGGGTCGACGCGCCTTGATGTTGAGACGCGGGCTTTCGGGCCGATGCGTCTGGATGCTGAGACGCGGGCATCGATCCCTCGCGTCTAGAGCTTGAGACTCTGCTTCCTTAATGGCTTGTCTGTTAGTCATTTTTAGACAGCCTACAGAACCCCCTCCAAAGTTTCCGATATTCCGTAGTTAAATGGGACGGATTTCGGAATACTTTGGATTTTAGTCGCGTTCGCCTCTATGACTGGACTGTTGATGCTTCGGGCTTGATCTTATCTGGAATTGGTCTTCGTGAGTGTACTGTTGAACTCTTTGAAGCCATCAGAGTTGATCGCGTTGAGTGTCTAGATACACAGTCTAGACCTCCCCGATTGCTTTTAGTCTGCCACGAGTGCGCTTTTGGCCGGGAGTGGTTGGTTGTCTGTTTGCGTCAGTGTACTGTTGAACTGATTTACAGAAGCAGGAGACTGGACGCAGGTTCCTTTTTGAAGAGCAGAGGCTGCTTTAAAGACGCGACTTTCATGGGAACGCGCCATATCTTCCATGAGGTAGACGCGATGTTTGGTCCGCTTGAGGGGACGCGTCTTTTGAATGCAGACGCGATTTTCTGGACACAACGCGACGGTGCATTTATGATGATGCTGACGGGGCATGTCCATCGAAGAGCCGCGTACTTTGGGGCGCGCATCTGTGCCATGTCATGATTACGCCGCCAGCTGGCTTGGGGAAACGGCGAGATTTCGCCTTTTGGCGTGCGGATCTCCCGGTTCATTAAATGAACTGCTCCACGTGTCAACTTCTGACTTGTGGCGGGGTCGCGACGCATGATCTTCCCTGTTCAAAAAGATGATTTGGTTCCACGCGTCGGGCAGCGATTCGCTGCAGCGTTTATTGGGCCAAACGCTGCGTATCTTCGCGAATCTCTGTGCCTATAAAAGGCAACAGTTGGAGAGATGCATCTTCTTTTCCGAACGCATTCTCTGAGAAAGAATTTCCTTCTTTGTTCAACTGTTCATCTCCTTGCTCGGATTTCTTGAACTTCAATGGCTCCCAAGATGAAACCGACTGCCTCGTCCTCAAGGGCGACCGTCGCCGAGGCTGAGGGAGACGCTTCCTCTGCGCAGGAGGCTGTTTTCCGAGGTAAAAATGCACCTAAGGCGTGAGTTTTCGCCTTTAGCATAAGTTATGAGAACCCTAAAAACCATTAACACATAATCGTGTTTGATTCTCGGACGCAGTCCTTGAGATGATAACCGGGGCGCGGGTTTGATGACCTGTCGGCAGTGGGCTTTGCACTTCGGATCCTTTACTTAGAAAATTTTCTGATTCTAAAGGATCTGGACGCGGTCTTGGTCTGCAGAACGCGGATTTGGTCCTTGCGTTCTGTGTCATCAGCTGCCGATTTGATGAATCTGGCGTCTGAGTCCAAGTACTTTGAAATTTCACAAGTCTTGGTTTGCAGAACGCGGATTTGATCCTTGCGTTCTGTGCCATCAGCTGCCGATTTGATGAATCTGGCGTCTGAGTCCAAGTACTTAGAATTTCACAAGTCTTGTTTGCAGAACGCGGATTTGATCCTTGCGTTCTGTGCCACTTGACGCGGATTTGCAGGTCTGGACGCGGTTTTGAATAACTCGCATGTCCGGTATCTCTTCTGCGTCTTGGTGCCTGTTCGCAGGTCTGGATGCGGATGATAACTCCTGCGTCCAGTGTCTCGGCTGCGTTTGGGTTATGAACACTTAGCATCTTTCCTTATTTTGGTAAAGTATCAGACCAAGTGTCTTTTTCTTTTGCAGTGCCACATATTGCGGGTTCACTTGCCAAGATGCACCACTTTGGACGCGTGGGTGGTGGTGCTGACCGGGCTTGACTTTCGTGCAAAGAATGAGTGTCCCCGTGACTGCTGACCAGTCACTGGATCGTAGGCTCTCTAATGTTAACAGGAGAACCTTTCGGGCACTTATGACTGATGCCGCATTCAAAACGGACGACGGCGTCAGGCTGGAGAAGCCTGCCTTCTTCTTTGGCGATCATATCTATGACGATGGCCGTCGCGTGTCTGAAGGGACTTACAAATGGCTCCGTGAGATAAACGGCGGAAGATTCTTTCTCCCAGACATGGAGAGGATGTTCCCGATGTCCTACTTCCAACATATGTCTGTCCCCCGGAAGATGGAATGGGACATTTCCCAGTGTGTCCCTGAGATCGTCCTTGGTGACTTTGGCCTCCAAAAGGTAGACCGCCATGTCAGTCATGACGGGTCAGTTGTCGGCCTGTTCCCTGCGTCGTGCAAGCCTGAAATCCCAATTAGAGAGATCCCAGAGCTTGCTACCACCTTCCTCAATTCCTTCATAGAAGCAGGGGGTGACTATCCTGTTGATTTCCGTGCATATGGGTGGGTCCATTCTCCAGGGAACTACTGGTGGGGCAGGATGGTGGGTTTTGTCCTTACCAATCTTGAGGGGCTGCTGAAGCGTGTGAGGCTGTACCCAGCAATCAGGGCCGTGCAGTGGGGCATCCCAACAAGCTCTCACAACTTCTTCGGGATCCTGGAGCGCTACAACCCTCAGACGGGGACATTTTTACCCCGGTCGGAGAAATGGGCCTGGCCTTGCACGAGTTGCATGAGGTCTCAGGGTTGTCGTCAGGGGACATTCCTTACGAGGAATTCATCCCAACCACTCGGGAACTCCGCCTTTTGGAAAAAGAATCTCCTCAGGTGTACGAGACCTACTGGGAGGTGATGTGCCATTTCTACATCTGCGGCCAGACAACTGCCTGGAGGTCAGGAGGCGTCAAGCAACTATCCTGGGCTGATTATTTGTTTAATAATGTCGGCAATAAAGATCTCCCAGTAATCCGACTGGCTCCTAGTTCTGGCGGGGAAATCGAAGACAGGATCGACGTGGCTTCTGACAAGTTCTACACCACGGAGTCGAACGAGGACGGTTTCGACCCTGACCTGGTCTTTGAAAGCTATCATCATCAAGCCCGGACCCCTATTTCTGATCGGGCGCTGTTGGCGGGCTTCCTGATGTTGTGGCTGAAGAGGTGTGTGGTGCCCACGCTGCCACATGAAGTTATTGTGGCAGATGTGGTGTACCCAGCGGTACTCCTGGCCCATGGCAGCCCTATAGCCCTTCTTCCAGCTGTGGCAGCTGGTATTCAAAGCGGGCTGAGGGCACTGACCAAGAGTTTTTGCGAACCCCAAAGACTGCTAACTCCCATGGGGAGCCGTATATCGACTCAGAGGGGAATCCGACGGTGAAGCGTCCCAACCCGCGGATTGAGCTGCCTTACACGTACCTCATGGCTTGGTACGTGATGCACTGCCCTTCTCTGATGACAGCGGTGCGTGGGAGCATGGATCATATCCCATTTGTGCAGCGGCTGGAACGTTCGGAGTGGCGTGACATCTACCTGTATTATATTAGGAAGCGTCTTTCCTGCACCACGAACTACCAGCTCAACCGTTGTTTTCCAGAGGTTCAAGGTGCAGCTCCCGGGAGCTGTTCACGGATGTCGCTGGTCGGGATGACTTCTCGCAATTGCCTGCTGGGGCCTTCTGGTGGTTGATCAATATACGACCGGGATATGTGCTGTTTCGTCAAGGGACCTCCTGCACAATCGAACCATATATGCCAAATCGTTTTGCCCGACAATTTGGCTATGATCAGCTTTACGTCGGGAATCCCAATGCTCAACTTGCCTTTGACGGGAACCTGTTTGAAGGTGCTCGGGCGTGGTATTACAGTGTAGCTGGAGGGACGGGGGCAACGTTTCATCTACCCATCGAGGCGCCTAAGTGCCGTATGAGCTTCAGCTTCTGTACTTGGTACTCCCAAACCAGCCAGACACCAGACCTTGTTCTGGAGTCTTCATGCCTTGAAAAGCATCAATGCAAATCTCGAGGCAAGGTCCGAATCCGGTAAACATTCGAAACTCCTCGACCAGTACCTGAAGGCTCAGAAGGAGGGGAGAAACGATCGAGGAGGGAGCCTCCAGTAGTGAGGGCGGAGCCGCGACCGGCAAGGGCAAAGCCGCGGGCGTCAAGGGCGGAGCCACCAGCCACGAGGGAGGAGCCGCGGACAAGAAGGTCTAAACAGTTGGCGAGTAAGCGTCGTCGACGCTCTGCTTCTACTGTTGAGCCTGCCCCAAAGAAGGCTCGGAGGGACTTAACGGCTGAAGTCTCTCAATCCGGAGTTATCTCTGCTGGAGTTGAGGCTCCTCCTGAAGGTGTCCCTGTTAGAGTTGAGGAACCGCTGGAAGATGAAGATTTTCCAAGCTTGGTCCGTGCTCCTAGGTCGCGCAGCAAGACCGTGGAGGAAGGGGGAGCTCGTTGAGCAACCCCTTGTTGCTGGTGATACCGAGTCACCGGAGGTCGACATAATGGGCGAAGAGGATGTCGAGATTGCAGGAATCTCAACTCAGCCCGAGTCTCCTTCTGCTCATGAAGGGAGAGACGAGGTACAGCAGCCGGGGTCTCCTAGTGTCTTCATTTCCAGCCCTCGGGCAGTCGACCCTAGTCCTACCACTGGGGTGATTGGGGGTAAGGCTCCTGTTGCGGAGCTTCCTCGCGTTGCGCTGTCGTCTTCTTCGTCATCGGGGGAAAGTGACTTTGAAGATGAAGTCGACTATGGCGATGAACCCGCCCTTCCTGATCAGGGCGGATTCTTCGACGTCTCGGGGGAGGAACGATATGAGGGCGAGCCATCGACTGTATCACCACTGGTTATTATCCCTGCTGAAGGTACAACTTCCTCGCATATCGCGGTGATGGAAACAGAGTTGACCCAGCTCAAGGGGATCGAGGCCTCGGTCGCTGAGACAACCTCGGAGGGGGTGGCTGTTGAGTTTAGGGAGCCTTCCACTCTGCCCGAAGGGGGAGCAACCACTGAGGCTGAGAAGGCTCTCACTTTGCCGGTCGAGGAGATTACTGCTGAAGCCGGGGATGCTGAGGCTGAGGAGATTCGGGTGGAGAGTCCGACCATCAGTACCCTTCCAGCTCAAGTCTCTGTGGAGGTTCCTGAGGAGGTTGTGCTTACTACTCCTCATTGGTTGTGGAGGCTCCTGCAGAGGTAGTGCCTCCGGAAGCGTCAACGGCCAGTCTAGCTCTTGTTGTACCGACGGCCAGCACAGCTCTGGTGCGAGAGGATCCGCCCTATATCCCTTATCCCGTGGCAGAAAAGGGGTCGGGAAGCTTCTTTGGTGGTGAAGGCATGGGGGATCTGGCACGTCAGATGGTGCAGCAATTCTTCACTTCGATGGGATCATGTATTGATCTCATCTTTCGTGGAAGCAGCTCCTTCCAATTTGCCCAGAGGCTTCTTGAAAACATGGCCGTGAGCGTCGAATTGGCGGGAGGCCCCTCACTTGCCAGGGCGTGCCTGCGGGTGGTGGAACAACTGGGAGACAACCTGCAGGAGCTGGAGTCTTTGGAAGATGCTGGCTCTTTCGGTGAGGCCCAGGCCACCCTGACTAGGCTCTTAGCTGCTCAGGAACGAGAGCGACAGGAGGCGGAGGCGCAAATTGCTGCAGAGATCCGCGACCTTGAATGCTCCCGGGCTGCATGTCAGAAGTTGGCCAGCGATTCGAAGGAATCCGAGCTTAGCGTGCAGAGCACAGAGCAAGTCATCCTGAGGGCTCGAGACACCATCTCCAAGGCGGAAGCTGTTCTTGCACTTAATGAGGAGAAGCTTGTTTCCCTCAAAAAGGAGCTTGAGGAGCAACGAGCTGATATGGCGCGTGCTGAAGAGAGTCTATCTCTACAATCTTCCAGGGTGGAATCTCTGCGGATGCAGCTGGCTGCCAGAAACTTCTTATCTGAGGCGGAGCTGCGGGACCGGGCTATCATGGAGGCTGAGAGGACGCGCCAGCATGAGATTCACCGCCTTAGGGAACAAATCCGTTCCTTGGCGAACCAGGACATTT
>JAVJIF010004430.1:0-103507 GCA_038442645.1 Agave tequilana
ATATACGTAGGTCAGAACTGCCCCCACGTATATACGCTAAGCATAAAAGTACAATACAGAATCAGAGTATAACACAAAGCGTGGTATATTCATATGCCAACTAGAAAGTACAAATACAAAGTTATACAAGTTATGATAACTGTTACACTTTACAAGTGTTTTGTTTTCACAACCAAGTCCAAAAGAATATATACAAAGCTTTACACAAGGTGCTCACGTAAGAAATGGAGACACGTGAGCCAAAAAGAAGAGTACGGCACGAGGGAACTAGAAGAGCTGGTCAGCCTGCTCACTGAAGTATGCTGATCTTCCGTGGAAGGATCCACTTCGTTCCAGGTCTCGGAATCTGAATATGCAAATCCAAGGAATCAAGACATATAATAATAAACAAGCTGTGGCCAAGTGGCTAAAGGACATGTAAGTAAGATAGAATAATAATAGATATAAAGCATAAAGACAAGTCCTAATGCAAGAGATCTACAAGTAATACCTTATTATTATTACTTGTCTTACTGTGATATCTAGGTATGTGTTTGAGTGTACATCCCACACACATACATCCATATCCTAGTAATACAAGGTTGTTATTGGAAATAGCGGTTGTATCAACGAACTATGTTTACAGTGGGTCCCGTGCTTGCCCGGGACCACGGTCAAGGGTATTCCGCTGCATGGAGACGGAAACAGCCGCGAGGCCTATCCAGGAGGGACTTATGAATGCCCTTTATAATAATGAAGTAAGGAATAAGGGAGCCAGCTCTCCCTCGGTCCCCTGGGAGGCCCTCAGGTCAGACCGGAAAAATGATTGTACAATATACCTAAAGCCACTGTAAACACGAACACATATCGATATCCGCATGTTTCCCCCCGACCCATGTATAAGTGGTCCATTTTATGCAAAAAGTCGAGTGTATCATGCTTGGTATAAGTGATGGCATGATAAAGTGGGGAGATACGTATCAATTAACAAGTTCTAACATGAAAATACATGATATCAAGTCATGAAGTATAAGTGGTGATGTTCACCAAGTAACATGTCATGTGGTAGCAATTATGAAGCATAAACAAGATTAACATATCACATATGTATCAATGTAAGATCAAATTTAAAACAGAAAAGGAAACAGAATTCTGGCCCAGGTTTAGCCTATCGGTCGACCTCCGGTCGACTGCCGGTCGACCGGGAATTTTGAAGGCGGTAGGGTGCCGGTCGACTGCCGGTCGACTGGCCAAAGTGCGTGAGCTCCAGAATTGACCGGTCGACTGCCGGTCGACTGGGCTTTGCACTGGCGGCGAGTACCGGTCGAGGTCGACTGCCGGTCGACCGTACCGAATGTGAGCTCCAGGTGAGCTCCAGGTCTCCTAAGCCGGTCGACTGGTTGGTTAACCGGTCGACCGCTAGCCCAAATCTGTGCACGTTTGTACACATCGGTCGACTGCCCCCATGGGGCCGGTCGACCGGAGTTCTGGAATAAACTATGGTCTGTTCTGAAAAATCAGATTTTTGTAGTGGGTGTTTTGGATAGATAAAAATACGATTTTTATAACATATCGTGACATGATCTATCATCATAAATATACTAGGAAAATTACGAGTCTTGGTGAGTAAAAATACTCACCTCTAACGGTCGTTAGGAATTTCTACGAGTTCCGGAGTTCCGAATCAAGTTGGTGATTCTCGGCGATAACCCGGACGATCCCAAATCAACAAGTTGTAGTTGCTTGAGATGGAAGAGAACCTAGGGTTTGCTTTAGAGAAGGAGAGGGATTTTGCTAAGTGTGGAATTCTTGAGGAAATGAAGAAAAAGATAAAAATGTAAAGGTTTTGTTTAAATAGGATTTGAGTTTGTAAAGGAGAAGTAATTAAATAATAGAGAGGGGCTTTTGTGCAAAGTGTGAAATGAGATATTTTCTTGACCAATCAAATGGAGCCAAGTGGATGTGAGGTGTCATCTTTGGCCACTCACAAGTGGCCATGTGGAGATGAGGTGGAGGTCATTAATGAAGGTCATTAATGAGGAAGTGTGTGGAAGTGCAATTTTGGAAAGAAAAATGGACTTTTGGAAATTCAAAATCCTTTGGCTTCATGAAGAAGGAAAGGAAAATGGAAAAAGGAAAAAGGAAGAAAATTAAATTGAAAGGATATTTTCTCTAACTCAGAAAATTATAATATTAAAACCGCGGGTTCCCGGGTCAAGGTCGAAAGTACGGAAAACATTTCGGAAAATACCGAAATCGTCCGAATTTCAAGTATCTCGGAACGACTCCTAATTTTCACCAAAAATCTATAATAATATAAGAAGACTTAAAATGAAATCCTTTTTGAGAAATACCTTATAATTTTAATTATAAAAATCCCGGAACCAGTAATTTACCGACCCCGTAAGAATTTTCGTAAAATCGTAAAATTCTCAGAAAAAGGCTTTAGTTAAGAAAGATGATCCTCATTCATAAAGTCTAAAGGACTTTCTGGAAATTCCTAACAGTTTGGAAAATAAAAATCAGAAAATTGATCAGCGGCGCTGGTCGACACCGGTTTTGAAGAAATTCATTTTAATTCCAGAAAATTCCAGAAAATCACATAAAATCTAATATATTAGGAAATGATATTTGAAATTAAAATTGATTAAATACGGGAAGTAAAACGAAGAATACGACTGAAAAGCTGAATACGCAACAAGGTACGTATTCTGGAAACGGGGTATTACAATCTATCCCCTTACAAAAATTTCGTCCTCGAAATTTCGTAAAGTGAAAGGCAACAAGGGAAAGGAAACAGATGGATAAGAATATGACGGAAGATAACGAAGAATAGAAGGAAAGAATCTTACCAAGTGGTGAAGAGTTGAGGATATCGCTCTCGGATAACGTCCTCTCGTTCCCATGTAGCTTCTCCCGGCACATGCCGATTCCAAGACACCAACACTAAAGGTATAGCCTTGTTCTTTAGTGTCTTCACACTTCTGTCCAAGATGGCCATCGGATGCTCCTGATATGATAAGTCCGGTTGTAACTCCAGTTCGGAATGATCCAAGATATGGCTATCATCCTTCACATACCGCCTCAACTGAGACACGTGGAAAACATTATGAACTCCGTCCAACGATGGCGGCAATGCCAATCGATAAGACACATCTCCCACTCGATCCAATATCTCGAATGGGCCGATATATCTCGGACTTAGCTTCCCACGAGTGCCGAACCGGATTACTCCCTTGGTCGGTGAAATCTTCAAGAACACATGATCTCCAACTCCGAATTCCAATGGCCTCCTCTGAGAATCTGCCCAACTCTTCTGCCTACTCTGAGCTGCTCTGAGATGCTCTCTGATAACTCTGACCTTTTCTGTAGTCTGCATCAGCATCTCTGGTCCCAATAGGCTCCTCTCACCGATTTCATCCCAACAAATCGGTGACTGCACTTCCTCCCATACAGTGCCTCAAAAGGTGCCATCTTTATACTTGCCTGGTAGCTGTTGTTATAAGAAAACTCGGCCAAGTGAAGATGGTCTTCCCATGAACCCCTGAACTCAATCATGCAGGCTCTAAGCATATCTTCGAGGATCTGAATGGTCCTCTCAGATTGTCCGTCTGTCTGAGGATGATAAGCTGTACTGAACTTCAGACGAGTGCCTAGACTTTCTTGGAGACTCTCCCAGAAATGAGATCTAAATCTCGTGTCTCTGTCTGAGACAATACTGACTGGCACTCCATGCAGACGAACTACTTCCTTCATATACTTCTCTGCCAAAACCTCAGTTGTCTGTCCTACCCGGAATGGAATGAAATGGGCTGACTTAGTGAGGCGATCAATGATGACCCACACAGCATTATTACCTTTGGGACTACGAGGTAATGCTGTGACAAAGTCCATCGTGATATGCTCCCACTTCCACTCGGGTATTGGCAAAGGTTGAAGAAGTCCAGCTGATCTCTGATGCTCGATCTTTATCTGCTGGCACACCAAGCACTTAGCCACAAACTGAGCTATCTCTCTCTTCATGGCATTCCACCAAAAGTGTTTCTTCAGGTCCTGGTACATCTTGTTTCCCCAGGATGTATAGAATATGCCGAACTGTGGGCTTCAGCCAAAATCTTCTGTCTCACTTCCCCCTGGGGAACACAAAGTCTATCTCCAAAGTATAAGGCATCATCAGGACGAATACAGATATCCGTCCTCAATCCAGCCTCTACCTGATCTCTGAATGTCTGAAGTCTGGGATCCTCCTTCTGTGCTTCCTTAATCTCCTCTATCAAAGATGACTGGATCTGTAAGGCCATAAGCTGTCCTGTCCTCTCAGCTCCTCGAACTACCATCAAATCCAATCTGATAAAATCCTGAATCAACTCCTTTTGCTGAGTGAACTGAACAAGTACCCTGTTCTCTGGCATTCTGCTCAGGGCATCAGGAACTGTATTGACCTTGCCTGGATGGTATTGCAAGTCAATGTCATAATCAGCCATAAGCTCCAGCCACCGTCTCTGCCTCATGTTCAGCTCTTTCTGAGAAAAGATATACTTGAGGCTCTTGTGATCTGTATATATCAGCACTCTATCTCCCAGAAGATAGTGCCTCCAAATCTTCAAGGCAAAGATCACTGCTGCCAACTCCAAGTCATGAGTTGGGTAATTCCTCTCATGAGGTTTCAACTGCCTGGATGCGTATGCTATAACATGATCATGTTGCATAAGCACACATCCCAGGCCTTTACCTGAAGCATCACTAAAGATGACCATTCCTCCTCTCCCTGAGGGAGTTCTCAAGATGGGAGCCGAAATGAGCTTCTGTTTCAACTGCTCGAAGGCTGCATCACACTCCTCTGTCCAAATGTACTTTACTCCTTTCCGGGTAAGCTGGGTTAACGGAGCTACAATCCGAGAGAAATCCTGGACGAAGCGTCTGTAATAGCCAGCTAGTCCAAGAAAACTCTTTATCTCCGTCACCGTCCTCGGAACTGGCCAATCCCTTACTGCCTGGACCTTACTCGGATCAACTGAGATACCTTCTGCTGACACCACATGTCCGAGGAATGCTATACTGTCCAGCCAGAAATCACACTTACTCCTCTTGGCATGAAGCTGTTCCTGCTGAAGTGTCTGCAACACAATTCTTAAGTGTTCTTCATGCTCCGGTTGTTCTTTGAATAGATCAAGATGTCGTCGATGAAAACAACAACAAACTGATCCAAGAAGGGCGAGAACACTCGGTTCATCAAGTCCATAAACACTGCAGGGGCATTAGTGACTCCGAAAGGCATTACTAGAAACTCATAGTGGCCGTATCGGGTCCTAAATGCCGTCTTCGGTATATCCTCCTTCTTTACCCCCAGCTGATGGTAACCCGACTGTAAGTCCAACTTGGAGAATACACGGGCTCCATGAAGCTGATCAAATAAATCATCAATCCTGGGAAGGGGATACCTGTTCTTGATGGTGACTTTGTTCAATTCTCTATAATCGATACAAAGTCTCTTGCTACCATCCTTCTTATTGGCCAATAGTACTGGAGCTCCCCACGGTGAAGCACTTGGCCTGATCAGTCCTTTATCTGAATACTCCTGTAGCTGCTTCTTCAGGATTTCTAACTCCGTCGGTGCCATCCTGTACGGAGCTTTAGATATAGGTGCTGCTCCTGGAATAGTCTCGATGGAGAACTCAATCATCCTGACAGGTGGCAGTCCTGTGATCTCAGCAAACACCTCCGGGAATTCATCCCACACTGGCACCTTCTGCTTCTGAACCTCCGAAGAAATGATCTGCTTTCCCTTAGTGGACTTCACTTCTCCACTAAACTGAAACTCAGGCTGAAGGGGAATTCTAAACTTGATCTTCTTCTCCCTACAATCAATCACAGCGTAGTACTGACTAAGCCAAGTCATGCCTAAGATCACGTCGTACCCTTTAGTGTCGAGCACGAGCATATCTATGGCTAAGACCTTGTCACATAGTTCCACTGGACAATCAGTACACACTCTAGATGATAAGACTACCCCATTCCCTGTACTTATCTCCCATTTGTGGTCTAATAATCTAACAGGAATAGAATGTATAGCCACAAATTTATCTGAGATGTAACAATGGGATGCACCAGAGTCGAAAAGCGAGAACAGGCTTTGAGTGTACTCTGATGTTACCTGTAATCACTTCCTCCGAAGCCTCAGCCTCTGCCTCTGTCAGGTT
Organism: Agave tequilana; assembly: GCA_038442645.1. NCBI lineage: Eukaryota > Viridiplantae > Streptophyta > Magnoliopsida > Asparagales > Asparagaceae > Agave > Agave tequilana. The sequence continues at coordinate 6,180 of JAVJIF010004430.1, forward strand.
GTAAGCCTGACCTCTGCCACGCCCGGCTGCTGTCCTACCTCCTCTCTGCACTGGGCGAATCATATGCTGTGGAGGAAGGGGTGCTCTCCTCATCACCGGTCCCTGGCTTCTCTGCTCAAGTGGCCCTGGTACTGCCCGCTGTCCACTCGGTCCTGGTAGTGCCGGCATAGCTTGACCAACCATCCCCGTTCTCCTATGGGGACAAGCCTCCATCGGATGATCTCTTGAACCACATATCAGGCACCACCATTCGCCCTACGGCAATTTGCTCGAGTGTGCCCAGGTTTCAGACAGAAGTTGCAGATAGGCCCTGGCTGGTAAGGAGCTGGCCTAAAGGGTTGCCTCATCTGTACCTTGGCTGCTCTAAACGGGCCTCCTCTTCCCATTGGCACAAAGGGCCTCTTCATAGCCTGCTGTCTCATCTGATCCCCCTGCGTCTTCTCAAACCCACGCTCGACTTCCCGAGCGATAGAGAGAACATCTGCATAGGTCTTCAGCTGCTGGGGCATCAGGTACATCTGAATCCTCATCTGAAGACCCTGCTGAAACCTGCTCGCTCGCTTCTCTTCATCTGTCACCATATAAGGAGCGAAACGGCTGAGTCTAAGGAAGTCTGCGGCATACTCGTCCACAGACTTGATCCCCTGCTGGAGCCTGATGAATTGCTCCTCCATCTCTTTCTGCGCCGTCGCAGGGAAGAAACGGCGGTAGAAACTCTTGGAGAAGGCGTCCCAAGTAACGGGCTTCTCCAAGCGGGCCTCCTCTGCAAGCCACCAAGTCCGCGCTATGTCTTTCAGCTGGATCTTAGCGACTTCAACTTGGCTCTCCTGCGGGACACGGGCGGCGTTCAGCAGGTCAGTCGTGTCCGTCAACCATTGTTCCGCCTCCAATGGCTTCTCACTCCCCGTGAATATCGCAGGCTGCAATCTCCTGAAATCCGAGACATTTCCCGGCTTCTGCTCCTTCGGGGCTGCTAGCTCTTGCCTAAGGAGTTCGGTCTGCTGCTGCTGATTGTCCATCTGCTGTTTCTGGTTCCCCAGCATAGTCTGAATGATCTGCAGGACCTCAGCATTCTCTCCGCCTACGGGTCCATTCGGGACCTGCCCGACGTTGTTACGACCCGATCGCCTCTCCATATCGAATGCTAACTGGAATTGGAAACAATTGAAAGGAGTTTAGGATACGAAGGAATTGATTAATGAAGGAATCAGGAAGGACTCTATAACTTTGTACATTGTAATTGGCATAAGCAAATTACTAGAATTTGCCACTTATTGTACTTTCGGTGAGAGCCTAGGCTCTGATACCAACCTGTAACGCCCCGATCCTGGCGGATACGGACACGTCACTGCGACGTATATACGTAGGTCAGAACTGCCCCCACGTATATACGCTAAGCATAAAAGTACAATACAGAATCAGAGTATAACACAAAGCGTGGTATATTCATATGCCAACTAGAAAGTACAAATACAAAGTTATACAAGTTATGATAACTGTTACACTTTACAAGTGTTTTGTTTTCACAACCAAGTCCAAAAGAATATATACAAAGCTTTACACAAGGTGCTCACGTAAGAAATGGAGACACGTGAGCCAAAAAGAAGAGTACGGCACGAGGGAACTAGAAGAGCTGGTCAGCCTGCTCACTGAAGTATGCCTGATCTTCCGTGGAAGGATCCACTTCGTTCCAGGTCTCGGAATCTGAATATGCAAATCCAAGGAATCAAGACATATAATAATAAACAAGCTGTGGCCAAGTGGCTAAAGGACATGTAAGTAAGATAGAATAATAATAGATATAAAGCATAAAAGACAAGTCCTAATGCAAGAGATCTACAAGTAATACCTTATTATTATTACTTGTCTTACTGTGATATCTAGGTATGTGTTTGAGTGTACATCCCACACACATACATCCATATCCTAGTAATACAAGGTTGTTATTGGAAATAGCGGTTGTATCAACGAACTATGTTTACAGTGGGTCCCGTGCTTGCCCGGGACCACGGTCAAGGGTATTCCGCTGCATGGAGACGGAAACAGCCGCGAGGCCTATCCAGGAGGGACTTATGAATGCCCTTTATAATAATGAAGTAAGGAATAAGGGAGCCAGCTCTCCCCTCGGTCCCCTGGAGGCCCTCAGGTCAGACCGGAAATATGATTGTACAATATACCTAAAGCCACTGTAAACACGAACACATATCGATATCCGCATGTTTCCCCCGACCCATGTATAAGTTGGTCCATTTTATGCAAAAAGTCGAGTGTATCATGCTTGGTATAAGTGATGGCATGATAAAGTGGGGAGATACGTATCAATTAACAAGTTCTAACATGAAAATACATGATATCAAGTCATGAAGTATAAGTGGTGATGTTCACCAAGTAACATGTCATGTGGTAGCAATTATGAAGCATAAACAAGATTAACATATCACATATGTATCAATGTAAGATCAAATTTAAAACAGAAAAGGAAACAGAATTCTGGCCCAGGTTTAGCCTATCGGTCGACCTCCGGTCGACTGCCGGTCGACCGGGAATTTTGAAGGCGGTAGGGTGCCGGTCGACTGCCGGTCGACTGGCCAAAGTGCGTGAGCTCCAGAATTGACCGGTCGACTGCCGGTCGACTGGGCTTTGCACTGGCGGTCGAGTACCGGTCGACTGCCGGTCGACCGTACCGAATGTGAGCTCCAGGTGAGCTCCAGGTCTCCTAAGCCGGTCGACTGGTTGGTTAACCGGTCGACCGCTAGCCAAATCTGTGCACGTTTGTACACATCGGTCGACTGCCCCCATGGGGCCGGTCGACCGGAGTTCTGGAATAAACTATGGTCTGTTCTGAAAAATCAGATTTTTGTAGTGGGTGTTTTGGGTAGATAAAAATACGATTTTTATAACATATCGTGACATGATCTATCATCATAAATATACTAGGAAAATTACGAGTCTTGGTGAGTAAAAATACTCACCTCTAACGGTCGTTAGGAATTTCTACGAGTTCCGGAGGTTCCGAATCAAGTTGGTGATTCTCGGCGATAACCCGGACGATCCCAAATCAACAAGTTGTAGTTGCTTGAGATGGAAGAGAACCTAGGGTTTGCTTTAGAGAAGGAGAGGGATTTTGCTAAGTGTGGAATTCTTGAGGAAATGAAGAAAAAGATAAAAATGTAAAGGGTTTTGTTTAAATAGGATTTGAGTTTGTAAAGGAGAAGTAATTAAATAATAGAGAGGGGCTTTTGTGCAAAGTGTGAAATGAGATATTTTCTTGACCAATCAAATGGAGCCAAGTGGATGTGAGGTGTCATCTTTGGCCACTCACAAGTGGCCATGTGGAGATGAGGTGGAGGTCATTAATGAAGGTCATTAATGAGGAAGTGTGTGGAAGTGCAATTTTGGAAAGAAAAATGGACTTTTGGAAATTCAAAATCCTTTGGCTTCATGAAGAAGAAAGGAAAATGGAAAAAGGAAAAAGGAAGGAAAATTAAATTGAAAGGATATTTTCTCTAACTCAGAAAATTATAATATTAAAACCGCGGGTTCCCGGGTCAAGGTCGAAAGTACGGAAAACATTTCGGAAAATACCGAAATCGTCCGAATTTCAAGTATCTCGGAACGACTCCTAATTTTCACCAAAAATCTATAATAATATAAGAAGACTTAAAATGAAATCCTTTTTGAGAAATACCTTATAATTTTAATTATAAAAATCCGGAACCAGTAATTTACCGACCCCGTAAGAATTTTCGTAAAATCGTAAAATTCTCAGAAAAAGGCTTTAGTTAAGAAAGATGATCCTCATTCATAAAGTCTAAAGGACTTTCTGGAAATTCCTAACAGTTTGGAAAATAAAAATCAGAAAATTGATCAGCGGCGCTGGTCGACACCGGTTTTGAAGAAATTCATTTTAATTCCAGAAAATTCCAGAAAATCACATAAAATCTAATATATTAGGAAATGATATTGAAATTAAAATTGATTAAATACGGGAAGTAAAACGAAGAATACGACTGAAAAGCTGAATACGCAACAAGGTACGTATTCTGGAAACGGGGTATTACAAACCGCACTTCCTTAGGCTTCTCGCTTCCCTTGGCTGGAATTGGAGTGGATGCCGGCATTGGTACTGACGTCGTTTGCTGTTGTATCTCGTCAGTAGACTTGTCATACTGCCTTAAGTATGATTTTCCAGACCGGGTGCCCGTCTGTTGAGGCGCATCTGCCTGCGCTGTGCAAGCATGCTTTTCTTCTTCTGAATCACTGAGGGAAGCCGAAGTAAGATTACCATCATCTGGCAAGACAGAGATGACATTGCAGGACTTGCCCTTTTTGCTGGAGTCCTTCGACGTCCGCTGTATGTCTTGGACGAGGTCAGGGTGTATCCACATAACTTCCCCCGTCTCCAATGTCAAAGGGACGAGACCCTTGTTGTATTGAGTCATGGCTGGAGGATGCTTGACTTCCAACCGCGGTGCCGAGGCTGAATAGGTCCCGTCGGGAACTGTGACCTTCTGGGCAGTGCCGAACTCAAGAGTCACCATATTAGCAGTGACTTTCTTCTGTTCCGTTTTCAATGTGAGGACGCCGGCATCTATTAGGGCTTGTATCCTGTCTTTGAGGACATAGCACTTGTCAGTAGGATGATGGACCATCCTATGATAAAGACAGTATTTGGGGTCATTTGTGCGCCCTATCTCATTAGGACGCCGAGCATCCGGTAGCTTCATCTTATTTCCTTTGTGGAGCAGATGGAATATCTTGACCACCTGATCATCTCTGAAGGAATACTGTTTTGGAGGGAATTTAGGCTCCTGGCTGTTGACGCCGCTCTTCTTGGCCTTTGACTGCATGTCCCCGGTCAGCTCGACGGACATAATCTCCTTCCCTTTAGCTTGAGAAGACTGCGGGAGATCGCTACGCCCTTTGTTGTTCGCGCCCCATTTGCTTCTAGGGGCGGATGGCTCAAACTTCTTAGCCGATTTCTCGGCTATCTCAGCTTGTTCGACCAATTCCTTCCAAGTATGGGCTTTGACAGCCCCCATGCGGACTTCTACTTGATCCAAGAAGTTGTGCCTGCATGTCTGTAAGAGCATGGGTAATGGCATCCCTGCTGGGCACATCAGAGATAGATTTCTGAACCGCTCAATGTATTCACGGACAGATTCGCCTTTCCTCTGCACAGTGGAGAGGAGTTTGTCCATGGTCACTTCGGTGTCATCCTCATAGAAGCGAGAGAGCAACCGAGTTTCTAGGTCAATCCAGGAATTGACAGAGCCCGGAGGGAGGCTTCGGAACCAGTCGAACGCCACTCCCTTTAAGGTGCCAATGAACAGCCTAGCCATGATGGCATCATTGCTTATAACATTACCAGTCTGAGACCGGAAATAGTAGATGTGCTGATGGGCGAGCTCTTACCATCATACGTATGCAACGTTGGTGGTTTGAACTTTGGCGGATATGACACCGAATCCCACTCCAGTGGGTAAGGACGAACTACCCTTACTTTCTTTAATTCATCCCTCTGAGCCAGGGATGAAATTTGAGCTTGAAGGCCTTTAAGGACTTCGTCATCCAGGGAAGAGCCTCCCTTAGATCTCTCCGTCTTGGGCGGATCATTGCTGAGATGTCCCTCCTCGTCATGATTACTCCCGGTATCATCATTCCGGTTGCTGAGGAGCTGAGCGAGCATCTGTTGAATATTGTCCAGGGCCTCTTGCTGAGTTCTAGAGGTCTGCTCCTGGGCTTCCAAACGCCGACGAAGATCGTCATTGGCGTTATCGGCCATATTAACCGATGCTTTGTCCGTTCACACAGAACTGACCGTTGCTGAAGAGGCATACCCGCTGTCTTCATCTTCTTCATCAGATGATTGGGGCGACCGCCTGAGTTGTGGCACGGTTGGGACCGTCGAGGAGGAAGGCTGCTCATAATTACAGGGTATCGCTACCCTGGATCTGGTGTTTCGGAAAACACCTTCTTCTTGCACCAAGACTTCACCCAAGCCCGGGCTATAATCTGGATCTGGGGAGCCGAAAGGGGTATCATCAGATGTATGACCCTCCCTGTGTCGCTCTCGTCCTCTTCCGGTCATGTTGACGGACGCGAAGGCTGGGCCTCGCGAAGCACTCCTTTCATGATGCTTCTTTGTGGTATGTGTGGACAACCGGTTAAACGCCGATTGACTGTGCGGAGATGCAGCCTTGATTGGATATTGCCGACAACGGGCTGAATGGATTGTCACAAGTCGGCATCCTCTTTGACAACAAGGGGAGGTGGTTTGAGAGACTCCAATTCCTGCTTGTTTGCCAAGAATTGTCGCAGGTTAGGTTCAACAGAGCCTGAACAACCCCGTGGAGAGGTCTTTCTGGAGCGTACAAGGGATAATGCTCCGTTCCTCTTATCCCTGCAGAAGGGATTAGTACTGAATAGTACTTTGGCGCTAGCTTCACTGATGGGTGCGAGCTTAGTGCCTGATGAATTGGGGAGCGGAGCACGCTGTGGTGCCTTGCCCGCTATTCTGCTGCGAAGGGGATCAACCTCAGATAACACTGCGGTCTTAGCCTTGCGGCCGCGAACCCAGTGAATTCGTTGCGGTACAATAGCTTCGCTTGTGAAAGCGAAGCTGACAAAAGGCTTTGCTGCCCTTGATTCAGGTGACGGTATGATTGCCGTCGTGACTTCATGGCTGGCAGCATCGTCAGGGCAGATGGGCATCTTACCCTTTTCTTCGCGGGAGAGGCGCAGTCTCGGCATGACTACTCCGGAAGCTTTGGTTGAAGACTCCTGTTTAGGCTTCCATATCAGCCTTGACAGGGGACGCCTAGGTTCGCAAGGAACCTGAATAGCCACAAGCGGGGCTGTGGGGTGCTGGCAAGATCCTCCCTCTGGTTTCTGATTTGAAACCTTGGCCATGAAGACCTTCCTGTGCTTCCGTGCTCGAAGCGTCAGGCCACCCCCAGAGAGGACTTCTTCAAATCTTCCTTGATCGATCTGGATAACCAGGTTCTCAAAAGTGCAGGATCTGGGCTGCGGGCATGTTTCCTTGTTGCGCCAGAGAACTGCGGCAGGTTTGCAGAGAACCTTTTCCGTCTCCGCAGAGACTTTGCTTGAAGATTTAGCCAGAGAAGATCTGGCTGCACTGGCTTTTCTGAATTCAGAGATAGACCCGAAGGTCTGTTCGCCGCATTGCGACACTTGATTCTCAGCAGAGGAGAATGCATTCCTCAGCGGAGTCGCCATCTTGTTTTCCATTATGTTTGCAAAGGGGGAAAACTTACAAATAAAAGTTTGAGGAGCTAAATTACAAGCATTCTCAAAAGATTACAAGTAGATCTCCTCAGAGATTCTGGGAAAATGTGCCGATAGGAGTCTGGTCAGCGCGCGACCACTTTGTCCCTTTGACGATGCGAGCGATGAGATTCCCTTCTCGCCTGGTTCCGGGAATCAGAGAATAGAGGATTGGTAGAACCCTCTTGCTACTTCTCAAAACCGCCTTCTGTGAGGAATTCCTTCTCGCCTGGTTCCGGAGATTCCTTGAAGAAAAGAGGTTGCTAGGGTATCACCACCCTGAAAAGAGAAGTATTTCTCTTGAAAGGTCTCTGAATTAGAGAGCGCACGGTGCGTTATGAAGAAGTCTCTGCTCGTGGAGTCTTCTCTCTCCTGATGCGATCCTCTCTCCCTTGTGCCCTGACGGGCTATTTATAGGGAGAGCAAGGGTATAATCGTCCCCTTGAAGATATGGAAACAGATTGAACTGAATCTGTTTGAATCTGGAAAGTAGCCTTGCTGAGAGGTTAGGATAGCTTCTGCGGAGCTAGAATTGGCAGGTCGGTTGATTGTTTTGATCCTTTCCATATTGCTGGGAGATTCTCCTTGATCCTCTTACTCGTTTCAAGAGAGTCAAGAGATAGCGGCAATCACCTGCCGTATTTGAATCCTGATTGGATTAGATTTGATTGAATCCAATCTCATCAGGAGATTTGATTGGTCAAAGGTTGACCATAGCAGGCTGATAGCGGAGCTTCCCGCTTTAAAGCTCATAGCGGAGCTAGAGGCAATCTTTGGCGAGGTCCGAAAAGAGGCTTTTCGGCGAAGCTGTCAGTTAGCTTCCTGGCGAAGTTGGATGATGCTAGCCTCTCAATCGAGGCTATCTCCTTGGGCTAATGTAATGCTAAATGCTAGCATCTTAGACCTGCTGAGGTCTGTTTAGAAACAATCCGGGTTCACTGTTCTGCTTGCTGGATCAGTGGAGTCCAAGCCGCTTCCTTGTCCCTTGGAGGTGGGTGAAAACTGGTCTTCAGCTCGTCTTGTCCCTTGTCTTTTGTAAGTGTCAACAAGTTTAGACATCGTTCGGACCAATGAGAATCTTGTCTTTTTAAGTGTCAACATATACCTCCTAAAGACAGTCTAAAGTTAGGAGTCGTCTGGTCAAGGCTTACCCTAGAATAGGATTTTTGACTATTTTTTCTCTTTCTTGATTGATTGGGTGAACTTGATTGTTAACTGTGCATGTCAGCTTGGTCGAGAGACCCATTCACATCTAGACTAATTAGAACCAGTTCACCACCCGAACAAAAACCCAACTCACACATGGCACAGCCACCATCACTACAAGATAGGTTCTATCCTATTAGGACCTCTCTTCCTTCTTGCATTCAGTTACCCGATGAAGGTGTTGACCAATTTGAGCTCAAACCACAATACATCAACACTCTTTCCAAATTTCATGGACTTAAATCTGAGGATGCATACTTTTTCAATTTGAAGAAGTATGTCTCATGATGAAAATACCCAGCCTAGGAGTAGATGCCATCAAATTACGATTTGTTCCATTCTCTTTGAAAGACTTAGCAAAGAAATGACTTTACAGTCTAGAGGCCGATTCCATATTCTCATGGGATAATTTCGTCAAAGTCTTCTTAAAAAAGTTTTATCCCGTTCACAAAACTGCACTAGAAAAGCATCTTGCAGTTTAAGCAAATAGCCAATGAACCTTTTTGGAAGTACTTCGAACGTTTTAAGGACCTCATTGCCCAATGCCCTCACCATGGGATAGAGAAATGGCGACTTTATCAAGCTCTTTATGATGGATTAGAATATCAAACTAAAACGCTATTAGAATCCATGTGCCAAGGAGGATTTTTAAAAAAGAACAAACAATAAGGATGGTTATTATATGAAGAATTAGCTGATAATACCATTCAATGGGGACCAACTGCAGAAAAATTTAGGACTAATGACCCTAGTTCTTCTAAAGGAGGTATCCATTCCATTGAGACTAACATAGCTACCGACGCTAAACTAGCTATTGTGATGCGAAGATTAGAAGCTCTTGAAACTAAAGAACCGGTCTCAGTGAACCAAGTTAGCCCAACACCTTCGGTGGGCTGTACTTATTGTCAAGACATGAACCATGTGTTCAAGGAATGTCCTGTCTTTATAGCTCATCAAACTTTGCCCGAGTGCGGCCTTCACAAGGCCCGCTAACAATCCATATTCGTCCACCTATAATCCCGGTTGGAGAAATCACCCAAATTTTTCATGGGGCCCAAGCAACAATGATCAAACAAGGCCCAAATTCTCCAACAATTTTCAAAATCCTCCTTATCAACAAAATTACCCGAATCAAAATCCTCCACATTCTTTCCAAAATTCACAAATGGAAACAAGACTCTCTAATATGGAAAGAAAGGTGGACACTCTAGTTAAAAGCCACGACACATTGGCTCAAGTCTTGACTAGGATAGAGATGCAACTGAATCAACAAGAAAGACAAAAGGGAACTCTACCAAGTCAACCATTGCCAAACCCTAGGAATCCTAGGCAAGCTAATGAGGCTCAAGTCCCAAACCAGTGTAACTTGGTTCATACATTAAGATCAGGGAAACAAGTTGATAATCAAGTATCCATGCCACAAGACCCAGCTCAATTGTCCATTCCATCTAGTTTCACTCCATTTCCATAAAACTCTAAAGAAACTGAAGTTGATAAATCAGCAAAACAAGTGCACCAACCTACAGTCCCATTTCTAAATAGGCTTAGGAGTAGTAATAATAATGCACATATGGAGAAACTACTCGAGGTGTTTAATCAGGTTAGGCTTAATTTACCACTTCTTGATGCAATCCAACAGGTCCCTAGTTATGCCAAATTCCTTAAGGACATGTGCACTAAGAAAAGAAAGATAAATGTGCCTAAGAAGGTTTTTTTAGCCACTAACATTAGTGAGCTATTGTCCAACCAGATCCCAGTCAAGTACAAGGACCCTGATTGCCCCACCATTTCTTGCACAACAGGTCGAGCTGAAATTAATCGAGCACTCCTCGATTTAGGAGCCAGCATTAATTTGCTTCCCTTCTCCGTATATCAACAACTTGGATTAGGAGAACTCAACCAACCCAAGTTACAATCTAATTAGCTGATCGCTCAATTAAAGTTCCTAAGGGAGAGATCAATGATGTCCTTATACGAGTAGGAGAATTCATTTACCCAGTCGGTTTCATTGTTTTAGAGACACAACCTGTGTCTAATCCTAGGTCCCAAACTCCCGTCATCTTAGAACGCCCATTCCTAGCAATCGCTAATGCAATCATAAATTGTAGAAATGGATCCATGAGATTGACTTTTGGGGATATGACCAAGGAAGTCAATGTTTTCAACTTAGGTAAACACCCCTACGACATAAATGACCAGCCCTTTGAGGTCAACTTCATTGAGAATATGACTAGTGAGCACAACGAGGAGATCACACTAGAGTCAAAGGATGAGGAAGAGTTAGAATCTAGTGATCTCAACCTTGATGAGATTGAATGGGCAGCAAATCCAAGTTCTATAGAGATGGAAAATTTAAGCTTAACACCTCCACCCATCGAGCCACCTCCTTCGTTGGAGTTAAAGACCTTACCTAAACATCTTAAGTACGCCTACCTTGGTGAACAAGAGATGTTACCAGTCATAGTTGCCTCCAATTCGACTAATAGGCAAGAGGAAGACCTATTGACAACCCTTAGGAGACATAGGGAAGCCATTGGTTGGACTATGACAGATATCAAGGGACTAAGCCCTAAAATAGTCCAGCATAGAATCCATCTAGAGGAAGGGGTTAAACCAAAGAGGGATCCACAGCGTAAGCTAAACCCGCTCATGCAAGAGGCTGTACAAGCTGAAATAATAAAACTGTTAGATAATGGGATCATTTACCCTATTTCTGATAGCGAATGGGTTAGCTCAGTGCATGTGGTCCCTAAGAAGTCCAGTTTTACTGTGGTAGAAAACGACAAGTAAGAGTTAGTGCAAACACGACTGCCTACCAAGGTTCGAGTATGCATAGACTATCGCAAGTTGAACGCCGCCACTAGAAAAGATCATTTTTCCCTCCCATTTATCAACCAAATGCTGGAACGATTAGCGGGTCATGAGTATTACTGTTTCTTGGACGGTTACTCAGGGTATAACCAAATCCCAATAGCCCCGGAGGACCAAGAAAAGACAACGTTCACGTGCCCATTTGGAATATTTGCCTATCGCCGAATGCCTTTCGGCCTATGCAATGCCCCCGCCACATTCTAACGTTGTATGTTAAGCCTTTTCTCTGAGACGGTCGAGCGCTTCTTAGAGATTTTCATGGACGACTTCTTCGTCTATGGAAATTCATTTGACCAATGTCTTCATCACTTAGAGCTAGTGTTGAATAGATGCACCGAAAAGAATTTGACCCTAAATTGGGAAAAGTGCCACTTTATGGTGCAGTATGGGATTGTCCTAGGTCATGAGATATCTACGAAAGGGATCAAAGTGGATAAGGCTAAAGTGGAGATCATAGCCAAACTTCCAATCCCACGAAGCGTGAAGGACATTCGTTCTTTCTTAGGACACGCCGGGTTTTGCCGTAGGTTCATTAGGGATTTTAGCAAAATTGCTAGACCCCTTACAAACCTTTTAGCCAAAGACGTGCCCTTCATCTTTGACAATAAGTGTAATAACGCGTGGGAGAAGCTAAAATTGAAACTTATCTCTGCACCTATCATCTCACCTCCGGACTGGTCCAACCCCTTTGAAATCATGTGCGATGCCTCAGATTTTGCGATAGGCGCTGTCTTAGGACAACTCAAAGATAACAAGCAACACATGATCTATTATTCAAGTAGGACACTCAATGATGCCCAAGTGAACTATACTACAACCGAGAAAGAATTCTTGGCAGTAGTGTTCGCCTTGGAGAAATTCCGCCCATACCTACTTGGGACCAAAACCACAATATTCACCGACCATTCTGCACTTCGATACCTAATGCTCAAAAAGGATGCGAAGGCCCGACTCATTCGTTGGATCCTAGTTCTTCAAGAATTTGATCTCGAAATTCAAGATAAAAAGGGTGTTGAAAATGTCGTCGCAGACCATCTCTCTCGTGTGCCAAACACACCTTCTAACGAACTGCCCATCAACGATAATTTTCCCGACGAATAACTTCTAGCCATCTCTACGGAACCATGGTTTGCCGATATAGTTAATTACTTAGTCACAAACCAAACACCACCTAGTTGGTCAAAACAGGATAGATACCGATTTTTGTCTCAAGTCTGGTATTTCATATGGGAGGATCCTTATCTTTTCAAGTATTATAGTGATCAAATTATTAGGAGATGTGTTCCCGATGAGGAAACTAGAAACGTTCTAGCCTTTTGTCATGAATTTGCTTGCGGGGACACTTTGGTCCCCGCAAAACTGCCGAAAAGATCCTACAAAGTGGCTTTTATTGGCCCATTTTGTTTAAAGACACATTTGACTTTTGCAAAACTTGCACAAGATGCTAAATGATAGGAAGGATTTCTAAACGTAATATGATGTCCCTAAATCCAATTCTAGCAGTAGAACTTTTTGATGTTTGGGGCATTGATTTTATGGGTCCCTTCCCTAATTCGTTTGGGCACCAATACATCTTATTGGCTGTAGATTACGTATCCAAATGGGTTAAAGCCGTCCCTTGCAAGACAAATGACAACAAAGTTGTTGTCAAATTCTTGAAAGAAAACATCTTCTCACGCTTTGGAACCCCTCGTGCCATAATTAGTGACAATGGTACACATTTTTACAATAGAACTTTTGAAGCTCTTATGCGAAAATATGCCATAACGCACAAATTATTTACATCGTATCATCCGCAAATCAGTGGACAGGTAGAAGTTTCCAATAGGCAAGTTAAGCTTATCTTGGAGAAAACTGTGAATCAAAATAGGAAAGACTGGTTCACCAAATTGGTAGATGCCTTATGGGCATATAGGACCGCCTTTAAAACGATTCTAGGAATGTCTCCTTATAGACTAGTCTTTGGAAAGGCTTGCCACCTTCCTGTTGAGTTAGAGCACCGAGTCTTATGGGCAATTAAGCAGCTGAATTTCGATCTAGATAAGGCCGGTGACCTTCAGAAATTACAAATTTCTGAACTTGAGGAGTTGAGGAACGAAGCATATGAAAATGCGAAAATTATAAAAAATAGGGTTGAGGTTTTTCACGATAAGTTCATCACTAGAAAAACTTTTGTCCAAGGACAAAAAGTGTTACTCTATAACTCTAGACTTCATCTCTTTCCCAGCAAGTTAAAATCAAGATGGAAAGGGCCTTTCATTGTTAAGACCGTGTTTCCACACGGAGCCATAGAGATATACGACCCTAAAAATGAAAATGTATTCAAGGTAAATGGTCAACGTCTTAAAATATTTTTGGAATCAGTACCGGAAGTAAATGCAGCCTTGGGTCTTTTTGACCCAATGTATCAGTAACTCTATCTCTCTGCCAAATCATGCATTCATGCATTTCATTCATACATTGGGGACAATGCATGAGATAAGTGTGGGGGAGGGTAAACCTTAACTTTGCGAAAAAAAATAAAAAATAAAAAATAAATGAAAAAAATGAAAAAAATGAATTTTTTTTTAGATATATAGTTGAAAAGGAAGACAATATTTTGACTTATCTTTTGAAAGAAATCTAAGTTAATCTTAAGAGTTAGGAAAATCATGATTAGGATTTCTAAAAACTTGGTCAAAATAAAATAAATTGTTGGAATTTTTTTAGGTATAGCAGGAAAAATTGAATAATTAATTAGTCTTAATTTTTACCTTAATGAAATGTGCATTCCTAATACACTTCCATATTTAGGATTCTAAGACAAAGACTCTTGTGCCTTATAAAAAATATATATATAAATCAAGCTGGATACATGTGCCTCAAAAAGCATAAGTATTCACGTCTTACGGTGATTTTATTAATTAAGACCTTAGTTTTGTGGCCTAGGTCACTCGAATCCTTAAGTCCGTGAGGTGTTTTCTCACCCTATGCCCTAAAATCAACCAGTTTGGGAGCCACCGACCTTAGGTTCGCTACATGGGTGGATTAGAAAGCCTAAGAAAACCAAGAAATATTATTTATGTATGTACTAATACATCTAATAGTCAATTAGTTAGGTATGAGGGCCTCAAGAAGCCTTGATACTTACACAAAAGAAAATTAGATGAGTTATACATATTAAAAAAATATTAAAAAAAGAAAAATAATAAAGAGGCATGAGAGTCCAAGTTAAAGAATTCCTAGTAAAGATTCACAAGGATGCATATGACTTAGGGTAACGAAATAGACTATACAAAAATTCAATTTTGATTCTTACCTAAAATTGATAACAAATTATTATATAAAGACTAAGTTTAAGAATGAATAAAAATGATAATCCTAAAACTTATAGATTACTTAGTTTCTTCAAACATATTTCAAATATTTCGTTCCTTTTTTAAAATAAGTAACTAAATAATAAAAAAAATTTAACTAATTCACTAACATTTTCCTTTTTATGGATTTTGTGGGTATAATCCGTTGAAAACCTTCACGAGACAACACTCGTCCTCTAAGATAACCTAGAGGTTTAACGGCTTGTTGCACATGCTAAGTGCTACCGTGATGCCTACGAAAGTGAGTTAGAATAGATCAGTGTTTCTTTTCTTTTTATCTTTCTTTTTGATTTTTACTCGAGCACGAGCAAAAAGATAAGTGTGGGGGTGTGATAGGTAGTAAAAAGTACACATTTATCATCACATTTACCATCATATTTTCCTATTTATTCTTTTATTACGCACTACTACTAATGTTTTATTGTTTAATGTGTGCATGCCTTGAGTAATTAAAAAAATAAAGAAATAAAGCCTGAATGAAGCCCAAAAAGCCCATATGCAAAAATTGTAATAATTTAGAAGTTTTTACATTATCTAACCTAATCTAAACTTGGATTTTAAATTATTTATTTAAAATCTAAGGGAGGAAAAGGAAGGATAAAATAGAACTACTAATTGCTAGAAGAGGAGGAAAAGGATAAAATGAGATGGACTTCTATTCAACCCTAGTTGCTTGCAAGACAAGACTAAAGATAAAAGGAGAAAAGTTTAACGATAAAAATCCTTTTATAAATTTGGGTTTATGATAACTTGCCTCCTAAGTTATCTCGAGTTCTCAAGATAGAAGGTTTAAATACAGAATTTAAAAGGAGAATCCTAGATGAACGAACCAGAGGAGGCCACGCAAGAAAGCGCGTGGCCATTTGCCATGCTTTGGCTTTTGGATGAGTTTGGTTATGAAATTTCGTGGGAGAGTTGTACTGGGACTGTACTTCCTATATCTCCTATAAATACCCCTGCAGAGCAACATAGTCAGGGCATCCAGCGAATGAAGTTAGGGTTTTTCTTTAGATCTTTTTCTATTTCCGAAATTTTTTGTATTTTTTTTATTTGAAGAAGATTATTTTGAAGAACGAGGAGCTTTGTAAATTGGTCAGTGACACCCAATAAAGGTTACTCTTTTCTTCTTTGCAATTTAATTCCGCTTTCCTGCTTAGATTAATTGTTTTATTTTCTTCTTTTATTTTCTTGCAATTCTTTTGATTCCACATAAAAACTTGAAAATAACATTAAAAAAAGATGAATAACTAAATTAAAATCATAGTTTGCTAATCTCTCGATCAGCCCTAGTTTAGTTTAAAAAGTGAATTGATTGATAGCTACTATTAGAAACCTTAGAATTAAAAATATCTTCTTGAAGATGAATTGACTTGGTTTACTTTAATTTACACTTTTTAATGGTTCTTCATAATTCATACTTAAAAACTTTGATAGCATAATTTTAAGTTAAACTTCTCTTATGCTATGCTTTAAATTAGGATGAACAACTATTTAATCATTATTAATGTACACTAGTTAGGGGTCCAATATTATTCATCTTACTTGAATAGCAATTAATAACCTAGGGTGGATGTTTATTATTTCAATATGATTTTCATTATTTGAGACTAATACTATGGGTTATGGTAAATGATTAGTAAACTATATTTCTTAAAATCAATCAAATCTAATCAATTTCTCCTTTTCTTCTGTTCTAAGTGAAATACAGAGAAGATCGTTCCGAAACGCTTACATCGCATCCTTTCCTGTGGATCGACCCGTCTAGCCTTTACTACGGGGTTAAATTGAAACGAGACTTAGACTTGCTAACTCTTAAACTATTTTTAATACAATTTCTCGTTCCAATCACTTGGAGTGTGGATGGTTTGGTATGTTTGTTGATCTCCCGAGGGGAGTTAGTCCCATCAGCGATACCTGTAAGCCTAATTCTCCGAGTGAGAAAAATCTCAGTTGCGGAGTTGAGCCTCCGAGAGGGAAAATCCATGTTGTAGATTCGGGATCATGTGTGTTTCTGAGTGGGAAAAATTTCATCAACAGAGCCGTGAAGCCGAAACTCTAGGAGGGGAAATCCGTGCGGTAGAGACCGAACTCCGAGTGGGAGAAATCCGACATAGGAGTAACATAGATGTCTGTAAGCGAACCCTTGTTGCTGCCTCTGAGTAGGCAACATGCCCTCCCAATTAAAGAAAAAGGGTCGGTAGTAGTAGTAAGATGCACATACAAGCATGCAATGTAGCATTCTCAAAGACAATGTTAGATACATAAATAATAAAAGGGTAATCAGATTGTATTTACACGGCTTTTACCCTTATTAAACTAGTACGTCGAGGGGATAATTCAAACAAGAAAACCCTCATACATATACCTTGTGTTCCACATAGCCGTTGACTATATACACACAATCCGAGTTGCCCCAAGTGAGCATTTAAATTTCAAGCACGCATAACGCTGAATAAAGATATTACCTGAAGTTTCCTTCCTCCGGAGAGCGTCCGACCCACAACCACTCTGAACTAGTACGTCAAGGGGATAATCCAAGTAAGAAAACCCGCATATATACACCATGTTACGAGTAACCATGGTCTCAGAAGAACTGCAAAAAAGAGTCTGAAGTAAGGATGTCACCCAACGACAGATTGGATGCATCTACTCCGAGTTGGGGCTCAAATAAATTGGAGTGACGATCTGATACCTCAAAGTGGGAGTAATATCACAAATTTATAAACTAAAATTAAATTGAAATATGAAGTACCTAGCTTGAATTTGATAGAATTTAGAGAACCACAATCTGAAAATATTATATGTGATCATGAGTTTGCATTCATATGAACGATGAAGAAAGAGTTGTTAATTTTTGTTTAAACCGAACAACAGAACTCGTTCTGTTTTCATCTATCCACTGTTAAAAAAAAAAAAGTAAATGAACCCACTATTTTTCATTTCCTTTTTACTCTCTCGAGTATTTTTTTTCTTTTAAATTTTTTAGAAGTCCCTTTTTTTCCCTCGCTCATCCCGCAAGCAGCTGAGGCTTGAGAGCTGAGGGATTCCTTTTTTATGGTTTTTTGTATTTTTTTAAAAATTCAAAATCATTTTTTCCCCCACTTTAGCTTTGGATTGGTAAATATAGCAACTGTGAATAGATTCCTAATTTCCAAATTAAAAAAAAGTTTAATTTTATGGAGACGCACCTTTAACACGTAGCTGGTTAGATTTATTAGGTCTCTTTCTTCGGCCCAGTGGTCCAGATTGCACCAACAATGACGGATCCGATCCAAACAACCATGCTTTCTTGCACCCGTCCGATCTAAATCTAACAGACAACATATTTCCACGTGTCTTTATCTCATTTGATGCTTCTCGAATATTCCTAGTTTATAAATTAATCCAGAATACAGGGTTAAAATCGGAAACTCGCCATCAGCGGCTCCGTCCCTCTCCCCTGCATAAATATCTCGCCCCCGTCGCTTGGCCTCATATCTGCTCGTTCTCCCAGTCTAGGGTTTTCTTTCATTTCTACTGTTAGATCGGTTTACGATCGCCGCCATGCCTCGCCGATCATCCGGAGGTACTAAAACTTTCTACTTTCTCTCTTTATCTAGAATACATGTAGGTTTTTTAATTGGTTTATCTTTGATAAGGACTTATTGAGCTGTTGGTAGGGGAAAAAATGAGATCAAATCGAGCAATTTTAAGGATTGTAGAAGGGACTGGGACCTAGTCAGTTTGATTGCGCCTTGATTTCATGTGTTGCTGGCTTGAATTTGTTTTGTTGTCTTAAAAAGAGCTTCATACAAATAAAATAGGGCTGTAAGGATGTTGGTGTTGTTGGTAGTGTGGTGTATTCAGTGATTTATAGGTTATTCGGGAGCTCAGGCCTGTGGTTTGTCCCTATTGGAAGGGTCTATGTATGTGGTCTTGGATTGAGGGTGGTGGTTTTAAGGGGAAGGTCGGATCTTTCTCAAGGTTTATCTAGCTTGTTGGTTTTTGGCCTTGGTTGAGGTCCTTTGGGCTGTGTTAGCAGTGGCGAGGGAAGAATATAGTCACTATAAGAGTAAATGAAACGTGTGCAATTGGCTATTGGGGTGTTAAATACTAGATTTTGTACCACTTTTCTAATCGAAATCTAGATGGGCATCTAAGAAGATGAGTTATGATGAGGACATAGGTGGAATAGTTGTGAGATATTTAAATAGTTGAGAGGCAAGATTTGAGTCGAGGTTTTCCTAGTAAAGATGGGTGGGTGTCACAAACAAAAAGTGGGTTGTTTGAGGTGGGAACAGAACTCCCTTCTGGATCCTACCACTAAGTGAAACGAGCTAGGAAGCTGCTGAAAGGACTTTGAGGAAGGAAGGGTTGAAGAAGGATAGGTTATCAGTTTCATCCAGGAGTTGAAAAGAACTAACGTTTGCAATTATTGTTCTTTCAAGTTTTAACATTCTTTTGAAGATGAGGTAGATGTCTGTAGACTGTAATATAATAACACAATTAAGGGAATATTAGCCTACAAGCCTTTCTCCCCCAAAAAAAAGGAAAAAAAGAATAAAAAAATATTTATGTCTTTTTGTAAAATTTCTAGACAGTTTTTGGGCAAAGTGGTTGGGGTCTGAGTCTCCTGTAATCCCAAGTTTTCTTCATTTTCGATTTCAGGTGGGATGTCATGACAATTTAATTTGAGTTCATCTGTTAGAGTGAATAACTTAATTGATCCTTAGTTTTTTTTATTTTAAAGATAGAAGAAAAATTCTTGACATGCAATGTTGGTGTTGTGGTGAGTTTCATGTTCAAAAATTTAAGATTATAAGATACGAGGTTACTAGTTAGAAACTAGGGTGGACTTTGAAAAGAGCCAAGGGAATGCCATGCTGTATGAAACATCTTAAGAGAGAAGAATATATGGAAATATTTGAGTTATTTTATGAAGATTTATAGATGGGTACACCCAAATTGTACATGAAGTATGATTTAACTTAAAGATAGGGAAATAAAGACATAAGAAGACTTGGGTTAGCATTTATGAAAAGAAAGGGCTTATACTGAGAATGAAGATGGACGATTAAAGTTTAGTAGCAAAGGGGAGTGCAAACAACTGTGCCCTGTGATTGTTCTTTTTCTTTTCCTAACGTGAAGTATGTTTGACGCTAAGAGGAGCAGGAAATGGATAGAAACCAGGGAGAATTGAATGAGGAGAGAGTCCATTTTTTTGTGGAATCTTGGGACCTAAAATTTAAGTTACCAAATACAATGCTGTACTCAAAATTTGGTATTATGGGGGTAATGCATTTGTGTGGAAATTACTATACCACTTGAATGTCTAACTATGTAGGCTTCTGGATTTGAATGAAGTATGAATGCTAATTGACTAGTCAATAAGGCATTCAGTGGTGCAAATTAAGTCTTTATGGAGAGTGGTTAAGATTTTGTAACTTTTCCTCTATTAGACTGCTTTAAGATGATTTGCATTGTTCTCAAATACAAGGTGACCTTTTTTGTTGTGTGCACTGTTTAAATATTGGAAAATTAGGACAATCTGGAGCTTATGATTTATTGTAGCGGGGAACTATCAACTTGATTGGTTTTGTTGGATGACTACTAACTTGCTTTCTTAAAGTTGTGGTGGTTTTTGTCTAAAAACTGTAACAGCAGTCTTGTAAAAGGATGTAAATATGCATATTATATAGAAAACTCATTTCTGTTTTCGGTTTTTGTGGATTGCTTGGGTATAAGACATCTGTATAACTTACCTAGAGTTGCTAGAAGGAATTCATGAAACCCTATGGTATCTAATAGAATGCATGATTCTTTGTTTCTTCATGTATGGAAATTCTTGAGTTGAAAAAAATCCAAGAGGGAGAGATGTCTTAATGAAAACAATGGTCAGCAGAATGGGGAGGGGAAAAAAACTATTGGGATGGTAGTCAATTTATATATCTTCATTGACATTTAGCTCCATAATATGGTGATTGGGTTTTGAGGTTTTGTTTAGCAGCAAGGAGTGCTTCTTGGTTTATGGGTCATGAAGTTTTAGATTTTGTTATTCATTTGCAACTTCACTTCCTTTCTTTCTCTTTTTTATTTTTTATTTTTGTGCATTCTGAACAATCTTCCTTTCTTTCTCTCTTTTTTATTTTTTATTTTTGTGCATTTTGAACAACTAAATCTTGATTGTGGTGAATCGGGGATTGTGCTTTTACAGAAAAAAGGTATTGAACATGTTATGCATGTAGACATGGTCTGGCCAGTGATATTTCAACATAAGAATATTACTTTATTTTCAGCATAAGAATGTGCACAAATGAACATGTTTTCTGGATATTCTCTCTAAGTATTATTGTCAACTATGATCCTTCTTGGGTTGAATTCTTGCTAGAGAAAACTTACCACCATTGGTTTCAGTGTTTTATTATTTATGTATTTTTTTTTTACTTTCTGCTTTCCTATTTTCAGTACTCCAGAATGTTTTTTAAATTAGAAATCAAATTGTTTTGCCAACTCAAATCAAGTTCTGTTATTGGAAGTCTTTTGCCATTTGTGATCACATTGGATCTACTTCACTGTTTTGCTTGATCTTTTACCTAGTATTCGTTTGTCTTAGACCTTTGACAAGTGGTGGCCTGCACGTTAGTATGTTTCAAAACTGTGTCTGTCACCTAAATGTTCTGTTTTGCGTTTCTTCGAACCAAGGGTATTTGTTTTTTTGCTTTGCTGTGTATTTTTTGAAGATAATTTGCATGTATTTTTGAAAATATTTTGCTTTTTTTTAAATTAATTATCACACAACTGTGCAGGACGGTCCGCCTCTCGTGCTCCTCCACGACCTGCTCCTGTGAGGAACCCCCCTCAGCCAGGTACAGCTTTTCTTCTTTCTTTTGAATCTCATTTATGTGAAGTTTGTTTCCAACACCATTTGTAGTTTGTATGGCGTTCTTTGTTCTTTTTTCTATTCTTTTGTGGCTATCTGTTTTAACTTGCTTATTTCTTTTTCTTCAGTTCATCAGGCTCCTCCCCCGGCTCCAGTTCAGGGTGGTGGTGGATCCATCCTTGGAGGAATTGGTTCCACTATTGCTCAAGGTAATCTTAGCATTTGACTTCGACATGCAAATTATCTGCTGTTTTATTCCGCACATGATTAGAGAGTTATTTTTGGAAGATAAATTTTTGAGGTTAATTTTGTAGGTATGGCTTTTGGCACTGGAAGTGCTGTGGCTCACAGGGCCGTTGATTCCATTATGGGCCCACGAACCATTCAGCACGAAACTGTAGTTTCCCAAGCCCCTGAAGCTGCTGCTGCTGCTGCTCCAATGGGCAACACTAGTGCCGATTCATGCAACATCCACTCAAGAGCTTTCCAGGATGTAAGCAAACTCCTTGTCTCTCTTTTTTCATTCTTTGCATCAGCTGTTGCCGAAGGCCTTATATCACTACTATTTCATAACGTCCAGCTCTCGCTGTGGTGTGATGGAAGTAGCTAATTCTCAAAATCGCTTGGCATTTAATGCCGAAGTACATATGGCCATGATGATTCAATTCTAAATTTTAATACTTCAATTCCCAAGTTGATTTAATTCTAAATTTTTGTCATCTGCTTTGGTGGTTACGTTCTTTGCAGTGCATTAACAATTATGGGAGCGACATCAGCAAGTGCCAGTTCTACCTGGATATGCTAAATGAGTGCAGGCGTGGTGGCTCTGGTGCCGCTGTTCTTTAGATACATCATTATCATTTACCAATTCAATGAAGTTCAAAATGTTTGTGAACCTCTAAGACTTGTTTTAATTGCTACTGTGACTGCCGCAGTAGCTGCTGTTATTTACTGTGGTTGTTAAGCACAGATTGAATTGTTAACCACTGCTGTGACTGTTGAAAATTGTTGAATGTTCTGTTACTGCAGAGGGTATGTCTTATTATTATGAATAAATCTTTAAATTGGAACTGAGTTGCCGGTTTTATTTATATTTGTATCCTAGTTGTGTTTTAATTCTAGATGCTTTCACAACTTTTGGCTTATGCAGTTTAGTATGCTAATTAATTGATATTTTTGATCAAGTCTTGCATAATATTTGCTCTGAAGTTGGCTTTCACTTCCGAGCTTTGTATCCAAGGATCCTGTTGTTATCTGCAGCTGCCTGTTGTGAGCTAAAATGGTTTCAATGGGACATTAGAACTGCTCCAAGCTTTGATTTTATTCCTAGTGTGCTGAGTCCACGGTATTTGTTATACTAAATTAGTCTTAAAGATATGGAGCTGAAAATTGTTTCTTTTCTTCTCCCTTCGTCTTCCAAACCCCAAGGGGAATAAAAAACCATCTTAATAAAACTCACTGATCAAAATTTGGATTTTCTTTTCTTTTCATTCTTTTTTCCCCTCTAAAAGCCTGTGTTCAATATTTAGTATCAATCCGAGTTCTGAATTGCTACGAAAGCCTAGCTCAATTCACTAGTAAAGGTAGGAGGTGGTCCCAGATTAGGGTTGGTAATGGGCCATGGTGGCAAGCTCGCTGAGGCTCATAACCCATGTAAAAATGTTCAGACTCAGACACGATTCAGAGTATTGTACCTGCATGTTCAGGTAATAATCATCCCAGATTTGAATCTCTCCTACTCGTGCAAAATCACAACCACTCCACATGCTCTGTGCCTAAAATATCTTTTAAAACAATCAAATTTGTCATATAAATTCATGTATGAAGAAGAATAGAACTAATCTAGCAGCCTGCAGATATCAACATTAACATACGTAAACTCTAGCTATCTGAAAATCTCTAATTTAATTATATGCTCAAGTAGTTGCAAGAAAAATCACAGACTAAACTAATTTCTGAAAGTTTAATCCGTTCTGAATCCTATTTATTTTGAGATCGATCTAATTTAATTTAGAGGAAGGCATAAGACCATTACATATAATTGGGCCGACCTAAACGAAACTCCATTTATGCCACAGCCGAATCGCGTCAGATCGAGTCGAGCGCAAACACGATATGAAAATAACTAGCCTTAAATTTGACAGTCTAGACACGATCTAAAGTCCTATTTTCATTGTATATGGACCGTAAATTTTCATGTAATACCAGCCCGTGCCCATTATGAACCTAGGTTCAAAACTGAGTTTCGTTCCCACAAAAAAAAAAAAAAAAAAAAAAAAAAAAAACGGAGAAGGAAGTTCTGAACGGATTTTGGGTCCAGTCCGGGGTCAATGAAGAACCGGCAAAATCCGACCCGTCAGCAGATTTTCTTGTAGCCCCAGAAACATGAAGGCACTGCAGAAAGCCCCGCGGGTTCAGACTGAGATCGGACGGTCACAACTTCATCTCGTCCACACGTGTTGACTGACAGTTCTAGAAGCCTTTCGATCTTTTCCTTCTTCGCGGCAGTAACCGCCTTCTCTGTTTGGATTTAAGAAAGTGTCATTCTTTATTTTTATTGTCTATCCAAAAGCCCGAAATTTTTTTTTCATTTTTCTTTTTTTTTTACACAATAATTTTCTTATATAATGCTACAGTTAGATAATTTTATGTTCATTTAAAACTCATTTGTAATTAATTATAATTCAAAACAATTAATTTTATGATCATATGAATCTCATTTGCATTCTAATTACAATCTATTTTTTTATAATTAATTTTTCTTTTAATATTATTTTTAATTCACTTTATGATTAATTTTTAACTTTTCATTCTCATATTATTTATTAAATATAAAAAAGATACAATATAATTTTTCACTCTCACTTTCCAACTGCCTACTAAATATCAAAAAAATACACACAAACTCTTATTTCAAAAAAAAAAAAAAAAAAAAAAAAAAAAAAAAAAAAAAAAAAAAAAAAACTTTCCACGTTCTCACTTCCGCCCACTTCCTTGAATCCAAACAGCCCTAATCGCTACCGTCTCAAATCAAATCCTAGGTCTCTCTCTCTCTCTCTCAGACACACACAAAATTGTCGTCCAAAATGCCTCGCAGATGCTCTGGAGGTAATTTCTTCTCATATTCCAATTCTTCATTCGTGCTGATTACATTGAAAGGTTGTGCATCTCGTGATTGTGGATCCAATTATTATGTGTTTTTTCTATTGATCAATTTGTATTACTTGAACACGTTGCTTGGTGACGATGGATTTTCAAAAAGAATGGATTTTTATTTATTTGCTTGTGCTCTGTTGTCGGCTGTCATGTAGCGTATTGTTCTGTTTTGGTTGTGTTTGCATGTGCACGAAAATCTGATGATTATGGTTTTTTTTCCCCTTTCTTTTTTGATGATTTTAACGAGAATTTGACATGGAGCATTTGGTAACTAGATCAGGAATGCACGTTCTGATTTAAGCGTTTTGAATCTTGCGATTAATCAAATTAATAGAAAAAGTCAAAAAGAGAATACACAAGTAATACTCTTTTTAGGAGAGAAGAGGAAAGAGGCACATAGCGAGATAATTTAATTAAAAAAAAAAATCTATTTCAAATATCATATATATTAAAAAGAAAATGACAAGTAGAAAATGTTTGTTAGAGATGCACCTTGGTTAATTTTTATAATGAAACTAATTCACGCATGTATGTACAACTTTTTTGTTATCCTCCACAATTTATTTCACTTTCCATGTAGATGTATTTCGGTTTGACTGTATTCAAAGAAGTCTATACCTAGCGTACAACATTACTAAATCCTATGTGTCCATTTTGGTTTGTGTTGAAGCAACCTACATTTTCGTTAACCTATGTAGCACATGCACTTTTATCATGGAGTCGTATCGTGTCTGAAACGTGCGTGTCTGAAACGTGTCCGACGCACGTGTTAGACACATGTGTCGTGTGTATTTTTAAGAATTTATCACATGTCCACACGTCGTGTCCATTTTAATGTTGTTTTGTCCATGCGACATAGCTGTTAACCTTGGTCTGTTTAAGTGCAACACTAGAGTGAACACACTTCTATCAAAACTTATTTGGCATTAAAGTGCCATTTTTGTGTGATATGACTGGGAAGTGAAAACCCCCCGACGCTTTATTAACAAGAGCTTAATGAAACATTCTCAAAATAGAAGAGTACAAACATGTATGAGATACTCAACACATACACTTATCCTTCAAAACAAGAGAAAAAAGAAATGAAAAAAAAAAGCTAACCATGATACAACTCAAGATCATGTATTTTCTTTCATCTTTCGTGGATGTAGTGCAACCACTTTGCCGCCTGTGAAGTTCAAAAATTTCAGAGTTATTGGAGAACAAGAACGCTTCATAATCATCAAGCTTTGACCCCGTCTATGCTTTGCTAACAGATCCATCAGTCTATCTCTCGTTCTGGTGTCTTCATACTCCTTGGCCACACCTATAACAATCTAAATTGAAAATTCTCACACTGTAGGACATGTTACATTGAAAGAGAATGTGGGAAACACTTAGCAATTCCCACTAAGACATTCGAGATAGTCGATAATCCTCGTCAACATGATTCATCTCCTCTCTTCTCTTCAAAACAAAAGATGAATTGTTTCTCTCTACCGATTATCATGTCCAATAATTTGAATATTTTCAAACAAACACGGGAGCGTCAAAACATTGCCCAACTTCAAAAGAAGAAAACATCCAACATGAGCACATTGTACTCACCATTGATGATGGAAACATAGGAAAGTGAATCGGGTCTAGAAAAACAAAAAAAAGACCCAGCTCAAGCAAACACAAAATCTGACTATCCCCTTGGCTCAGATCCGGTCAACCTTAGATCCTAGTTATCCCTTGGCCGGATTCTCCACCATCGCAGTTGTCTTATGACCTGCAATCAAATCTAACTCAATATGGCCAAAGTGTCCGCTGGATCACCATCTCTGGATACTAACCGGCCATCACTTGCGAATCCACTACCAAAGTAAGTCCAAGCCCCTCCCAATACTAATCTGGCCATCGCGCACACAGAGAGAGAGAGAGAGAGAGAGAGAGAGAGAGAGAGATCCATTGGAAATAAAATATGTATAGCTTTAATCAGCTTAGAATATAAAACCCTCTCTTTTGTCTATCAAGTTTTTGTGGTCGAACTGCCATTTTAGGTTCATAACTAAACAAATCATTGTATGTTTGTTTTGGCACCTTCGATCAGAATGAAGATCAGTTTCAACTAGTAACTAGACCCAATGCCATGGTTCTCTCAAGCATTTTGTGAATAACATGTTCCCAAGAGAAATAACACACTTGTTATCTCGGGAGTGTTGTTAAAATGATGCTTGAAAGCTATCTTTTTTTTAAGGTTGGACAATTTTTTGAACCATGCTAAACTGCGTGGTTTCAAGCTATGCATAAACTATGGTGTTGACAACCATTAAGAAACAGAAACACCATAATCCCTGTAGTCCGATGGCTTCAATATAGGAGACTCCAATTTGTGCTTTACTGCACTTGCTGCAGACTCAAGCATGTAGGAGCCATTTCACAACATGAATGTAAAGCGTTAAAATATATACATAGATGATCTTAAATTTGACGAAAGATTGCAGAGGTTGAGAATTTGTCACAGTAAGGAAATAGTTCCAAGAGGAATGTTGAGACGTGATCTTTAGGAAAGTCAACAAATCAACCTGTGTAGTGGGAGATGGTTATAATCTTGGTCACAGAGGATTTAAATGAGCATTTGAATTTCTCTTTGATACATGCAACATGAGATGGTGAACAGCAATCTGTATGCAAGGAATACAAGGTGAGATGTTAAATGAGATAATCCATTGGTTTTCATTTTGTTTATAAGTCGGCATTCAAAAGGAAGCTAGATTGAGTGCTTTGTGCTTTCTTTTTGTCTTTCTAAGTGGATGACCAGATCCATATTGAATTTTGTTTTGTTAATATTATTACTCATGTAACAGGAAAATGGGGGATAAGGGTCTTCTTCTTCTTCTTTTTTTTTTTTTTGCTTTTAAGAGCACTCCCAGATGTTCGACTTTGAAGCATTCAATGTAGTTTCTCTTTCTTCCTGAGTCTCTTTTATGTTTGGGGTAAATTTTAGAGTACTGCTTGTTGCATGAGCATAAACTGCATGACTATTGGTGCATGTTTCTTTCGCATCCAACTGAATTTTTATTTATATAGGTTTTATGAGAAGTCTCCACCTTGTGCATAGTTCCTTGGAGAGGTAATTCAATAGGCTGATAGTAGGTTTTGGTATTTAGTCGCTCCTTTGTTTAGAATTTTGGAGAAGTCTCCTCTTTGTACATAATTCCTTGGCTAGATAACTCAAAAGCATGGATTAAAATCTTAATATTAGTATCGGTATTGACATCAATATGATTAATGTCGGCCATATCAGCAATATCGGATCCGATTTTGGCCGATATTTTATGGCTAATATCGTGTTGGGTATCTCAAAAACCAATACGATATCGCTGAGATATATATCAAAATCGGTTGATATTGGAACTGTGACAAAAGGTTAACAACAAGTTGTGATGTTTGGTCAAGTTTTCCATGGAGGTTTGTGTTTAATGGCATCCATGCTTTGAAGGCTTCAGCATAATGGAAATAATGTTTTGTGATAATGAGATGATATTTTTGTGGGTAAATAGTGTATAGTGTGATAATTTGTTCGTCTTGGAGATGCTTACATTGATTTTTTACTTTGCCGCCATGGTGATTATCAGTCAAATCATGTATTATGATGATAGTTATTGAATCTTCTGTGTGTTGAACTGTGTTCCCTTGCTGACTTGAACTAATTCTGTAGGACTCTCTGCTTCTCGCCCAGCTCCACTGAGAAACCCTCCTCAACCCAGTAAATTTCTTGTTGGCAAAATTTTTATAAAAAGTTTCCAGTTGTGGAATTGTTCTTTTTATTTTGCTTTCCATTTTGAGGGAATTTCTATTTCACTTTCCATGCTGTGGTCAAAATTTAGCTGGGTCACTTGTATCATATAGGCATAAGCTGTCTTGCGGTCGAACTTGTTTCCAGACACCTGTCAAATATGTGCACGGTTTTACGATATGTTTTTATCTCTTTGCACTATTCAAGCACTAACTTACAGTATCTGGCCAAATATGTGCACAGTTATACAATATGTTTTGCCGATACAAGCTGCTTTCATTGAGACCTAGTATTAACTTCTTTCTAACTAAATAATATAATTGTCATGAAAGAAAGATGATGGTAAGGACTTTTGCTTATATAACTCGTGTAGGTGAACAATTTTTTCCCCTCTATCTACAGAATATTTAAGAAGATCACGAAACATGTATTTTATTTCATATTTGTCTTTTTTTTTCCCCCTCTCTAAGGTTGTTTATTTTGAGGGTTTGCTAGATTATTATGTCCATGCAGTGCCATCGTCTATTTGATTAGATTTTTATGGGAGTTACTAATATGTCTATAGACCTTTTGTTGTTGCGGTCTGAGATCAGGTTATCAAGAATGATAAATTTACTGTATTTATCATCCCTTTTTTTTGGTTGCAGCTAGTCATGCACCTCCTCAGCTCCCGTGCAGATTGCTGATGGTACGAAGATTTGTCATTGTTATCAGACACTTTGGCATGCCGGAGCTTAAACGTAACTTCTTGCGTGCCTCGTTGTATTTACACTGCTTACCTTTTCTGTTGTGCTTATTTTTCACTTTTCTCTCCACAGGCGTGATGTGGGGTACTGGAAGTGCTATTGACCGCAGGGCTGTTGACGCCGAATTGGGTCCTTGCTTCCACAGCACCAACAGCAGCTGCTCCCGCTGCCTCTGCGAGTGGTTCTGTGGGTTCTGATTCATGCGTGCTGCATTCAAAGGCCTTTCAGGATGCGAGTTCATGGGTTTTCATTTTCTTGCTACAATTGCTGCTGGAGTTTTACTTTTTACAGATTCCAAGATTCAGTTTAAAGAGATATCATGCCCAGAAGATGAGTGTAGCAGAGATGCGCATGCTTCGTTGGATGTGTGGTAACACGAGGAGAGATAAGGTGAGAAATGAGGATATTCGTACTAAGATAGGTGTAGCCTCTATAGAGGAAAAGATGAGAGAAAACCGCCCACGACGGTTTGGTCATGTGCGACGTAAACCCACAGATGCGTCAGTCCGGCGAGTGGAGCGTATCAAATTAGGGCAAGTTAAAAGAGCGCAGGGGAGACCGAAGAAAACATGGATGAAGATAATACGACAAGATATAGAGGCTAAAGGTCTTAGTGAAGGCATATTGCTCGATAGGAATGAGTGGAGAAAGCTGATTCATGTGCCCGATCCGACGTAATTCTCTTTTGGTTCATGTAGCCTACCCTAAATACTTGGGGCAAATGGCTTAGTTGTTGTTGTTGTTGTTGTTGTTGTAGTTTAATTGAATAATTTGCTGGTGATGCTGATTTCTTGCGAAGGTGATAGCGTATAGTTTTTTTGTAATGATGCACATTATGGATTTTAGCCACCAGGCAATAGCTAATACTTACCAGGCCTAACAACTTTTCTGCTGTGTCTTTTTATTTGGTGATACAGTGTAACAACAACCACGGGACTGACATCAGCAAGTGCCAATTTTATTTGGACATGTTGAATGAGTGCCGCCGTGGTTCTGGTGCAACCCTTGCTGCCCAAGGAATAGGGACTAAGTGATGGCTTGTGGAACTGCTACATCTTGCCTGTAGGAGCAAACTATATGTGTCTCTGGTCACTCCTTGAAGTGTTTCGAGGTCGTCTATAATTTAATAAGGTCAGGGTTGGTCACTCTTGAACCTAGTTGTCTCATTTTGGCATCTTGTTATTTGTGGTGCATGAATAGGTTGTTTCACAGTATCTGTTGCCTTAACAATGTTGAATGTAAATGCATTTATGTACATTTGCACCAATTACATCACTTTCTTCTGCTGCTATTGATAAATACAAATCATCTTTTCGCACTCAAATTCCCAACAGTGCTTGCAGTGTGATATTTTTCTTGCATCTGTCACGGACACTTGAATACTGATTACATGTATTTGTGGAAATGTTGTATTTGTGGAATTTTCCATTGCAGTGATAGTAGGATTATTGGTTACAGGAATGCATCCATACTTAGAATTCAGTGTGCCGCACTCTAACTAGGCTGTAGAATTTGAGATATTTGATTGATTTATATGACATTATAGACCCAGTAGAATGTAATCTAACACTATTGAGTCAAAAGATACTTTCCAAAGAATACCTTATGGGTGCTTGCGAGACTGAGCAACAAATATTTTGACAAGGTGCGTGCTCTGGAGATTCATAACAACAACAGAGAGCTTTAAACAGACATGATCCAAGTGCCAATTATGATACTTCCAGGTACGCGAAAGGTATCTGTTTGTTTGAACCAGGCATAACCACAAAAAACTGTGAGCTTTACCTACACTGATTTTCATATAAACATGAAGCTTTGCTTCAAAAATGTTTTGTTGCTTGCTTTATTGAATATGCGGCTAGATGAGTCGGGTTCGTTTATCTATTCTTCTGTAGGTTTGTGATAGTTGAGAACTATAAGGAGAGAGAAGATAAAAGCTAGATGGAAGAGTTTTACTCAGTGGAAGAGATAGTGTAAAGATCGAAGTCCAAAAGGAGCGAGAACGTAGTCTATATGCAGGCAGAACAGAAGGTCGGTCAACCGCCCGATCGACCAACATGCACAACTTGGTGCACAACAGCAGTTCGGTCGACCGACTGGCCCAACCTTGTTTCTGTTGGGTTTGGTCGACTGAAGGAAGGGTCGGTCGACCGACAGTCAGATCTGCTAATCTTGGGATTCGAACTCCATTTCTGATCCGGAGTCGAATCCAATTGAGGTTTCTTAAAACCATAGGACTCTCTGGGTATAAATTAAGGGGTATAGCCTCTATGAATTGTAACCTATAATAAATTATTGAATCAATAAGATTTCTCTCCCTTTCCCAAGAACGTAGGCAAATTGCTAAACCTCATTAAATATTGTATTTGGTTTTTCTCTCTTGTTTAATTGTTCTAGTCTTTTGAGTACTTCTCTGGTGTATCTCTTTGTGTTGGTTGGGGTTTCTCATTGGTTGTTGCACCTGCGCACAACAAGTGGTATCAGAGCATCTCAGGTTCATCGTGGGATCATATGTCGATTTCAAGAGCATTGGTGGATGTTTGGTGGAGATCATGTGTCGATCTTGGAGCAGCATTTGAACTGTTTGTGGGATCGTGTGTTAATCTCAGAACAGCGTTTGGATTGCTCAAGAAATAAAATTTGGTAGAGTAGATCGTTTCTGAAATTCTCTTAGGTTTCATTTTGAGGTAAATATTTTATCTTTATCTAGTTTTTTGATCTAACTCCGTTTGTTTTCCGTATTGTTTTGAGAAATCTATTGAGAAGATGGCTGTAGATAGTACATCTACGGTGAAAATCATGAATCCACATCCATTGAAGATTGATGTGGTGAAGTTTGATGGCAAGAACAACTTCGGGATGTGGAGATGTGAAGTGATGGATACATTGAAGGCATCAAACCTCGAAGACACTCTACAGTTGGAGAAAAAGCTCAAGGCTACTTTTAAATAGGATTGGGATAAGATGAATCGAACAGTGTGTGGTCTGATATGGTCTTGTTTGACACAAGACATCAAGTATCATGTGTTATATGAAACATCTGTAAGGCAGTTGTGGGAGATCTTGGAGAAGAAATATCTGATAAAGAGCATTGAGTCGCGTTTGTAATTGAAGAGGAGACTTTATTGCTTTTAATTAAAGAGAGGACTCCCATTGATGAACATATGAATAACTACACTAAGCTTCTTACAGACTTAGTTAACGTGGATGTGAAGATCAAAAAAGAGGATATGACGTTGATTCTACTGAATTCTCTTCCTAATGAAGAGTATGGGACCTTCATCTTAACTTTGATCAATAATAAACAAATACTTAACTACAGTGATGTGTCAGCTGCTCTTGTAAATTATGAAATAAGGAGGCAGGACAAGCTGTCTTCTCTGAGGGTACATCAGCAGAGGCGTTGACGATAAGAGACATGAGTTCCAATCGAAAGGGCAAATGTGATCGTGGGAGATCAAAGTCCAGGATAGGTTTCAGATATCTGAAGAAGAAACAGTGCGCCTTTTGCAAAGAGTAAGGGCACTGGAAGATTGATTGTCCAAAGGCCAAGGGTAAGAGGAAGGAGTCAAAAACTGAGGTAAATCTCGCACAAGTGGTCAGTACTTAAGCCAGTAATTCATAGGCAGGTAGATCAGACTCAGACTCATCGATATTCTCTTTTTCCATTACTACTCCTATTGTTGATTACTTAGGATACTCTGAGTGGATATTAGATACTGGAGCTATCTATCATGTATGCCCAAACATAGATTGATTTTCTAGCTTTGAAAAGCTAGATGGATGTTCTGTTATCATGGTTGATGATCGCCCATGTAACATGGAAGGAATAGGTACAATTTAGATTAAGATGTTTGATGGGATTGTGCAGGAATTAAAGGAAGTGAGGTATATACCTCAACTTAAAAGGAATCTTATCTTAGGTGGTGTTTTGAAAACATTGTGTTTTGAGGTATTTATAAGAGATGGTGTTCTTAAGATGACTAAAGGCTCAATGATGGTTTTGAAGGGCGTCTGCTGAAATAATCTCTACTAGTTAAAGAGTAGTACAATTACCGGTCAAGTGGCAACTTCTACAGAATCAGATGATGATTCTAACAGGCTATGACATATGAGGCTCGGATATACAGATGAAAAGTCTTTGCTAGCTCTTGCAAAAGCAAGATCTGTTGAAAGATACTAGAACTTGTAAATTGGAGTTTTGTGAACATTATATCATCAGAAAGAGGACCAAAGTGAAATTCGACACAGCAACTCACAGCACTAAGGGGATTCTGGATTATATTCACACTGATGTTTGGGGACCTACCAAGACAACATCTATTGGAGGTAACCACTACTTTGTGACTTTTATAGATGATTATTCTAGGTGATGTTGGGTATATACCATGAAACACAAAGAAAAAGTCTTAAAATTGTTTGTGGAGTGGAAGAAGAATATAGAGAAAAGCACGAGAAGGAATATCAAGGTGCTCCAGTCAGATAACGGAGGTAAGTATAAGAGTGATCCTTTCCTAAAGCTATGTCGTGAAGAGGGCATAATAAGGCACTTCACAGTAAGGGAAACACCGCAAAATGTGGGTAGCCGAAAGTATGAACATAACCTTACTAGAGAAGGTCTGATGTATGTTATCCAATGCCTGATTATTAAAGAATTTTGGGATGAGCCTTTGGCATGTGCTTGCTATCTCGTTAACAGGTTGCCTTCGTCTACGATAAGAGATAAAACTCCTCTGAAAGTTTGGTCTGAAAAAATCGGTCAGGATTATGATTTACTAAGGGTATTTGGATGTTCAGCCTACTATCATATTAAGGAAGACAAGTTAGTCCTAAGAGCGAAGAAAGGTGTGTTCGTAGGATTCAAGAAAGGAGTAAAATACTACAAGATTTGGGATCCTAAGTGAAAACACCTAGAGGGGGGGTGAATAGGTGTAAATGCTAATCTAACAATCTTTTTTTAAAACAAGTATGAATGAATGATGCAACGATCTCCTAAAACAAGACTAAGAGCCGAATACTTGGTGAAGGGCTCTGAACTCCTTCCTCGTGATTCCTCTAGATATGAGTTTGAGGTGCGTATTGCAATCTTGTTGTATGAGTAATGATTGACAATGTGACAAGAAATGAATTTGAAGCAATTATGAAATGCACACAAGATATATCACAAGTTATGAAAGAATAGCAATAACACAAGCAAGAAAGTAAGAGCAATAGAGAGCAAAGAGAAAATCAATCGCAAACACAAAGTATTTGTTTCGAGGTTCGAGCCACCGCTCTACTCCCCGCCTTCACCACCGTGAAGGGTTTCCACTATTCACCGAGGACTTTACAAGGTCTACCGAAGACCGGAGTACCAAACTCCACCACTTACAAACCTCTACCGAAGAGGTATCTCAACAAGAACAAGAAGAAGGAACAAGTAGCCAAGTGATCACCAAAAGGACCACAAACTTCTTACAAACTTTCTCTTTACAACTTCCTTATAGAATGAGGATGGAAATTTTGGCTCTAGAAGTGTAGTGAGAAAAACAAACTCAGTTGTAGATGAAACTTGCTTGAGAACACAACTGAAAACAAAAGCCAAGAATGCAAGAGAGAATTTGAGAGCTTTGAAACTTTTCTTTCTTTTGAAAACTTGGAAACTAGGAATTTTTCTTGGTGTTTCTGCAAGAGACCTATCTCCTCTATTTATAGGGAGAGGAAGGGATTAAAACACATTTTAATTAAACTTATTTGATCCCAAAATAATCCCAAAAACTGAAGGAAGTTCTGCCAAAAAACAGATCCAAAAACAGATTTCAGAATTGTACCAAAGAGGAAAGAGCCGTTGGGCTCTGGCAGGCTTGGCGGTCGGCCGCCCCGGTCGGCCGTCAGCCTTGCTGGCAAATAGCCGTTGGGCTCGGGTCGACCGGTCGGCCGCCCGACAAGAAAACAGAGAGCAGAAGTTTTAGGTCGGTCGACCGTTCGGCCGGCCGACAAAAAACAGAGAGCAATCTGTTTTCTGCCGGTCGTCCGGTCAGTCAGCCGACGGACGTGCACAAGCATGCACGTCCTGGACACAGGATCCGGTCGACCGGTGCGGTCGGCCGGTTTAGTCTGAAACAGAAAAACAGACTGAAAAATTTTGAACTTTTGGAAAAATTTCAGAATAATTTTGTATGAAATTTTGACTAAGTACCATGCTGGAAAGATAGAAATACATGATATAAAATTTGTAAACATGAATCATGTATAGAGACCAAGGCATGAACTTTAAACAAAATATCAAAACTAAAAACTGTATTTTTGGAAATATGTGTGTGTGTGTCCTAGAGCCAATATTCTACAACCTCAAACTTTAACAAACTATTCTTACATTGGTTCTAATTGACTACAAGGTCTTCAAGTGGGCTTCTCCATATGTGATCTTACAAAGCTTGATACTTGAGCCCGAAATGAGGTGACTTGAGTCAAAAACACCTTCCTTTAGGGAAGAATGCTCCTAGAATCATTAGAACCCTGAAAAACACTGAAACAACAAACATGATTAGTACAAATAACTATATATATTTTGTGATCATCAAAACACACTAAAACGGGTGATTGTAACCTTGGGCCAACAACCTCCCCCTTTTGATGATGACAAAACATATAGTTATTTTAAACATGGGAAAAGGAGCATGGAAGCTCCCCCTCAAGTTATGCTATGTATAAAAGAATGACTATGTATAAAAATGAATGGCTATATACATAAAGCATAAAACACAATGCACAAAAACAAAATACAAGTGCATAAAACTCTTCAAAACTAACTATTTCTCCCCTTTTTTGTCATACATCAAAAAGGGTAAAAAAAATAAGAAAATTTTCTTTCAAGAATCTATAATACAAACATTCAACTCACCACAAATAAATGAAAATCTAGCATTGTCTAGAGGCTTTGTAAAAATATCGGCAAGTTGAAACTCGGTAGAAACATAATCAATATCAATATCACCTTTCTCATAATGATCTCTAAGAAAGTGATATCTAATGTCAATGTGCTTAGTTTTACTATGTTGATTTGCATTTTTAGTCATATGAATAGTACTAGTATTATCACAAAATATTTTAATATGATCAAAATGCAAATCATAGTCAAGGAGAGTATGTTCCATCCAAAGAACTTGTGCACAACAAGCTCCGGCTGCAACATATTCCGCCTCGGCGGTTGAAAGGGCTACCGAATTTTGCTTTTTGGAAGACCAAGAAACAAGACAATTACCAAGAAATTGACATGTTCCACTTGTACTCTTCCTATCTACCCTACAACCCGCATAGTCGGCATCCGAAAAACTCTTCATTTCAAATAGTCCGGTTTTCGGATACCACAAACCCATTTCAATTGTGCCCTTAAGGTATCTAATAATGCGTTTTACCGCTACTAAATGGGACTCCTTAGGACATGATTGAAAACGAGCACAAAGACATGCACAAAACATAATATCCGGCCTACTAGCCGTCAAATACAATAAACTACCAATCATGCTACGATAAAGCTTAATGTCTATACTTTTACCTTGTTCATCCTTGTCAAGCTTGGTGGTTGTTACCATGGGAGTTTTGCTAGTTCTAGCTCCTTCAAGTCCAAATCGCTTGATAAGTTCCTTTGTGTACTTGGCTTGATTGATGAAGATCCCATCCTTTCTTTGCTTGATTTGGAGACCAAGGAAATAGTTGAGCTCACCCATCATAGACATTTTGAATTCTTCCTTTATGCATGATTCAAAAGCTTGGCAAAGAGATTCATTAGTAGAACCAAAAATGATATCATCCACATAAATTTGCACAATAAGAATATCATTTTCTACATGTTTTGTAAATAAAGTTGTATCAATTTTTCCTTTCTTAAAACCATTTGAAATTAGAAATGAAGAAATCCTTTCATACCAAGCCCTAGGGGCTTGTTTTAAACCATAGAGAGCTTTGTCAAGTTTAAAAATAAAATCCTGATGTGTAGGATCAACAAACCCGGGGGGTTGTTCAACATACACCTCCTTTTCAATAAATCCATTTAAGAAAGCACTTTTAACATCCATTTGAAAAAGCTTAAAATCTTTATATGAAGCAAATGCTAGTGTCATCCGTATGGCTTCAAGCCGTGCTACGGGTGCAAAGGTTTCATCAAAATCGATACCTTCGATTTGAGTGTAACCTTGGGCAACTAACCTAGCTTTATTCCTAACAACGTTACCCGACTCATCCAACTTGTTCTTAAAGATCCACTTAGTACCAATTGTTGGTCTATCGTGGGGCCTAGGAACAAGGTGCCAAACTTGGTTGCGCTCAAATTGATTGAGTTCCTCTTGCATGGCTAGCAACCAATATGAGTCGGCCTCGGCTTCGAGGACGCTTTTGGGTTCAACATGAGAAATAAAAGCATAGTGTCCACAAAAGTTATGAAGTTGAGAACGAGTAGTTACCCCTTGAGATACTTCACCTAAAACAAGGTCCTTGGGATGATGTGGATTGTATCTCCAATCCTTTGGAAGTTGTTGAGTAGGCTCCACTTCAATTCTTTGAATTTCATTTCCTTAAGCCTCTTGATCCTTAGTTGCACTTCCTTCATCATCCTTTGGCATGTCTTCAATAGTAGGTGAATCCTTCAAAGTGACTTTCTCCATGTCTTCATGCAAAGAATCTATTTCTACAACATTCTTAACAAACACATTAGATTACTCAAATTTTACATGTATAGACTCTTCAATAGTTAAAGATGACTTATTGAAACTCTATAAGTTTTACTAGTATTTGAGTAACCTACAAAGATTACTTCATAAGACCTAGCATCAAATTTTCCCAAATTGTCTTTTGTATTTAAAACAAAACATTTGCATCCAAAAACTTTAAAGTAAGAAACATTTGGCTTTCTAGAAAAATAAATCTCAAAAGATGTTTTTGAAGTATTTTTGCATAAGAAAACACGATTTGATATATAGCATGATGTATTAACGGCCTCGGCCCACAAATAATATGAGAGACCGTATTCATTAATCATTGTCCTAGCCATCTCTTGTAATGTCCGATTTTTCCGTTCAACTACTCCATTTTGTTGTGGAGTTTTAGGACAAGATAGTTCATGCTTAATTCTATGTTCTTCACAAAAAGTAATAAAGGGTAGGTTAATGAATTCACTACCTCTATCACTTCTTATTCTTAAAATTGAAGAATCTTTTTCCTTTTCAACTATTTTCTTAAAGGCTTGAAAATGTGAAAAGGCTTGATTTTTATGTTCTAAAAAGAAAACCCAAGTAAAACGCGAAAAATCATCAACTAAAACAAATGCAAAACGATTCCCACTTAGACTTTTGGTTTGAGTAGGACCAAACAAATCCATATGGATCAACTCCAAGGGACGTGATGTCATGATATCCTTAATTGACTTGAAAGAGGACTTGGTTTGTTTCCCAAGTTGGCACGCGTCACAAACGCGGTCCTTTTCAAAGTTCAAGCAAGGAATACCCTTCACCATTTCCTTGTTGTTTAACCTAGATAGATGGTCAAAAGAAATGTGGCCTAATCTTCTATGCCATAACCAAGAGTCATCATCGAGGGCTTTCAAACAAGTAATATTGCAAGACATATTAGACAAGTCAATCATGTACATATTGCTTTCACGAAAACCGGAAAATATACATGTGTTAGATTGTCTATCAAAAACTCTACAAGCTATGTTATCAAAAACAACATCAAAACCTTTATCATAAAGTTGACTAATACTCAAGAGATTATGCTTGAGTCCATCAACTAAAACAACATTTTCTATTAAAGGGGATGTACCAAGTTTAACATTACCAATACCGATTATTTTACCCTTGGCATCATCTCCGAAGGTGACGGTGCCACCTTCATGGTATCTTGATAGGGTTGCAAAGTTGTTGGTATCCCAAGTCATGTGTCTTGAGCAACCACTATCAAGATACCACAACCCTTTACGTCGTTGCGCCTTGGAAAGTACCTACATCATTTAGCAAATTCATTGACTTTGGTACCCAAATTTTCTTGGGTCCTTGAAAGTTAGTGTTTCGAACCCAAACATTATGATGAGATGCATTAAGTCTATCATAGCAAAACTTAACTAAGTGACCTTTACGACCACAATATGAACATGAAAACACTTTACCATACATGAATGCATGATGTGTGTGTGAAGTGTGAGCATGTTTGAGGGGTTTGGCATGATGTAAAGGTTGTGAGGTATGAACATGAGCATGAGCATGAGATTGTTTCTTAGAGGCTTGTTTCTTAGGAAACATAGCCTCAAGTCTATTCTTATCAAATTCACACTTTTTCAAAACTACTCCTAAAGAATCAATTTTCTCTTTAAGCATGGAAATCTCATTTTCATTAACTTGTGGAAGCTTACCTTTGCAAGAAATCTTATAGTTGTCAAAATCTTTTTGGGTGGAAACTAAAGTAGAAGATAATTCATCTTTTTCTTTAGTAAGAGTAAAAATATGATGATTAAGAGACTCATTTTCCTTTTTCATATTTAAATATTTTTCTTAAGAACATCATAGTTATGTGAGAGTTCTACAAATGCTTCTCCTAATTCATCCATGGAAAGCTCATCATTAAAAGAAGTGGAAGGGGTTACCTTGCTTGTGCTGTCATTAGCCATGAAGCACATGTTGGCGGTGTCAACTTCCTCCTCGGATTCACTCTCGGAATCCCATGTAGCCTTCAATGCTTTCTTCTTGTAAGGCTTCTTGGAGGTGGAAGGCTTGACTTTATCCGGACATTCCGCCACAATATGGCCCGGTCTTTGGCAATTGAAGCAAATAATCTTCTTTTCTTCTTTACCTCCTTGCCATCTCCTTCTTCCTTGGAACTTTGCCTTATTATACATCCTCCGAACGTTCTTAACAAGAAGTGAGAGCTCTTCGTCATCTTCTTCTTCATCATCTTCGTCGGAGTGTGAGGATTGACTCTTGAAGGCAATAGCTTTCTTCTTGGAGAGAGCCATTTCCTCCCTTGCTTTTCTCTCCATCTCATAGGTTTTGAGGTTCCCAATGAGACCTATAAGCTCCATCTCCTCCTTGTCATTGAGTTCCTTCAACGTAGTTGCTTTGACTTCCCGTGAAGGAGGAAGAGCCCGGATGATCTTCCTTACTCTTTGGTCGTTGTCAATACCATCACCTAGAGAAGAAAGTCCATTAGTAATCTTGGTAAATCTAGTGACCATATCATCTATGGTTTCATTTTCATTCATAGAAAAATTCTCATATTGGGATCGAAGAAGGTCTATCTTAGCCCTCTTCACTTGTGAGGTCCCTCATGTGTAACAAGCAAATGTGACCAAATTTCAAATGCGGATTTACAATGTATTACTCTAGCAATATCATCATCATTAAGTGCTTGAAGTAATGCATAGTGTGCTCTAGAGTTAGCATCAAATTCTTTGGTCTCAATTTCGGACCAAGTGGACTCATCACCGGTGGGTGCACTAAATGGTTTGGTCACCGCCTTTGCAACCCAGCTTCCTAGGGATTGTAAGAAAACGGTCATCTTAACCTTCCATATGGGAAAGTTAAGGCCATCAAACTTTGGGGGGTCTTAATACCATCGGCCATTTTACTAAGTGAAAGAGTATGAAATGAATGTGGTGATTAGCAAATAAAGGATCTCTCTAAGGTTGTTAAGCCAAGAGCCTAGAGACCTAAGCTCTAATACCAATTGAAAACACCTAGAGGGGGGGTGAATAGGTGTAAATGCTAATCTAATAATCTTTTTTTAAAACAAGTATGAATGAATGATGCAACGATCTCCCAAAATAAGACTAAGAGCCGAATACCCGGTGAAGGGCTCTGAACTCCTTCCTCGTGATTCCTCTAGATATGAGTTTGAGGTGCGTATTGCAATCTTGTTGTATGAGTAATGATCGACAATGTAACAAGAAATGAATTTGAAGCAATTATGAAATGCACACAAGATATATCACAAGTTATGAAAGAATAGCAATAACACAAGCAAGAAAGTAAGAGCAATAGAGAGCAAAGAGAAAATCAATCGCAAACACAAAGTATTTGTTTCGAGGTTCGAGTCACCGCTCTACTCCCCGCCTTCACCGCCGTGAAGGGTTTCCACTATTCACCGAGGACTTTACAAGGTCTACCGAAGACCGAAGTACCGAACTCCACCACTTACAAACCTCTACCGAAGAGGTATCTCAATAAGAACAAGAAGAAGGAACAAGTAGCCAAGTGATCACCAAAAGGACCACAAACTTCTTACAAACTTTCTCTTTACAACTTCCTTATAGAATGAGGATGGGAATTTTGGCTCTAGAAGTGTAGTGAGAAAAATAAACTCAGTTGTAAATGAAACTTGCTTGAGAACACAACTGAAAACAAAAGCCAAGAATGCAAGAGAGAATTTGAGAGCTTTGAAACTTTTTCTTTCTTTTGAAAACTTGGAAACTAGGGATTTTTCTTGGTGTTTTTGTAGGTTCACCTAAGGGGGGGTGAATAGGTGATGGCTAATCTAATGGTCACTTAATGCCAAATGATGCGGAAGCTAAAAACAATTATGACCTAATTAAAACTTTTACACTAAACACCACGTATAACACAAGAGTGTGGCCGAATTCCCCGTGAAGGGCTCTGGACAAACTCCTCTAGATTCCCCTTGAATGGGTTGAGGTGCCGCGTTGGCTCTCTTGGTTGAATACAAGTGTTAGCAAACAATCCCAAGCAAGTATATCAATGAGCACACAAAATATCAAGCATGTAAATATAAACACTATAATTGAATGCAAGATATAGACAAAGAGATAGAGAGAGAGAGAGAGTGAGCAATCGCAAACACAAAGGGTTTGTTTCGAGGTTCGAGCACACTTGCTTTACATCCCCGCCTTCGACACACGAAGGATTTCCACTATGCAAGATCCCAATGGATCTCTCCTCGGTGCCGCAACACCTACAAGCCCTCGGACTCCCTAGTCCCGTACACACGCAAGCTCACTAGCTTGCTGAGGCCGCACCTCAAACACGGAGTTCGCACCCGAACCCGAAACACCGAGTCCACACTAGTACCCGAAATAATCGCGAACACACACGTCCGCCTTCTCAAAGAACAAAGTAGAACTTTAGTGATCACAACTCTTGATCACCTAAAATCCTCTCACAATAACACTCCCTATAGGGTAGATATAGCAATGGATAGCTCAAGTGTTTGTGTGAGAAAACAAGGAAAGAGATGGTGGAGGAAAACTCAAGAAGATCTCTTTTTAACACTCTTGATAAAACTTCCCTTTTTGATAGGAAATATTTGCTCTCTATTTTGTGGAGAAAAACTTCTGAAAAGAGTGGGAAAAACTGGCTCTAAAACAATCTCCAAATCTTAAAGAAAACAGCCCCCAAATGACCCTTTATATAGAGTCTGGAAAACTAGCCGTTGGGGCTCTGTCAGACCTGCCGGTCGACCCGCCCGGTCGACCGCCAACGGTCAGAAATCCGACCGTTGGAGCCACGGTCGACCGCCCTGGTCGACCGAGCCACTGGAGCAGAGAGTAGAACTCTCTGTCGGTCGACCCGTACGGTCGGCCGAAATTTCCAGAGAGCAGAGCTCTCTGGATCGGTCGACCGGCACGGTCGGTCGTCCTCCAGTGCACAAAGGCGTGCACGTCGTCCACGTCGGTCGACCGAGCCGGTCGACCGACTTCAGACCAAGTCGACTATACAGTTGACTTGCTGAAGCCTGGAAACTGTTTTTCTGGGATTTAAAACAGAGTCTTTTGGTTCACATAAAAATCCCATAAAATACATAAAAATCTACAAAAATAGTTTTACCAATATACTTTGATAAACAAACATGCTTGCACAAAATCAAGGCATGTTATAAAATATTTGGACTCTTTTTGTAAGTTGGAAATATTGGTTCAAATGAAAACTGTTTTTCCAAAACAATATTTTTCCAAAACATGTTTTTCCAAATCTTCATCAAATACAAAAACAAGATATACTTTTAAAGCATAGTGTGTATGGATATGATCCACTACACAATCAAGATGAAATATCTATGTTTTTGACATTAAGCTCTAAACTTGATTTTGGTCAAAAGATATGTAAACATGAAAACCAAAATCCAAACATGTATTTTGTCACAAAATGAAAGTCTTTTCTAAACTGAAAATTCTTTTATGAAAGGACAATTAAATCAAGAGTGTGTGTGTGATATATACTTGAGCAATCCACCAACTACTCTATCCTTTATATTTTTAACTAAAACAAAATTTTCTAAAAACTAAATCTTATACCTAGACACAAGTCTTGATCTTGAAGTCTTCTCATCTTCTTGACTTGGTCCAAACACGATTCACCGAGCTCAAATCTTGATGTGGTCTTGATGCATAGGCTCGTGAATCAACCGGTGCAACCTTCAAAACTTGTCTTAAAATCTTTTGTTGAAGCTCCACACCTACTAAGATCTTGATCATAAATCTGTCACTAATTAAGCACAAGATCATTAGTAATATAACTACATGAGTTAATCATCATCAAAACTAGAGTGATGGGCCTTTGGGCCAACATCTCCCCCTTTTTGATGATGACAAAACTCATGAAGTTATATATGCTGGATTAAAGTAAAGCTTCAAAGAAGCTCCCCCTTAACTCATGCATAACAAATAAATAATATATATGGCAATGAGGCACATGAATATGTATGCAAGTATGGAGATAAAACATGCAACAAGCATAAATCAAAATATTTTTCTCCTATTTGCAATACAAAAAATATATGCATAAACGTAAATTTTTTAATAAAAAACATGCATATATAGCAAATACCTCTCCCCCTTTTTGTCAATCATCAACAAAGGGTTTAAGGTAAAAAACAAAATCATCAAATCTTTCTCCCCCTTTTTGTCATAAACAAAGAGATCAATA
This sequence comes from Agave tequilana, assembly GCA_038442645.1. Lineage (NCBI taxonomy): Eukaryota > Viridiplantae > Streptophyta > Magnoliopsida > Asparagales > Asparagaceae > Agave > Agave tequilana. The sequence goes on from JAVJIF010004430.1 coordinate 50,330, forward strand.
AGGGGTCAAACATATCAATAAAGGGTTATATGCGATATATATTCATGAAGAGGTAGACGTTAAGTTAGCTTCCCTACACATATGCATTACATGAAGAAGGGATGACAAGCCCCAATTCACATAACACATATTATGTAATGCATAAGAGGAGATGTGAAGCTCTCCCTACACACGTGTACCATATAAAGAAGAGTTGTCAAGCTCTTCAATACACAATACACTCAACATGAATCTATATGTAGAAGAGATGTTAAGCTCTCCTTGCATATAAGAAATACAAATCAACAAAATGTTTTTTTTTAATTTTTCTTAAACAAAATTTTTAAAGGTATCAGAGCTTTAGTAAAACAAACAAAATTTAAGATACCAAATTTAAAATAATCATTTTTGTAAATCATATTAATACCAATTGAAATTTAACAATTATGAAGTTGATACGTATTGATATCAATAGTAAACATAATGATCAAAAATTTTTATTTTTCATCATAAACTTTGTGCTTTTAGAAATGTGAACCAATTGTAAGTTAAGCACATGAAAATCATATATATGTATGAAATGAGTATACCAATTAACATTGATACATACATATATAAGAAAACAAACTATGAGTATATACAAAAATTATCAATTTAGATACCAATTGAAAGAATCCATTGATACCAATTGAAAATGACAATGTAAATCAAGTATATAACTCATAACTACCACCCTTCATATGCTCAAGATAGAAGATTTTCAATGAAGCATATAAGGCATAATCGCCCATCCATCCTCCCATAGAGGGTAGGGGCTTTCAAAAATTAGATTTGAAAATATTTTAGTATTGAAAATCACTACCAAATGAAGAACAATAACTAGTTAAAATAAATTTTGAAAAACTAGTTAAAGATCCTTCAAAACATGAAATCAAAGCATATATATTTCATGAATCATACCAAATACAAGAATTGACACTCGATCTATGAAGCTCAAAAATATGTTCATGAATCAAAGTCATGACAAAATAAATAAAGGGTGAGTGTACAAAAGTCTTGTAAATAGCATTTTCATGAAAATAGATATTGAAGCTTAAAAAGATCATAAGTCACATTTTTAATAATAAAAAAATTATTTTTCATTAAAACACTAATCTTCATGTTATATGTATGATTTATCCAAAAACTAACAATACACATACATATCCCAAACATAAAAGAGTCTATCAAATGTATTTGCATGAAGGCAAGAGACTCACGGGTATACATGTATATTTATTAGATTTGAATTAAGAATCGCATATACATGAAGTAAAACATGAAAATAGGCAAAACAAGTGTAAACGTGGAAATCATCAAAACTAGCCTATACATGTGCATATAGTGGGTACAAATGAGCATGAAGTGCAAACATATATGAATTAATTTGTTCTCATTATTTGTACATGTATAATACAAGTTTTGATAAAAACTACATCTAAGCATGTTTTTACCACATGAAGCACATAAAATAAATAAAACATGATCATGCTAAAAATATAATGAATGAACAAGTATGAACATAAATAAAATGGGAGTTTAGAGATTGTTACCAACTCCAAAGCTCCAAGCATGGTGGTCTTTCCCACCAAAAACTCCTTGATAGCGGTGCTCCAAATATGTGTCATTTTAGTTCAAGTGCATCCACCATCAAGGCACCAAATCTCTCACGTCATGTGAGAGCCCTCACCTACATCAAATACAAAAGGTGGGGACTTTGGTACCCATATTTTCTTGGGTTCTTTGGGGTTAGTCTTGTAAGGAACCCAAAAATTTTTATTAGCAAAATTTAAAGAATGCAACTTGTCAAAACAAAATTAGCTAAATGGCCTTTACGGCCACAATGTGTACATGTGTACACCTTAGGATGCTTATGTGAATGTTTGTGATCGTGTTGTGCAACATAAGCAAATGCAAGATGTGAGTCTGCATGAACATGGGGAACTTGTTTCTTTTGAAACAAGGATTCCAATCTAGAATGGTTGAATGCACACGAGTTCAAAGTTGAACTCAAACAATCTATTTTATTTTTCAAACCATTAATCTCACTAGTGGTGGCATGTAAAGCATGGTGAGATATAGAATCATTTTTCTTTTTCTTTTGAAAAACATTTTCTTTTCTTTTTCAACAAATTTTCTTTTTAAAGATTTATTTTCTTGCAAAATAATTTCCTTTTGTTTTTCCACCAAAATAATTTCATTTTTTCAAACTTGTGTTTCCTTCACAAAGATCATTCAATTTAGACATGAGGGAAACATTCTCATTTTTCAAAATTTCATTTTCTTTTTCTAAACATGCAATATTATTTCTAAATGAATCATGTTCTATATGCATGCACTCAAATTTCTTTTTCAAATTTTTATTTTCCTTTTTAATCATGTCATATTTCTCAAGTAATAATTGACAAAATGTAGTAAGCTCATCATATGACATGTCCTCATCCTCGGATTCGGTAGTTACCTCAAGGGGGTTATCCCCTTGGACCATGTAGCACAAGTTGGAGGTGTTGCTTCACACGTCTGAATCGCTCCCCGCATAGTATTGATCTTTTTCGCCAAGGGAGATGAGGGTGTTCCTGTGGACGCGGAAAACTGTAAAAGCGGACTGGAGCAACTTTTCCTTGAATCAGATGAAAAATTACAACAGGCTAATCTTCCGGTTACAAGGGAGGGAGAATATTGAATCTTGAATTCCCCCTTTGTTTAGTGCTGGGTTCTTCGTGTGGCGGTGGAGAGTGAATCTTGTTCTCCGTTGACCAGATGACCGTCAGTACCGTCGAGGGATCTTCTCCTTGGTAGGTAGAAGGAGTAACTCAGCCCCGTCCATCAAAACTCTAAAAGAGAAGGTAGGTGAAGAGCAACTTGTACGCAGCAAGCTGGCTTGAAGAGTCGAGCTCTCTCTCTGTTGATGATCTCTCTCTTTTTTTTTCTTTTTGAAAAATCCGCCCCCTCTTCAATAGTGACGGGACTATTTATAGGGTTTTTAGGGGGTGATCGTGCCCCCTAAAAGTGCTCCAAGATGAGGGCCAACTTCCCCGCTACATGGGCGGTGGATGGCGCCATAATCGGGGTGGTTACAACCAAGGTGCGGGCACCTTGTTGCTGAGACGCGGGCGTTGAGCCAACGCGCCTTGATGCTGAGACGCGGGCGTTGAGCCAACGCGCCTTGATGCTGAGACGCGGGCGTTGAGACTTTCGCGTCTTGATTGTCACATTTAGCCTTGCGCCTGGATCTTGGATCTCTGCGTTTTGGTGGCTTGTCTTGGTGATTTTTAGACAGCCTACAGAACCCCCTCCAAAGTTTTCGATATTCCGCAGTTAACTGGGACGGATTTCGAAATACTTTGGACTCTAGCTGAGTTCGCCTTCATGACTAGACTGTTGATGCTCCGGGTTTAATCTTATCTGGAGTTGGTCTTCGTGAGTGTACTGTTGAACTCTTTGAAGCCCCCAGAATTGATCATGTTGAGTGTCTAGATGTACAGTCTAAACCTCCCCGATTGCTTTTAGTCTGTCACTGGCGCGCTTTAAGCCAGGAGTGGTTGGTCGTCTGCTTGCGTCAGTGTACTGTTGAACTGATTTTGCAGAAGCAGGAGGCCGAACGCAGGTTCTTTTTTAAAAAGCGGAGATGGTACTGCTGTAAAGACGCGATTTCTGTAAAGTGCGTCCTTTGGCAATGGAGACGCGACTGATCTTCATAAGGCAGACGCGATGTTCAGCTGAAGACGCGAACTTCGGAGAGACGCATCTTTTGAATATAGACGCGATTGTCTGGGCGCATTTATGGCGATGCTGACGGGGCAATCCATCGAAGAGACATGGCCGTCGGGTGCGAGTCCGTGCCACGTCATGATTGCTCTGCCAGTTGGCCTGGGGAACCGACGGGATTTCGCCTTTTGGCGCGCGGATTTCCTGGCGCATTAAATGATCCGTGCCATGTGTCGAGCGACGGTTCGTGCAGAGTCGTGGCGCATGATCTTCTCTGTGCGTTAAAGTGATTCTGTTCCACGCGTCGAACAGAGATTCGCTGCAGAATACGCTGCATATCTTCGCGAATCCCTGTGCCTATAAAAGGCCACAGTTGGGAAGATTCCTCTTCTTCTCTGAACGCACTCGCTGATAAGATTAAGAAAGAGAACTTCCTCTTCAGTTCATCTGTTTGAACCTCAGATCGAATTGGCCATGGCTCCCAAGACCAAGCCGATTGCTTCTTCTTCAAAGGCGACCGTCGCCGAGGCCCGGAGGGGCAGCTCCTCCTCTGCGCAGGATGTTGTTCTCCAAGGTCTCCAAGGTAAATGCCTTTTAGGCGGAAGTTTCGCCATTACAGGAAGTTCAAAGAACCTTTAAGAACCCTTAACACACGAATTTAAATCGTGTTTGATTCCCAGACGCAGTCTTTGGGTTGATAACCATGACGCGGGTTGGACCCTCGCACCGTTGGGTCCTGCGCTTCAGATTCTTCACTTAGAATATTTTCTAACTGTGAAGGGTTCAGACGCGGACTTAGTTTACAGAACGCGGATTTGATCCTTGCGTTCCGTTTCATCAGCTGTTGATTTTGATGAATCTGGCACCCGAGTCCAAGCACTTTGACATCTGGGGATGTGAAAGGAAGGGAGTTACCCTCTTTAACTTCTGGCGATTATGGTGATGGAAGGGTTAAGGTGGATAACTCCCTTCTTTTCGCACCCCAGAAGTGACATCAAGGAGAATGTTGTGGAGACGCCGATCCTGCAGGTCTGGACGCGGATTTGATAATTCCTGCGTCCAGTGTCTCTTCTGCGTGGATGCGCAGGTTTGGACGCGGATTTGATAATTCCTGCGTCCAGTGTCTCTTCTGCGTTCGGATTATGAACACTTAGCATTTTTTTTTCTTGCTTTTGATAGAGTATCTAACTAAGTGTCCTTTTCTTTTTGCAGCGCCACGCCCTGCTACTTCACTCGCCAAGACGCGCCACTTTGGACATGTAGGGGGTGCTGACCGGGACTTGACCTTTGTGTTACAGAGGACTGTTCCTGTGACAGCTGACAAGTCGCAGGCTCGTGGGGAGAGGCTCTCGAATGTTGACATGAGGACTCTTCGGGTGCTTATGACTGATGCAGCATTTGCAACGGATGCTGGCATCAAACTGGAGAAGCCTGCCTTCTTCTTCGGAGATCGTATCGACGATGGCGGCCATAGCGTATATGACGGGACTTACAAATGGCTCCGTCAAATAAGGGGTGGAAGATTCTTTCTTCCGAACATGGAGAGGATGTTCCCGCTGTCCTACTTCCAGCACATGTCCGTCCCTCGGAAGATGGAATGGGACCTCTCTCGATATGTCCCTGAGATTACTCTCGGTGATTTGGGCTCCCACAAAGTGTACCGTCATGATAGCCATGACAGGTCAGTTATCGGCCTTTTCCCTAGGTCGCGCAAGTCTGATGTTCCGGCTGGGGAGATACCACAACTTGGCACTACCTTCCTCAACGCATTCATGGAGGCGGAGGGTGATTATCCCGTTGGGTTCCGTGCACCGGGGTGGGTCCGTTCCATGGAGAACTATTGGTGGGGCAGGTTGGTCGCTTTGTCCTTACCGAGCTCGGGGATCTGCTAAAGCGTGTGGGACTGTACCCAGCGGTCAGAGCCGTGCAGTGGGGGATCCCTCAAAGCTCTCAGAACTTCTTCGGGATTCTAGAGCGTTATAATTCTTTGACGGGGACGTTCTTCACTCCGGTCGGGGAGATGGGCCTTGCTCTGCACGAGCTGCATGAGGTCTCGGGGCTGTCGACAGGGGACATTCCCTATGAGGAATATGTCCCGACCACGGTGGAGCTTCACCATTTGAAGGAGGAGTTTCCCCTCATATATGAGACCTACTGGGAAGTGCTATGTCACTTCCACATTTGCGGCCAGATAATCAAATGGCGGTCGCAGGGAGTCAAGCAACTGTCTTGGGCCAGTTACTTGTTCAACAACGTCAACACCAAAGACCATCGGATAACTCGATTGGCTCCCAGCTCCGACAGGGAGGTTGAAGACAGGATCGACCAGGCTTCTGACAGTTTCTACACCACGGAGTCGAATGAGGACGGTTTCGACCCTGACTTGGTTTTTGAGAGCTTTCACCATCAAGCCCGGACCCCTATCTCCGATCGGGCGCTGTTGGCGGGCTTTCTGATGCTGTGGCTGAAGCGCTGTGTGGTGCCCACGCTGCCACATGAAGTCATTGTTGCTGACGTGGTACCCGGCGGTGCTCCTGGCTCATGGCAACCCCATAGCCCTTCTCCCGGCCGTGGCGGCTGGTATTCAGAGCGGGCTGCGGGCGCTCACTAAGAGTTTCTGCGAGCCACCGAAAACTGCAGATTCCGAGGGAAAGCCGTATGTTGACTCAGAGGGGAGTCCGACGGTGAAGCGTCCCAACCCTCGTGTCGAGCTGCCTTACACGTACCTCATGACTTGGTACGTGATGCATTGCCCTTCCTTGATGACGGCGGTGCGTTGGAGGGAGAGTTCTGTCCCTTTTGTACAGCGGTTGGAGAGTTCGAAATGGCGTGATCCTTATATATATTACGTCCGGCAGTGCCTTTCAGACCCTGCGAACTGTCAGCTCAATCGCTGCCTCCCCCAGATCCCTGGTGCATCTCTCGGGGATCTACTTGTTGATTCTGTTGGCCCAGATGACTTCACGAGGTTATCCGCGGGAGCCTTCTGGTGGTTGCTCAATATCCGGCCCGGATATGTGCTTTTCCGGTAAGGGACGTCATGCACCATTGAGCCGTACATGCCGAATCGCTTTGCTCGACAGTTCGGCTATGATCAGCTCTATGTCGGGAACCCCAATGCTCGACTCGCCTTCGAAGGGAACCTGTTCGAGGGTGCCCGGGCCTGGTACTATAGTGTGGCTGGAGGGACGGGAGTAACTTTCCATCTACCTCTCGAAGGGCCCAAGTGCCGTACGAGCTTCAGCTTCTGCACTTGGTACTCCCAGGCCATCCAAACACCAGACTTTTTTCCGGCGTCTTCATGCATCGAGAGCATCAATGCAAGTCTCGAGGCAAGGACGGATTCTAGTAAACCGACGAAACTCGTAGAACAGTACCTGAAGGCCCAAAAGGAGGTTGGGCGAAGAATGAGAAGGGAGCCACGAGCCATGGAGCCACGACCACCAAGGGCGGAGCCACAAGCGACTAGGGCAGAGCTGCAAGCAACCAAGTCTCGACAGGCGGTGAGCAAGCGTCGTCAAGGCTCTACTCCCACTGCTGAACCCGCTCCGAAGAAGGTTCGAAGAGACTTGACAACCGAAGTCTCTCAATCTGAAGAGATCCCTGCTGTCGTTGAGGCACTGAGGGAGGAAGAGATAGTTGAAGAAGAAACTCCTCTAGTCCGTGTTCCCAGGTCACTTAGCAGAGGCCACGGGTCTGCGGAGGAAGGGGAGCTCGTTGATCGATCCGCCGCCACTGACGAGGATGAGCAGCTAGAGGTGATATAATGAGCGGAGGCAATGTCAAGATCCCTGGGATCTCAGCTCAGCCCGAGTCTTCCTCAGCTCAACAGCCTGGGTCTCCTTCTGTCTTCATTTCCAGTCCTCGGATGGCTGACCCCAGCCCTACCACTGGGGTAATTGGAGGCAAGGCTCCGGTTGCAGAGTTTCCTCGCGTTGAACTGTCTTCTTCCTCGTACTCAGGGGAAAGCGATTTTGAGGACGAGGTTGACTACGGTGATGAACCCATTTTCCTGATCCGAGAAAGTTCTCCCATATCTCGGAGAGAAGAAATATACGGGGGTGAGCCATCAACGGTATCGCAGCCGGCGGTTGTTCCCGCGGGAGGTACTCTTTTCGCCTTTTGACCTAATTTCCTTTTTAATTTTGAAGAGGAGGCTTAAACATTCTCCTTTTTATATTGCAGGATTGGCTGAGAATGTCGAGGCTGCACCCTCCTCGCAGATCGAGGAAATGGTACAAGAGTTGACCCAGCCAGAAGGGGTCACGGATTTGGTTGCCGAGATAACTCCAGCGGGGGCAACTACTGATGCCGGGGAGGTTTCTCCTTTGCCGGAAGAGGAGGCAACCCCTAAGGCTGGGGAAGAACCCACTCTGCCGGTGAAGGGGTTACTATTGAAGCTAGGGAGACTTCCACTCCGCAGGACTTGCCCAAGGATTCGGCGTCTCTGGACCTCCCAGATGGTAAGGAAGTTCTGATATATTAAATGTTTCGCTTTTCTCCTTTGTGGCTAATGTCACAATAACTTGCAGAGAGAACTGAGGGGCTCAAATAGATAGTCCGACGGTCGGTACCCTTCCAGAAGGCCACGCAGCTCAGGTCTCGGCTGAAGCTTCTGAAGAGGTTGCGCCATCATTAGCTGTGGAGGTTCCTGTAGAGATAACACCCCCGGAAGCGCCAGTGGTCGGTCTCGCTCTTGACGTATCGATGGTCAGCACGACTCTTGCGCAAAAGAGCCGGCTTGCACCGTGACAGAAAAGGGGTCGGGAAGCTTCCCAGGTGGTGACGATATGGGGGAACTGGCACGCCAGATGGTGCAACAATTCTTTGCTTCAATGGGATCATGTATTGATCTCATCTTACGTGGAAGCAGCTCCTTCAATTTTGCCCGGACGCTTCTCAGAAATCTGGCCGAGAACGTCGAATTAACCGGAGGCCCCTCACTTGCCCAGGCATGTCTGCGGGTGGTGGAGCAACTGGGAGACGACCTGCACGAGCTGAAGTCTTTGAAAAATGCCAGCTCTTCTAGTGAGGCCCAGGCCACCCTAGCCCGGCTCTTAGCTGCTCAAGAACAAGAGCGACAGGAGGCAGAGGCACAAATAGATGCAGAGATCCGCAGCCTCGAATATTCCCAGGCTGAATGTCAGAAACTAACTGACGATTCAAGGCAATCCGAGATTGTCATGCAGAATACGGAGCACGTCATCATCAGTGCTCAGGACACCATTGCCAAGGCAGAAGCTGTGCTTGCGATCAATGAGAAGAAGCTTGTTACCATCAAAGAGGAACTTGCGGGGCAACAGGCGGCTAAAGCGCGAGCTGAAGAGAGTCTGTCTCTACATGCTTCCAGGGTGGAATCTTTGCGAGCGCAGCTGGCTGCAAAACCCTTCCTATCTGAAGAGGAGCTGCGGGTCCAAGCCATGATGGAGGCTGAGAAGGCACGTCAGCACGAGATGCATCGCCTCAGGGAACGTATCCGTTCTTTGCCGGATCGGGACTTTTAGCCGTTTCCCCTTCTTTTCTCTTTTTTTGTAAAGAAAAGGGCACTCTATTTATCAGAGTGTTTGTATCCACTTTTGATATAAAAAGGACACTTTTTGTTCCATCTTCTTTGCTTAGTTGTGGATGAATCCAACTTCTTGATCACTGGCTGTAAATACTGAACTTAGGTAAGACTAAGTTCTTTCAATGAAACGTAGCATCGACTCGCGGCTTCTGTTCATAGGGAGACGCGGGTATCAGTTCAGAAGAACTTGGGCAGAACCAAGTTCTTTTGATGAGACGCAGCGTCAATCCATAAGGAGACGTGGCCATGAGTTCAGAAGAACTTGGGCAGAACCAAGTTCTTTTGATGAGGCGCAGCGTCAATCCATAAGGAGACGCGGCCATGAGTTCAGAAGACGCGGCATCCGCCTGTAGGGAGGGACGCGAATCTGTTTTTGCTGGGAAAGACGCGGATCGAACAGACGCGAGGGACGCAGCCTTGTGCATTTTCCATGAATCCCAGAATGGACTAAGTGTTCTCCTTTAAAAAGGACGCCGTTTGCTGAGGGGACGCGACTTTGCATCACGCGGACATTCCTCTAGGACGCGGGTGATCGTCATCCAATCTGGGGAGGGGACGCGAATTTTGGATACGGTTTTCTTCAGTCTGCGTCTTGGTGTAACCTCCCAGGCGTTACATACAGCCTGTCATAAAGATTTGATGTGATCTTCAAATCTCTATTGATGATCGGGAATGCAGATTTTCCGCTGTTTCCCGAAGCAGTTATCCACGCGTCGGCTTCTTATTGGTCTTGAGCGTCAATTCCCTTTAATGAGGAACCGATGCGGGTGGTTGGAGATTGGCGCCTGCGACGGTTTTCGAAGCGGCGTTACACGCGTCAGTCCCTTAGTGGATCTTGACAATCGTGCAGTCATTAAGGCCGGCGGTTCAGATTAAGAGATCATTAATTGCAGTCATCGGGGGCTGCCTATAAATAGGGCGCACCCTCTCCCTTCAATCCAATCTTTGGACTGTTTTCTTTTTGAGAGCGAGCGCTCTGAGAACCTTCATCTTCTTCAGAGTGTTGTTTCCATGGATGAGGATGGCTCTGTGGATGAAGATGACCCAGGGCTTGTATGCTCCTGTTTGGTCTCTTCGGGGTAGAGTGTCTCTCTGATCATCTTGCACGTCCGCGTCTGGACGCGGAGAGCCCGACTCTTGGTAGAAGCCTTTGTTGGTACGCCGTCCCGATTAGCCATGATATTTTAATCTACCACGGCCTGTACCTTGGCATCATCATTATCTAGACCCCCTCACGAAGTCTGTGTTGGTGCATTCCTTCTGGAATTTGCGCCACAGAATTAAACTTCTCTGGACGCGAGTGCAGGGGTCTTTGGCACTTGGCGCTGGCTTCGTTCACAAAGCTTGCGTTTCTAAGCCACTGTCTTGGCGCGTTTTATAGCCACTGCTTTGAACGAATTCCAAAAAGGTTTCAGACCCGAGCCTTGCAACTCTTGTTCACTCAACAAGGAGATGGCAACTTTCGGCGTCTGTGCCTTTTCGGCGTTTGTGCTTTCGACTTGGGCGCAGAACGAGACCGCGTTTTGATTCGCGTTTGTCTCTGCTGACGCAGCAGTTTGGCTCACTGCGTGGGTCATTCCCGCGTCTGCTTGGCTGACTGCGTGGATCATTCCCGCGTCTGCAGTCCGCATTTGCGACTTAGTTTTTCTCTGTTGAAGCATACTAAGTTGCAGATTGTTCTGATTCCTTTGTTTCATTTCTTGCAGGTAGGCTTGCTGGTTTGCTGGGCCCCTGGAAGGATGCTTTGGCCGGAGAACTTGTTCGATGTTCACCTAGAAGAGAGTATATTATGGTCCTCGTCACCTATAAGAGAGTATATTACGTCTCTGACGAGGACCCAACCCTCGCCAAGGTCTCTTCAGATCTGCTTCGCCATTCATGCCTGCTGGCAAGAGATGGTCAGGCTATGCATGACGGCGATGAGGGTTCCGGCGGTTGTGGTGGCGGACAAGATCCTCTTCCTCTCCCACTCCAGAAGTCACATCAAGGACTCGTCATGTCTGCTGGATGGTCTGCTGGGGGAAGAGATGTTCATGAACGAAGGGTTGCAGGACTTTCTGCTGCCACGGACCTCAAGAACACCATTGCTCTTAGCTTAGTCAGCTAGGACGCTTTCGATGTTTACATCATGCATCGTGGTGTAACCAGCTTCTATTGTAGCCACAAAACATCGCGCACTTGGAATCAGACGCGACTTATAAGGAGTGAGTGCAACCTCTAAGAGAGAGAGGGACTTCTTTGTACTCCTTAATTGTAACACTCAATCTTATTGTATAAGAGAGCGTTTTGTATCACTTTCATATGTTTGGAAATAAATAAAAGTGACACTTTTCTTTTTGCCTCTTTCCTTGTCTTGAACTTTTGTCTTAGACCCATAGAAGCAAAGAATCTCTGACTTTGTCAAAATTATGATGATAATCTCAACAAGTCAAGCTTTGGAGGGAAAGATCCTATTTCAGGAACTCTCACAGTACTGTCAGAGGTGTAATATTAACTTGACAGAGATGAAATAATTTTTGGTGGACCTGCCACTTTATAAGAGAAAGCGACAAGTAAAATTGGTACCCCCAGGGAGGGTGAACTTTTATCAAGTATTTGGGATTAACTTGATTGAGCTCAACTGGGGATTTGAGGGGAACACTGTTGATGGTGTAGTATTAACCTAACAATGTTTTTAGGTAGACTTGTTATTCTGCTGAAGAGAATAACAAGTGGGACTAGACTCGTGGGGAATCTAGGAAAGTTTGTTACCGTCAGAGGTGTGATATTAACTTAACGGGTTGAAAGTGGTCTTATCAGAAGTGTAATGTTAACTTGACAAGGATGTGAGTCAGATGTGTGATATTAACTTAACTCAGAAGTGTCACTGTCATAGGTGTAATGTTTAACTTGACAATGAGGAATGCTAGAGGTGTAATGTTGAACTTAGCGTTGGTCATCTCGGCTTGGATAAGGAAGTCCGAGGGAAAGTCATGGCTGTAGGTGTATTGTTGAACTTAGCAATGACTTGGATGCTAGAGGTATGGTGTTAACTTAGCATTATCCATTTCAGCTTCGATATGGAAGTCTGAAGAAGAGTGACTGTCAGAGGTGTAATATTAAACCTGGCAGAAACTTGATTACTGTTTAGAGGTGTGGTGTTGAACTTTAACAGTAATTTGTCAGAGGTGTGATATTAACTTGACAAAAATTGCCTCATGATAAGAGCAATTTTGAGGACCTGTCATTCTATTGGTGAGAATTGACAAGTGAGATTTGAAGTGCCAGAGGTGTAGTGTTAACTTGGCAAAATGTAGAATTGACAAGCAAGATTTGACAAGCAAGATTTGTACTCTACAAGGGGTTTCTCATTACCAGAGGTATAGTGTTAACTTAGTAATGGTTGTATTTTGTAGACCTACCATTCTGTGGATGAGAATTGGTAGGGGATTTTGGAGGAAGGAATGGAACTAAATCCACTTAGGATTTTTAGCAAACCCTCAGCTATCAACGGATTTGAGGTGCCTTTACCAACTACCGTTTGAGTTGGGCTAGCCATGCTATTTCCCTCAGCATGATGAGTTGTCGAAGACTTATGTTGGCTTAAAAGCCAACATTTTCCTCTATCCTTAGCCGTCGGAGGCGTCGGATCAAATGGGAACATGTCCCTTAGGATTTTTAGCAAATCCTCAGCTGTCAACGGGTTTGATATGCCTTTACCAACTACCGTTTGAGTTGGGCTAGCCATGCTATTCCCCTCAGCATGATGAGTTGTCGAAGACTTATGTTGGGCTTAAAAGCCAACATTTTCCTCTATCCTTAGCCGTCGGAGGCGTCGGATGTTTTTATCAGAGGTGTACTTTTAACTTGATCGGCGGAAGGATACCATCTAGGGATAGTACTTCTTCAGGAACCTGCCGTTAATAGGCATCATGAGTGTATCACCATTCGAGGTTATGAGGCGATATGATCCATTTGAGTAGACTGACTCTACTACAAATGGTCCTTCCCATTTGGGTTGGAATTTTCCTTTTGTCTTGTGCGTCATTACCATGGGTCTTCTGACGGCTAAGACTAGGTCGCCTTTCTTGAAAGTTCGCACTTTAACTTTCTTGTTGAAGGCTCTGGTGATTCGAGCCTGGTAGAGCTCGATTTGCTGTTGGGCTTGCAGACGCTTGTCGTCTAAGGCCTCCAGTTCCTGGAGTCGCTGTCAATGCTTCTCCTCTGTCGTCATCTCCGCTGTCAAGGCGACGCGTAGAGATGGAATTTGGATTTCCAGTGGGAGCACGGCTTCGCATCCGTATACCAAAGAAAACGGCGTGGCTTTAGTTGGGGTTCGCACAGTTGTGCGGTAGGCCCATAAGCATTCACCCAGTTTGTCGTCCCAGTCTCGTTGACTTTTCGAGACGAACTTCTTGAGAAGCTTGCCAATAGTCTTGTTGAAAGCTTCTGCGAGGCCATTGGCGGCAGGATAGTATGCCGTTGAGGACACACTCTGGATTCTGAACTTAGCGCAGAATCTCTGGAAAGTTTGGCTGATGAACTGGGGTCCATTGTCATGAACAATTCGCCGAGGCACACCGAAACGGTAAATAACGTGATGTTTCACGAACTTGATCACGTTCGACGACTTGACCTCCTTCAAAGGAATGGCTTCGGCCCACTTTGAGAAGTAATCGGTTATTGTCAGAATGAACCGATGTCCTTTTGATGATGGCGGGCTGATAGGTCCGACCACATCCATGCCCCACATTTCAAACGGCCAGGTAGAGGCCGTAGAGTGGAGGTAGCCTGGTGCTTGATGGATGAAGTCGCCGTGCACTTGGCAGGCGTGACATCTTTTGGCATAGGTGACGGCGTCGGCAATCATCTTGGGCCAGTAGTAACCCAATCTTTGGAGTCGATGTGCCAATTTTGGGCCAGGTTGATGGGCTCCACACATACCGTCATGGGCCTCTTTCAATACCTCTTGTGCTTCGTTTGGTGAGAGGCACCAGAGTAAGATCCCGTCATGCGATCGACGATACAATGTTCGCGTAATCGCATTATAATAGAATTTGGGGGCTTTCCTTCGAATGGCAGCCGCTTCTTTGGCGTCTTCAGGCAGGATGCCATACAAGACGAAATCAATGTAGGGGAACCGCCAGTCTCTACGCTCTGGACCGGTTGACGCTTCAAGTGCTTCTTCGCGGTGACGACCTCCCGTTGACTCCTGATAATCCTCAAGAGCATTTCTCGGGCAATACAGGTCGTGGCTGTAGACGAATATCTTCTCCATTGCTCCAGCTGGAAGAGCTAAGGAGGCAGCCAGGGATGCGAGTGCATCGGCGTGCGCATTTTGCCTGCGTGGTACATGGTCGATGTAGAAGCTTGTAAATCCCTCGGCCATGCGGATAGTTGCATTGTAATAGGGTACTAGGTCTTCATGTCTGACTTCTTACTCCCCGCGAACTTGGCTGACGATGAGCTTGTAGTCGCCGTATGCCTCGAGATTTTTAACGCCAATCTCATCGGCGAATTGCATCCCAATCAAAAGAGCGTTGTATTCCGCCACATTATTGGAACAAGGCTCGGTCAGTGAGACAGCTCGGGGAATCACATAATTTTGTGGGGAGACGAGTATCACTCCTATCCCCGCTACTATGTGTCCCTTCGGGCTTGTTCTTGATGCACCGTCGAAGAAAAGTTGCCACACTTGACTTTCGAACGATGTCTGAGTCAGGTAGACTTCGGCCACTTCGTCTGGGAGATCCTCGTAGACTTTGGCTGCCCTCGGATCTGGGTGTTCAGCTAGGAAGTCTGCCACCGCTTGTCCCTTAATGGCTTTCTGCGGCAGAAAGTGCAAATCATACTGGGATAGCAACATGGCCCACTTTGCCAGCCGGCCATTTAGTGAAGAAGGTTTTGTCATAAGTAACCTCAGGGGGTTGACTTTTGATATGACATTTATAGTCTGGCCTACCAGATAGTGTCGCATTTTCTGGATAGCGAACACCAGTGCCAAACATTCCTTCTCGATCGGGTTATACCGATGTTCGGCTCCGATCATTGTTCTACTTAGATAGTAGATTGCTTGCTCACGTCCCTGATCGTCATTCTGAGCTAGTAGAGCTCCCAAAGAATGATCCATCGCTCGGACGTACACCAAAAACGGCTTTCCGGATACTGAAGCTGCAAGGACTGGTGGTTGGGTGAGGTATTGCTTGATTTCCTCGAACGCTTGTTGGCAAGCGTCATCCCAAATGAATGAGACACTCTTCTTCATCAGCTTAGCGAAGGGTTGGCATCTTCCGGAGAGGTTTGAGATGAACCTGCGGATGTACGCCAATCGACCCTGTAAACCCCTGAGTTCCTTGAGGTTTCTCGGGGGTTGCATCTCCTGGATAGCGCGGATTTTTTCCGGGTCCAAATGGATTCCTGTGGAAGTCACAACAAATCCTAGGAATTTGCCACTGGCTACCCCCAGGAAGGACTTGGTGGGATTCATCTTCAATTGATGAGCCCGCATGATGTCGAAGACCACCTTCAGATCAGCTATGTGATCTCCTTTAATACGACTTTTCACCGCAATGTCATCAACATAACATTCCACCGTTTTGCGTATTTGCTGATGGAAAATGGCATTCATGGCCCTTTGATAGGTTGCCCCTGCATTCTTCAGTCCGAAGGGCATGACGGTGTAGCAATACACTCCTAGGGGTGTCCTGAAGGAGGTGTGCTTTTCGTCGTCAGGATACATTTTGATTTGATTGTATCCTGAGAATCCGTCCATGAAGGACATTCGTTCGAATCCACAAGTATTGTCAATCATGACATCTGTGATCGGCAATGGGAATTCGTCCTTGGGGCAGGCCTCGTTTAGATCGCGAAAGTCGATGCAGATCCTGATCTTCCCGTTCTTCTTGAAAACGGGGACGATGTTGGCTACCCAGTCGGGATGTTGTTCTTCCCTGATGAAGCCAGAATCAATAAGTTTTCTGACTTCTGATTGAATTGCCTCCATTATTTCTAGGCGAAACCATCGCTGCTGTTGTTTGACAGGTTTTACGTCCGGATTGATGTTGAGGCGGTGCATGGCCACTTGAGGATCAAGTCCTGGCATGTCCTCATAATTCCAGGCGAAGACGTCTATATACTCTTGTACAAGAGATATTAGATCCTTCTTCTCCGATGGTGACAGGCCGTCACTTATGAAGATGGGCTTGGGGTTGGCCTAATCTCCTAGGTTGATCTGAACAACCTTGTCTTCTGTGGGTGGCTCACGCTGTTCAAAGCGGGTATCCCAAAGAGCATTTAAATGTTTGATCCATGGATCTGTATCAGATTGGATCATTTCTTCATTTCCATCTTCCAGGTGGCTTGTCGAAACCATGTTCACTGAAAGTTTCTTGAAGATGTTGCCGACACTGACATCTGACTCCCAAGATGATGTGTCTGAAGAGTAATCGTTGCTCGACGATTCTTGAGAATCAGAGGCTGATGGGACCGGAGTCGATACATAGCCCAACCCCCGGCGCGTCCGATGATAATAATCGGGGGCCTTCCCTTTCGGCACAAAGGGTCGAAGTAACGTTCTCCTTCCTTTGCCAAAGTTCAACCCGGGTCTGTTGGTTAGATCATACCCCATGCATTTCATCATTTTGAGCGCTTTTGGTTCATAATGACTGAGCTGAGGGGATTCCTCCTCACTTTCCGAGTCTTCGCGGGGCATTGGCTCAGATGAGATTCGCCCAAAGAGAATTGGTTTTTGGCCTTTCCGTCTGGCTGGAACCATGAATATAGATTCTTGCGCATCACCATTATCCTGGTATGTCCCGAAAGATGATTTTACTGGTACATGCAATGATGTCAAAGCATCCATCGCCGACCAGATATTATCGTCTACGTCGGTACTAGTATCCGATGGGATTGAATCGGATGCACACGCAGAAAAATACTCAAAGTCTAAATTCTCATTAATATACCAACCGCCTGCATCGTCGGTGGTATTATCAACATCGAGCTTATTAGTGCTCTTTACAAGTGGTTCCAACTTCCACAGGCACTCTTCTTACTCGGGCTCAGTGTCAGCCTCATTACCAGAGTCTGGCACTTCCAGTTGCGGGGTTTCATCCACCGGATCTTGATATAGGAGGGAGTCCGTGAAATAATTTTCGACCCCCTTAAACGGATACCTTTCGGCAATCAACGTTTGCACCTTCCCTCTCGCGTCAATATATTTCATGACTTGGTGAAGAGTGGAGGGAACGATGGAGTTGCGGTGAATCCATGGTCGTCCCAGCAGCAGATTGTAGGAAGTGTCGGCATCGATGACGTAGCATGTCACCTCCGACTTGAGGCTCCCAATCTGGCACTTGAGCTTGATCTTCCCCATCGGACGGGTGCCGTTGGCATTGAACCCGTAGATGGTCATCTGTGTAGGGCTCAGACGGTGGGTAGGGATGCCGAGGTGTTGCATGACTCGGCGGGGCATGATGCTCAATGCGGACCCCGGATCTACCTGAATGCGGTTCACCTCAGATGATCCGATATAACCTGTGAAGTACAGGGGTCGATCATGCTTCCCTTTAACCTGCATATCATCTGCCGTGAAGGTAATGCAGGGAGCATTCTGGGAGGTGTGGAGACAATTCTCTACATCTTCCTTCTTTGGCACCTGGGTCATAAAGACCTCAGCATTTGCCAGAGCTTCTTGTAGAGCCTCCCTGGTCGACTTTGATAGTCTTAGAAGCTCATACAGGGTGATCCGCGCCGGGACGTTGGCCAATTGAGCCAAGACATCAAAGCGGTAAGGCGTTGTGGATCCTTCCGCTATACCCTTTTGAAGAGCTCGAGAGAATCGAGTCTCTTTTTGTTTCTCCACTGGTGGCTTCGTGGAGGGCCTAGTTGGCTCTGCAGCCGGTTGTGGAGGGTTTGCCGCCACTTCGCCGTACTGCTTCAAGTAGGGCTGTCCTGAACGAGTCCCCGTCATTGGTTGGTTGGGCTCTGCGGCCAAGACTATTGTTTCCTCTTCTGAATCAGTCAGTGAGGGAACATCATCCTCTGCTTCTCGGGAGGAAGCACATACCACATGGCAGGACGAAGCTTTTGCCTTGCCTTTGGACTTCCTGTTTGTAATACCCCTCTTCCGAAATACGTACTTAGCTACGTATTCCGTCTTTCGATCGTATCTTCCGTTTTACCTTCCGTATTTGACCGATTTTAATTTCAAATATCATTTTCTAATATTTTAGATTTTATGTGATTTTCTGGAATTTTCTGGAATTAGAAGGAATTTCTTCAAAACCGGTGTCGGCCAGTATCGCTGACCGATTTCCAAATTTTTATCTTCCAAACTGTTAGGAATTTTTAGAAAGTCCTTTAGACTTTATTGCTTAGAATCATATTTCCTGCTTATACTCTTTTTCTGAGATTTTTATAAATTTATGAAAATTCTTTCGGAGTCGGTAAATAACTGATTCCGGGATTTTTAATTAAAAATCTATACAGTATTTCTTCAAACGAATTTCACCATTGGTCTTCAAATATTTTTCTTGATTTTTGGTAAAATTTCCAGACCATTCCGAAATACTTGAATTTCGGGCATTTTTCCAAAAAATTACAAAATTCCTTTTCCACTTCATTTCCACCTCATTTCCCACTCACCCTCCTACCTAACCCCACTAACTCTCTCTCCTTCCCTCAGCCGGCCATGTGTCCAAGTGAGGGGACACCTCACCCCCACAATTTACAAGAAAACCTTTTCTTTCACATTAATCCCAACCCCTTCACATAAATCCCAAACTATAAATTCTTATCATTTGCAAACTTCCCCTTTTTTCTCATTTCTTCAAACAAGAGAAGAAATCTTCTCCAAAATCCCCTTCTCCTTCCTCAAGCAAACCCTAGCTCCAATCAACCCAATCTCTTCACAACCACCCCTAGATCACAAGGGATTCATCAAGGACTTCATCTAGAGCTTCAATTCAACCATCACTCCCAAGGCAACACCAAGGAGAGCAATTCTTCAACCCTAGCTTCAACTACAAGTGTGGATTGAAGCCCTCACCATCTCCATCCTTGGATCTAGACTCTAAACCAGCACATCCAGGTGAGTTCTTACTCACCAAGACCTAGCTAATATTCCACATACTTAGGGTAGAGATCCTAGTACTATTATAACCTAAAAATCCTATTTTTGGTCATTAACACGCAAATCCAACTCTCCCATGTGAACATATTAATCACCATGGCTATTCTCTGTTTTAGTGTGCTTGTAGTAGTAGATCAGGTCCTATAATGCCATAAAAATCCCACCTTTAAACTGTTAGAAACAACCCATGTGAAAATCAGATTTTCAGCCTTAACAGCAGCCTATTTCAGAGGACCGGTCGACCGGCAGTCGACCGATCACTCTACCGATGTGCACAATGTGCACGGATTTGAGCTGGCGGTCGACCGGCAGTCGACCGCAGACTCGACCGGCTTAGGAAATTAGGGTGGACCAGTCGACCGGCCAAAATCTGGAGCTCACGCACTCGGTACGGTCGACCGGCAGTCGACCGGGACTCGACCGCCAGTTATATCACCAGTCGACCGGCAGTCGACCGGCAGCCTATTTTCTGGGACAGATTTCTGACTCCTTTTCTTTTGACTTTCTGATTTTTCCCTGATGCATGTATATTACATTAGTCTTGTTTATGCTTCATACCTGTACTACATGACTTGTTACCTGATGGACTTTACTGTATTATGCCTCATGACATGTTGTTACATATTGTTATTCCATAACACGTTAAAATGTGAAGTACCACCAACCCTTCATGCTATCCCTAAAACACCAAGCATGATGTACCCGACTTTTATTAACATACACCAACTTACATGGGGGACAGGGGGAAATATGCGGATATCGATACGTGTTCGTGTTTACAGTGGTATTAGGATGTGCACCATGTTTCCGGTCTTACCTGCGGTACTCCAGGGGACCGAGGGAGTGCTTCCTCCCTTTCCTGTTTACTGTCATGACTTTCCTGTTAGCCTAGCGGCAGGTTCCGTCTTCAAGCAACGGAACAATACTGGGCCGTGGTCCCGGGCATGCACGGGACCCACTGTAAACATAGTTCGTCGATACAACCGCTGTTTCCAATAACAACCTTGCTTTACTATGATATGGATCTATGTGCTCTGGGACGCTGGGTCACATAGCTAGATATCACAGTAAGACAAGTAATAATAATAAGACGTCCATTGTAGAATTATTGCATATGTCTTTATCGTATTTAGTTTACGTCTCTTGTCACGCACTGTTACTTAGTATTACTTCTTTATCTCTATTCATGATCCTTGTCACTTGGCTATTTTTATTTCTTGTATTATGTCTTGACCCTTTGGATTTGCATATTCAGATTCCGAGGCTTGGAACGAAGTGGAGCCTTCCACAGAGGACCGGGCTTACTTTTCTGAGCAGGCTGACCAGCTCTAGTCCCATAGTGCCGACTCTTCTTTTTGGTTCACGGGATCCCCATCCTCACGTGAGCATTTTTGTATTTTTGATTGTATTTTGTCATTTTGGACTTGGGTTGTGATAAAGGACACTTGTATAGTGATGTTGCTTATCATAACTGGTATAACTTTGTATTTATCTTTTGTATGTTGGCATATGAATATACCACGCTGTGTGTTGTACTCTGATACTTGTTGTACTTAATGCTTAGCGTATATACGTGGGGGCACCATCTGACCGACGTATATGCGTTGCAGTGACGTCCCCGTATCATTGGGTTCGGGGCGTTACAGGTTGGTATCAGAGCCTAGGCTCTCAAACCTAAAAGTACAATCAAGTGGCAAATTCTAGTGATTTGCTTATGCCAACTACAATGTACAAAGTTATCTAGTCCTTCTTGATTCCGTCCTTGATTCACTCCTCGTATCCTAAACTCCTTCCCTTTGTCTCCAATTCCAGATCTTATCTCTTTCGGTATGGAGAGACGTTCGGGTCGCAACAATGTCGGGCAAGTACCGAATGGACCCGTGGGAGGAGAGGGTGCTGATGTCCTGAGGATCATTCAGACTATACTGGGAAACCAGCAACAGCAGATGGAGAATCAGCAGCAGCAGACTGAGCTCCTCAGGCAGGAGTTGGCAGCTCCGAAGGAGCAGAGGCCTGGGAACGTGTCAGACTTTCGGCGGCTGCAACCGGCCGTATTCACGGGAGTCGAGAGACCATTAGAGGCTGAACAGTGGTTAACAGACACACCGATCTGCTGAACGCCGCCAGGGTGCCTAAAGAGAACCAAGTGGAGGTTGCAAAGATCCAACTGAAGGACATAGCCAGGACTTGGTGGCTTGCAGAGGAGGCTCGCTTGAAGGAGCCTATCTCTTGGGATACGTTCTCCAAGAGCTTTTATAGCAGGTTCTTTCCCGCCACTGCTCAGAAGGACATGGAGGAGCAGTTCATCAGGCTTCAACAGGGGGATAGATCCGTAGATGAGTATGCTGCAGAATTTCTCAGGCTGAGTCGCTTCGCCCCGTACATGGTGTCAGATGAAGAGAAGAGGGCAAGCAGGTTTCAGCAGGGTTTACAGATGGAGATCCAGATGTTTCTGATGCCCCAGCAGCTGAAGACCTATGCTGAGGTTCTCACCATCGCTCGAGAGGTGGAGCGTGGGTTTCAGAAGAAGCAAGAGAACCAAGCCATGAAGAGGCCGTTTGTGCCGGTGGGCAGAGGAGGACCATCCAGAGCAGCGAAGGTCCAGGCCAGGCAACCATTCAGAGCAGTTCCTTACCAGGTGGCTCGATCAGGTCTTATCTGCAATTTCTGCCAGAAACCAGGACACTCTCAGCAGGATTGCAGGAGGGCAAACGGATGGTGTTTGGTGTGTGGAGCACGAGACCATGCCGTGGAGACCTGTCCGCACAGGAGGATGGGGTTTGCTACCCAAACCTTGCCGGCACCTCAAGGGCAGAATGGACAGAGGGCACTACCAGGGCCAGTTGGGCAGAGGCACCAGGGACCAGTGATGAGGAGAGCTCTTCCCCTTCCTCCACCGCATGTTGCTCGCCCAGTGCAGAGAGGAGCCCGGACAGCAGCAGGGCGTGGCAGAGGTCAGGCCTACAACCTGACAGCAGAGGAGGCTGAGGCTTCAGAGGAGGTGATTACAGGTAACATCAGAGTTCATTCTATACCTGTTCTCGCTCTCTTCGATTCGGGTGCATCCCACTGTTATATCTCCGACCATTTTGTGACTGTTCATTCCATACCTGTTAAGGCTTTAGACCACAAGTGGGAGATAAGTACTGGGAATGGGGTAGTTGTATCTTCTAGAGTTTGTGCTGACTGTCCAGTGGAGCTTTGTGGGAAGACCTTGGCCATAGATATGCTCGTACTAGACACCAAAGGGTACGACGTAATCTTAGGCATGACCTGGCTCAGTCAGTACTATGCAGTGATTGACTGTAGAGGAAGGAAGATCAATTTCAGAATCCCGCGTCAGCCGGAGTTCCAGTTTAGCGGAGAGGTGAAGCCTGCTAAGAGGAAGATTCAGATGACCACTTCGGAGGTTCAGAAGGGAGTGCCAGTGTGGGATGAATTTCCAGAAGTCTTTGCCGAGATTTCAGGACTTCCACCGGAGAGGATAGTGGAGTTCTCCATTGATACAATTCCAGGGACAGCTCCTATATCTAAGGCTCCATACAGGATGGCACCGACGGAGTTGGAGATCCTGAAGAAGCAGCTGCAGGAGTATTCGGACAAGGGATTGATTCGGCCAAGCACTTCACCATGGGGAGCTCCAGTGCTCTTGGCGTATAAGAAGGATGGTGGTAAGAGGCTTTGTATTGATTATAGGGAGTTGAACAAGGTCACCATCAAGAACAAGTATCCCTTGCCCCGGATTGATGACTTGTTTGATCAGCTTCATGGAGCCCGTGTATTTTCTAAGTTAGATTTGCAGTCGGGTTACCATCAGCTGAGGGTGAAGAAGGAAGATGTTCCGAAGACGGCCTTCAGGACCCGATATGGCCACTATGAGTTTCTGGTTATGCCTTTCGGAGTCACAAATGCCCCTGCAGTCTTCATGGACTTGATGAACCGAGTGTTCTCTCCTTACCTGGATCAGTTTGTAGTGGTGTTTATAGATGATATCCTGATCTATTCGAAGAGTTATAAGGAGCATGCAGAGCACTTGAGGATTGTGTTGCAGACTCTTCAGCAGGAGCAGCTTCATGCCAAGAGGAGCAAGTGTGAATTCTGGTTGGACAGCATGGCTTTCCTTGGACACATAGTTTCAGCAGAAGGAATTTCAGTTGATCCTAGTAAAGTCCAGGCAGTGCAGAATTGGCCAGTTCCGAAGACGGTGACCGAGATAAAGAGCTTTCTTGGACTGGCCGGATATTACAGGCGCTTTGTCCAGGATTTCTCTAGACTTGCAGCTCCGTTGACCAGGCTCACCAGAAAAGGGGAGAGATACATATGGACAGAAGATTGTGATGCAGCATTTGAGCAGTTGAAGCAGAGGCTTATCACAGCTCCAATCTTGAGGACTCCTTCAGGAAGAGGGGGGATGGTTATTTTCTGTGATGCATCAGGTAAAGGCCTGGGGTGTGTGCTTATGCAACATGATCATGTTATAGCATATGCATCTAGGCAGTTGAAGCCTCATGAGAGGAATTACCCAACTCATGACTTGGAGTTGGCAGCTGTGATATTTGCTTTAAAGATCTGGAGACACTACCTTCTGGGAGACAAGGTGTTGATATACACAGACCACAAGAGCCTCAAGTATATTTTCTCGCAGAAGGAGTTGAATATGAGGCAGAGGAGGTGTTGGAGCTTATGGCGGACTACGATATTGACTTGCAGTATCATCCCGGCAAAGTCAATACCGTTCCTGATGCACTGAGCAGGATGCCAGAGAACAGAGTGCTAGTCCACCTCACGCAGCAGAGGGAGTTGATTCAGGAATTCATCAGATTGGATTTGATGTTAGTGCGAGGAGGTGATAAGGCCAGGCAGTTCATGGCCTTACGGATCCAGTCATCATTGATAGAGGAGATCAAGGGAGCTCAGAAGGAGGACCCCAGATTGCAGACATTCAGAGCTCAGGTGGAGGCTGGATTGAGGTCGGATATCTGCATTCACCCAGATGGTGCATTGTATTTTGGAGATAGACTTTGTGTTCCCCGAGGAGAAGTCAGACAGAAGATTTTGGAGGAAGCACACAGTTCAGCTTATTCTATACACCCTGGGGGAAACAAGATGTACCAGGACCTGAAGAAACACTTTTGGTGGAATGCTATGAAGAGGGAGATAGCCCAGTTTGTTGCCAAGTGCTTGGTTTGCCAGCAGATAAAGATCGAGCATCAGAGACCAGCTGGACTTCTTCAACCTTTGCCGATACCCGAATGGAAATGGGAGCACATCACCATGGACTTCGTGACGGCATTGCCTCGGAGTCCCAGGGGTAATAATGCGGTGTGGGTGATAGTTGATCGCCTTACCAAGTCAGCTCACTTCATACCATTCAGGGTAGGCCAGTCGACAGAGGTTCTGGCAGATAAGTATATGAAGGAGGTGGTTCGTCTGCATGGAGTTCCAGTTAGTATTGTGTCAGATAGAGACACCAGATTCAGATCTCATTTCTGGGAGAGTCTCCAAGAAAGTCTGGGAACTCGTCTGAAATTCAGTACTTCTTATCATCCTCAGACAGACGGACAATCTGAGAGGACTATCCAGATCCTCGAAGATATGTTGAGGGCTTGCATGATTGACTTTGGGGGATCTTGGGAAGACCATCTTCACTTGGCTGAGTTTTCATATAACAACAGCTACCAGGCAAGTATTAAGATGGCACCCTTTGAGGCATTGTATGGTAGGAAGTGCCGATCACCGATTTGTTGGGATGAAGTCGGTGAGAGGAGTCTTTTGGGACCAGAGATCCTGATACAGACGACAGAGAAAGTCAGGGTTATCAGAAATCATCTCAGGGCTGCTCAGAGTAGGCAGAAGAGTTGGGCAGACACTCGGAGAAGGCCATTAGAGTTCCAGGTTGGAGATCATGTATTCTTGAGGATATCACCTACCAAGGGAGTGATCCGGTTCGGTACTCGTGGGAAGCTAAGTCCAAGGTATATTGGCCCATTCGAGATCCTGGATCGTGTGGGAGATGTGTCCTATAGATTGGCATTACCGCCATCTTTGGACGGGGTGCATAATGTCTTCCACGTGTCTCAGTTGAGGAAGTATGTCAGGGATGACAGCCATATTCTGGATTATTCTGAGCTGGAGTTACAACCAGATTTATCATACCAAGAGCAGCCGTTGGCCATTCTGGATAGGAGTGTCAAGACACTGAAGAACAGAGCTATTCCATTGGTATTGGTGTCATGGAACAGGCATGCGCCAGGAGAGGCCACTTGGGAGCGTGAGGACGTTATCCGGGATCGTTATCCTCAACTTTTCACATCTTGATTGGGTAAGACTCTTTTCTTCTACTCTTCTTTACCGTTATCTTTCCTTGTATCCATATCTATCAGTTGCTTTTCCTGTTATCTTTCACCTTATGAAATTTCGAGGACGAAATTTTTGTAAGGTGGGTAGATTGTAATACCCCTCTTCCGAAATACGTACTTAGCTACGTATTCCGTCTTTCGATCGTATCTTCCGTTTTACCTTCCGTATTTGACCGATTTTAATTTCAAATATCATTTTCTAATATTTTAGATTTTATGTGATTTTCTGAAATTTTCTGGAATTAGAAGGAATTTCTTCAAAACCGGTGTCGGCCAGTATCGCTGACCGATTTCCGAATTTTTATCTTCCAAACTGTTAGGAATTTTTAGAAAGTCCTTTAGACTTTATTGCTTAGAATCATATTTCCTGCTTATACTCTTTTTCTGAGATTTTTATAAATTTATGAAAATTCTTTCGGAGTCGGTAAATAACTGATTCCGGGATTTTTAATTAAAAATCTATACAGTATTTCTTCAAACGAATTTCACCATTGGTCTTCAAATATTTTTCTTGATTTTTGGTAAAATTTCCAGACCATTCCGAAATACTTGAATTTCGGGCATTTTTCCAAAAAATTACAAAATTCCTTTTCCACTTCATTTCCACCTCATTTCCCACTCACCCTCCTACCTAACCCCACTAACTCTCTCTCCTTCCCTCAGCCGGCCATGTGTCCAAGTGAGGGGGCACCTCACCCCCACAATTTACAAGAAAACCTTTTCTTTCACATTAATCCCAACCCCTTCACATAAATCCCAAACTATAAATTCTTATCATTTGCAAACTTCCCCTTTTTTCTCATTTCTTCAAACAAGAGAAGAAATCTTCTCCAAAATCCCCTTCTCCTTCCTCAAGCAAACCCTAGCTCCAATCAACCCAATCTCTTCACAACCACCCCTAGATCACAAGGGATTCATCAAGGACTTCATCTAGAGCTTCAATTCAACCATCACTCCCAAGGCAACACCAAGGAGAGCAATTCTTCAACCCTAGCTTCAACTACAAGTGTGGATTGAAGCCCTCACCATCTCCATCCTTGGATCTAGACTCTAAACCAGCACATCCAGGTGAGTTCTTACTCACCAAGACCTAGCTAATATTCCACATACTTAGGGTAGAGATCCTAGTACTATTATAACCTAAAAATCCTATTTTTGGTCATTAACACGCAAATCCAACTCTCCCATGTGAACATATTAATCACCATGGCTATTCTCTGTTTTAGTGTGCTTGTAGTAGTAGATCAGGTCCTATAATGCCATAAAAATCCCACCTTTAAACTGTTAGAAACAACCCATGTGAAAATCAGATTTTCAGCCTTAACAGCAGCCTATTTCAGAGGACCGGTCGACCGGCAGTCGACCGATCACTCTACCGATGTGCACAATGTGCACGGATTTGAGCTGGCGGTCGACCGGCAGTCGACCGCAGACTCGACCGGCTTAGGAAATTAGGGTGGACCAGTCGACCGGCCAAAATCTGGAGCTCACGCACTCGGTACGGTCGACCGGCAGTCGACCGGGACTCGACCGCCAGTTATATCACCAGTCGACCGGCAGTCGACCGGAGGTCGACCGGCAGCCTATTTTCTGGGACAGATTTCTGACTCCTTTTCTTTTGACTTTCTGATTTTTCCCTGATGCATGTATATTACATTAGTCTTGTTTATGCTTCATACCTGTACTACATGACTTGTTACCTGATGGACTTTACTGTATTATGCCTCATGACATGTTGTTACATATTGTTATTCCATAACACGTTAAAATGTGAAGTACCACCAACCCTTCATGCTATCCCTAAAACACCAAGCATGATGTACCCGACTTTTATTAAAATACACCAACTTACATGGGGGACAGGGGGAAATATGCGGATATCGATACGTGTTCGTGTTTACAGTGGTATTAGGATGTGCACCATGTTTCCGGTCTTACCTGCGGTACTCCAGGGGACCGAGGGGAGTGCTTCCTCCCTTTCCTGTTTACTGTCATGACTTTCCTGTTAGCCTAGCGGCAGGTTCCGTCTTCAAGCAACGGAACAATACTGGGCCGTGGTCCCGGGCATGCACGGGACCCACTGTAAACATAGTTCGTCGATACAACCGCTGTTTCCAATAACAACCTTGCTTTACTATGATATGGATCTATGTGCTCTGGGACGCTGGGTCACATAGCTAGATATCACAGTAAGACAAGTAATAATAATAAGACGTCCATTGTAGAATTATTGCATATGTCTTTATCGTATTTAGTTTACGTCTCTTGTCACGCACTGTTACTTAGTATTACTTCTTTATCTCTATTCATGATCCTTGTCACTTGGCTATTTTTATTTCTTGTATTATGTCTTGACCCTTTGGATTTGCATATTCAGATTCCGAGGCTTGGAACGAAGTGGAGCCTTCCACAGAGGACCGGGCTTACTTTTCTGAGCAGGCTGACCAGCTCTAGTCCCATAGTGCCGACTCTTCTTTTGGTTCACGGGATCCCCATCCTCACGTGAGCATTTTTGTATTTTTGATTGTATTTTGTCATTTTGGACTTGGGTTGTGATAAAGGACACTTGTATAGTGATGTTGCTTATCATAACTGGTATAACTTTGTATTTATCTTTTGTATGTTGGCATATGAATATACCACGCTGTGTGTTGTACTCTGATACTTGTTGTACTTAATGCTTAGCGTATATACGTGGGGGCACCATCTGACCGACGTATATGCGTTGCAGTGACGTCCCCGTATCATTGGGATCGGGGCGTTACACTGTTGGTTACAGTAGTCCACTGCTGGCTGTCCGCTAGATCAGGGTGGATCCACATAATTTCCCCTTGAGGCGTAGGGACGGGTACCAAGCCCTTCTCCTGCTGCTGGTGAGGGTCTGTGTTGACCACTCTTAATTCTCCCTTTGGAATAGGAGTTACCCCCGCAGGTGTTGGAGGTTGTCTCCCGAACTGGAGAACCGACGTCACATTAGCCGTGACCTTCTTCTGCTCTGGTCGGAGCTTTAGCACCTCCGCGTCAATCAGAGCCTGAAGGATGTCCTTGAAGACGTAGCAGCTTTTGGTAGGATGTCCCAACATCCTGTGGTACATGCAGTAGTTGGGATTGTCGGTCTTGCCGACTTCTTCCGGGCGCCTAATTTCAGGGAGCTTCAGTCGGTTGCTCTTGTTGAGTAGTTTGAAGAGCGAATCGACATGTTCCTCCTTGAAGGAATACTGCTTGTTGGCGCGGGGTTGGCTTGAAGAGCCACTCGCCTTGGCTGGTTGAGGTTTGGTGGGAGATTTGATCTCCGTCGCCAAATTATCCTTCCGCTTCGTCTGGAGGGAGGTGTCTGGCGCTCGCCTAGTTGACCTTTCCGGCCTAGGCTTGCCTTCTTCTGCCCTGACGCGGGCGACAATCTCCTCAGCCTGTTCACCTTGTTGGACTAATTGTCTCCAGGTGCGGCTTTCAGCAACTCCTATTTGAGTAAGGAGTGAGGTTTGGAGGTTGTGGCGGCACGTTTCCACCAGGGTGGCCTGGGTCATACCGCTTGGACACCGGAGTGCCACGTTCCGAAATCTTTCCACGAAAGATTTGACGGACTCTCCCTTTCGCTGTCTCGTAGCTAACAAGGTGGGCATTGTAACCTCGGAGTCATCTTCGAAGAGGCGTGGTAAGAACAGCTTCTCCAAGTCGCCCCAGTTCTTGATAGAACCTTCCGGGAGTTTCATGAACCACTCAAAGGCCAACCCTTTCAGGGTGCCGATGAATAGTCGCGCCAGGATGGCGTCATTGTCTACTGAAAAACACCTAGAGGGGGGGTGAATAGGTGTGAATGCTAATCTAGTGATCTTTTTAAACTTTAATTAAATGAGTGATGCAACGATCTCTCAAAACACGACTAAGAGCCGAATACCCCTTGCGAGGTTCTGAACTCCTTCCTCCCAATTCCCCTTAAATGGGTTAGAGGTGCGTAATGCAACCGTGTTGTATTGAGGTGTGATCGATCAATGCCAAGTATGATGATGAAGATGAAATGCTCACAATGTAAAACAACAAGTA
The DNA here is from genome assembly GCA_038442645.1 of Agave tequilana. Lineage (NCBI taxonomy): Eukaryota > Viridiplantae > Streptophyta > Magnoliopsida > Asparagales > Asparagaceae > Agave > Agave tequilana. Next base: position 80,136 of record JAVJIF010004430.1, read on the forward strand.
TAGCAAGTAAGGTAAACAACACAAGATTCCACAAGTAGAGGGTTAGTTCTCAAGCAATAAATTCAAGGCAATATAAAGCAATAGAAATTAAAAGCAAAAAGAACGCAAAGGCAATCGCAAACAAGATGATTTGTTTCGAGGTTCGAGCACACTTGCTCTAGTCCCCGCCTTCACCTCCGTGAAGGGTTTCCACTATCCACCGAGGATGCCTTTACAATTGGGTCTACCGAAGACCGAGCACCGAGCTCCACCGAGTACAAAGGACCTCTACCGAAGAGGTTGCTCCAAGAAGGAATTACAAGAACAAAGTGATCACAACTTGATCACTACACTTTTCTCATTTCTTTTACAAACACTCTCACTTCAATTACAACTTCACTATAGAATGAGTATAGAATTTTTGGCTCTATGAAGTGTGGTGAGGAAACTTCAGTTGTAGAGTGATATAGAGAATCAAACACAACTGAAAAACAATCTTGAAAGAGTAGGAATTGAAGGCTTAAAAACAATTTTTCTTTTCTCTTTTGAAAACAACAAAACTTGAGGATTTTTCTAAGTAATGAGGAAGAGAGACTTCTCCTCTATTTATAGGGTTAGAAAATAGGTTAAAAACAATTTCTTTTCACCTAATTCAACCTGCAAAAGCTCCCCAACCACTCTCCAAAAATCTGCTAAAACAGAAAAAGAAACAGTTTTTCAGAAAATCCCAAAGAGGAAAGAGCCGTTGCTGTGTTGCAGGCTTGGCGGTCGACCGGTCCGGTCGACCGCCAGCCTAGCTGGATATAGCCGTTGGCTCCCGGTCGACCGGTCCGGTCGACCGACCAAAAGGAGGAAACACAGTTTCCTTCTTCCGGTCGACCGGTCCGGTCGACCGAAATTTCCCGAGAGCAGAAGGCTCTCTGTCGGTCGACCGGTCCGGTCGACCGACGGACATGCACAAACAGTGCATGTCCAGGCACAACGCCGGTCGACCGGGCCGGTCGACCGATGTTGCCTGAGGCTGAAAACTGGGCTGTTTTGAAGATGGAATTTTTTGTAAAAACATTTTGAAAAATACCTATAGCTAAGTATTATGCAGAAAATAGTTTATATACATGTTTTAAACAAGTTTTTCAAGATATAAAGCTTTGGTACATGTATATATAAACTAAGGCATAAACTAAAGCTTTGGTACATGTTTTTAAACAAGTTTTTCAAAAACATAGGAAATACATGAAACAAGTGTGTGTGCAAATCCTAGAGTCAAATTTCCTATATTCAAACTTTAACATTCTAAACTTACAAACTTGCTAAAAGACTTCAAGGCTATTCTTCAAGGTGGGCTATCTTCACTTGATCTTCAATATTTGCAACTTGAGCCCAAATAGAATTGTCTTGAGTCCAAGAACCTTGTATTTGAGTGAGAGTACTTCTAGTGTGATGATAAACCTGAAACACACTTAAACAACAATTGTTATTAGTACAAATAACTAATATGTTTTGTAATCATCAAAATACACTAAACAAGGGTGATTGTAACCTTGGGCCAACAATCTCCCCCTTTTGATGATGACAAAACATATAGTTATTAAACAAATAAAGAGAGGAAAAGCTTGGAAAGCTCCCCCTCAAACAATGCTATGTATCTATCATGAATATGAAAAACTATGAAATCATACATAAAGCATTTGAAAAAGTCATCACCATAAATTTTGTCAAGGAAAACCAAATAATGAACAAATTTATTATTTTCAAAAATCTAAGTATATTCAAACTAGTATATTTTTCTCCCAACAATTTTAATCAACTTATATTCTTTTTCTCCAAACTTATATATTTTTCTCCCCCTTTTTGTCATACATCAAAAAGGGTTAAAACATATCAAAACACAAACATATCAAAACAAAAATATTTTAAGAATCAATCATACATACATTCAACTCACCACAAATAAAGGAAAATCTTGCATAATCTAAAGGTTTAGTGAAAATATCGGCAAGTTGAAAATCGGTAGAAACATAGTCAATATCAATATCACCTTTTTCAAAGTGATCTCTAAGAAAATGATACCTAATATCAATGTGCTTGGTTTTACTATGTTGATTAGCATTTTTGGTCATGTGAATTGTACTAGTATTATCACAAAAAATCTTAACATGATCAAAATGTAAATCATAGTCAAGGAGAGTATGTTTCATCCAAAGAACTTGTGCACAACAAGCTCCGGCCGCAACATACTCCGCCTCGGCGGTTGATAGGGCTACCGAATTTTGCTTTTTGGAAGACCAAGATACAAGACAATTACCTAAGAATTGACATGTTCCACTTGTGCTCTTCCTATCTACCCTACAACCCGCATAGTCGGCATCCGAAAAACTCTTCATTTCAAATAATCCGGTTTTAGGATACCACAAACCCAATTCAATTGTGCCCTTAAGATACCTAATTATGCGTTTTACCGCTATTAAGTGTGATTCCTTAGGACATGATTGAAAACGTGCACATAAACAAACGGAAAACATGATATCCGGCCTACTAGCCGTCAAATAAAGCAAACTACCAATCATGCTTCTATAAAGTTTAATGTCTACACTTTTACCGTGTTCATCCTTGTCAAGCTTGGTAGTTGTTGCCATGGGAGTTTTGCTTACTTTTGATCCTTCAAGCCCGAATCTTTTGATTAGTTCCTTTGTGTACTTGGCTTGATTGATGAAGATCCCATCCTTCCTTTGCTTGATTTGGAGTCCAAGGAAATAGTTGAGTTCCCCCATCATAGACATTTCAAATTCATCCTTCATGCATGACTCAAAAACTTTGCAAAGAGATTCATTAGTAGAACCAAAAATAATATTATCTACATAAATTTGCACAATAAGAATATCTTTTTCTACATGTTTTGTAAACAATGTTGTGTCAATTTTACCTTTCTTAAAACCATTGGAAATCAAAAATGAAGACAATCTTTCATACCAAGCCCTAGGGGCTTGTTTTAAACCATAAAGAGCTTTGTCTAATTTAAAAACAAAATCCGGATGTGTAGGATCAACAAACCCGGGGGTTGTTCAACATACACTTCCTCTTCAATAAAACCATTTAGAAAAGCACTTTTAACATCCATTTGAAATAATTTGAAATCTTTATATGAGGCAAATGCTAGTGTCATCCGTATGGCTTCAAGCCGTGCTACGGGTGCAAAGGTTTCTTCAAAATCGATCCCTTCGATTTGAGTGTAACCTTGGGCAACTAACCTAACCTTGTTTCTAACTACATTACCCGATTCATCCAACTTGTTCTTAAAGATCCACTTAGTACCAATTGTTGGTCTATCGTGGGGCCTAGGAACAAGGTGCCATACTTGGTTGCGCTCAAATTGATTGAGCTCTTCTTGCATAGCTAGCAACCAATATGAATCGGCCTCGGCCTCGAGGACATTTTTGGGTTCAATGTGTGAAATAAATGCAAAGTGGCCACAAAAATCTTGAATTTTAGAACGAGTAGTTACCCCTTTTGATACTTCACCTATGACGAGGTCCTTGGGATGATGAGGGTTGAATCTCCAATCCTTAGGTAGTGGTTGAGTAGGCTCCACCTCATTTGTTTGATGTTCATTTCCTTGGGCCTCTTCCACTTTGGCTTCACTTCCATCATCATCCTTTGGCTTGTCTCCCATGGTAGAAGCATCCTCCAAGGTGACTTTCTCCAAACCTTCATGCAAGGCATCTATTTCTACAACATTCTTAACAAACTTGTTAGATTCCTCAAACTTAACATGAATAGACTCTTCAATAGTCAAAGATGATCTAATGAAAACTCTATAAGCCTTACTAGTGTTTGAGTAACCTACAAAAATAGCCTCATAAGATCTAGCATCAAACTTTCCTAAATTATCTTTTGTGTTTAAAACAAAGCATTTGCAACCAAAAACTTTAAAATAGGAAACATTAGGTTTTCTAGAAAAATACATTTCAAAAGAAGTCTTAGTAGTATTTTTACATAAGAAAACACGATTTGATATGTAGCATGATGTATTAACGGCCTCGGCCCACAAATAATGTGGTAGACCGTATTCACTTAGCATTGTCCTAGCCATCTCTTGTAATGTTCTATTTTTCCGTTCAACTACTCCATTTTGTTGTGGAGTTCTAGGACAAGAAAGTTCATGCTTTATTCCATGTTCATCACAAAAAGTGGTAAAGGGTTGGTTAATGAATTCACCTCCTCTATCACTTCTTATTCTCAAAATCAAAGAATCTTTTTCTTTTTCTACTCTTTTCTTAAAAGTTTGGAAATACGAAAATGCTTGGTTTTTATGTTCAAGAAAGAAAACCCATGTAAATCTTGAAAAATCATCAACCAAAACATAAGCAAATCTATTCCCACTTAGACTTTTGGTTTGTGTTGGGCCAAATAGATCCATATGGATTAACTCCAAAGGACGTGATGTCATGATATCCTTAATTGACTTGAAAGAAGACTTATTTGTTTCCCAAATTGACATGAGTCACAAACTCGGTCCTTTTCAAAATTCAATGAAGGAATACCTTTCACCATTTCCTTTGAATTTAATCTAGAAATATGATCAAAAGAAATATGCCCTAATCTCCTATGCCACAACCAAGAGTCATCATCGAGGGCTTTTAAACAAGTAATATTACAAGACATATTTAACATATCAATCATATAAACATTGCTTTCACGAAAACCGGAAAATACACAAACATTGGAAGTTCTATCAATTACTTTACAAGCAACATTGTCAAAAACTACATCAAAACCTTTATCACAAAGTTGACTAACACTCAAGAGATTATGCTTGAGGCCATCAACCAAAACCACATTTTCAATTAAAGGAGAGGTGCCAAGTTTTACATTACCAATACCGATGATTTTACCCTTGGCGTCATCTCCGAAGGTGACGGTGCCACCTTCATGATATCTTGATAGGGTTGCAAAGTTGTTGATGTCCCAAGTCATGTGCCTTGAGCAACCGCTATCAAGATACCACAAACCTCTACGTCGTTGGGCTTTGGAAAGTACCTACATCATTTAAAATAATTGTTGACTTTGGTACCCAAACTTTCTTGGGTCCTTGAAAGTTAGTGTTACGAACCCAAACATTATGATGTGATGCACTTAGTCTATCATAACAAAAATTTGCTAAGTGTCCTTTCCGCCCACAATGTGAACATGAGTACACTTTTCTATACATGAATGCATGATGTGTATGTGTAGTAGTGTGAGCATGCTTTTGGGGTTTGCCATTTTGTTTAGGTTGTGTAGCATGAACATGAACATGAGCATGAGCATTTTTCTTTGGGGCTTGTTTCTTAGGAAACATAGCCTCAATCCTTTTCTTATCAAATTCACAATTTTTCAAAACAACACTTAATGAGTCTAATCTTTCCCTAAGCATGGAAACTTCATTAGAATCAATTAGTGGGGCCTTACCCTTGCAAGAAGTCTTATATTTTTCAAAATCATTTTAGTAGTGGTCAAGGTGGAAACTAAATTATCCTTTTCTTTTGTAAGAGTAAAAACTTGATGACTTAAAGATTCATTTTCCTTTTTCATTTTTAAATACTTCTTCTTTAAGAAATCATAGTTTTGTGACAACTCAACAAAAGCTTCTTCTAACTCATCCATAGAAAGTTCATCATTATGAGAAGGGGAAGAGGTTACCTTACTTGTGCCTTCATTAGCCATGAAGCACATGTTGACGGTGTCTATCTCCTCTTCGGATTCGGTCTCCGAATCCCAAGTTGCCTTCATAGCCTTCTTCTTGTATGGCTTCTTTGATGTGGAGGGCTTTGCTTTGTCCGGACACTCCGCAACTATGTGTCCCGGTTTTTGGCAATTGAAGCACACAATCTTCCTTTCTTCTTTGCCTCCTTGCCATCTCCTTCTACCTTGAAACTTTGCCTTGTTGTACATCCTCCGAACATTTTTGACTAGAAGTGAGAGCTCTTCGTCATCTTCTTCTTCATCATCTTCGTCGGAGTGTGATGATTGACACTTGAAGGCAATAGTCTTCTTCTTGGTAGGAGCCATGTCCTCTCTTGCTTTCCTTTCCATCTCATGGGTTTTGAGGTTCCCAATGAGACCTATAAGCTCCATCTCTTCATTGTCATTGAGTTCCTTCAAGGTTGTTGCTTTAACTTCCCATGAAGGAGGAAGAGCCTGGATGATCTTCCTTACTCTTTGATCATTGTTGATATCTTCACCTAAAGAAGAGAGTCCATTAGTAATCTTGGTAAACCTTGTAACCATATCATCTATGGTTTCATTGTCTTGCATGCTAAATGTTTCATATTGAGACCGAAGAAGGTCAATCTTAGCCTTCTTAACTTGTGAGGTCCCCTCATGAGTGACTATCAAGTGTGACCAAATCTCAAATGCGGATTTGCAATGTATAACCCTAGCTATGTCATCATCATTTAGGGCTTGTAGAAGTGCATAGTGAGCTTTGGCATTGGCATCGAATTCCTTAGTCTCTATTTCGGACCAAGTGGATTCGTCACCGGGGGGTACACTAAAGGACTTAGTCACGGCCTTTGCAACTCGGTTACCTAGAGATTGCAAAAACACGGTCATCTTAACCTTCCATATGGGAAAGTTAAGTCCATCAAACTTAGGAGGGGTCTTAATTCCATCGGCCATTTTTACTATATGAATATGAATGAAATGATTAGCAAATTAGGATCTTCTCTAAGGTGTTAAACCAAATCCTAGAGTCCAAGCTCTGATACCAATTGAAAAACACCTAGAGGGGGGGGTGAATAGGTGTGAATGCTAATCTAGTGATCTTTTTAAACTTTAATTAAATGAGTGATGCAACGATCTCTCAAAACACGACTAAGAGCCGAATACCCCTTGCGAGGTTCTGAACTCCTTCCTCCCAATTCCCCTTAAATGGGTTAGAGGTGCGTAATGCAACCGTGTTGTATTGAGGTGTGATCGATCAATGCCAAGTATGATGATGAAGATGAAATGCTCACAATGTAAAACAACAAGTATAGCAAGTAAGGTAAACAACACAAGATTCCACAAGTAGAGGGTTAGTTCTCAAGCAATAAATTCAAGGCAATATAAAGCAATAGAAATTAAAAGCAAAAGAACGCAAAGGCAATCGCAAACAAGATGATTTGTTTCGAGGTTCGAGCACACTTGCTCTAGTCCCCGCCTTCACCTCCGTGAAGGGTTTCCACTATCCACCGAGGATGCCTTTACAATTGGGTCTACCGAAGACCGAGCACCGAGCTCCACCGAGTACAAAGGACCTCTACCGAAGAGGTTGCTCCAAGAAGGAATTACAAGAACAAAGTGATCACAACTTGATCACTACACTTTTCTCAATTTCTTTTACAAACACTCTCACTTCAATTACAACTTCACTATAGAATGAGTATAGAATTTTGGCTCTATGAAGTGTGGTGAGGAAACTTCAGTTGTAGAGTGATATAGAGAATCAAACACAACTGAAAAAACAATCTTGAAAGAGTAGGAATTGAAGGCTTAAAACAATTTTTCTTTTCTCTTTTGAAAACAACAAAACTTGAGGATTTTTCTAAGTAATGAGGAAGAGAGACTTCTCCTCTATTTATAGGGTTAGAAAATAGGTTAAAAACAATTTCTTTTCACCTAATTCAACCTGCAAAAGCTCCCCAACCACTCTCCAAAAATCTGCTAAAACAGAAAAAGAAACAGTTTTTCAGAAAATCCCAAAGAGGAAAGAGCCGTTGCTGTGTTGCAGGCTTGGCGGTCGACCGGTCCGGTCGACCGCCAGCCTAGCTGGATATAGCCGTTGGCTCCCGGTCGACCGGTCCGGTGACCGACCAAAAAGGAGGAAACACAGTTTCCTTCTTCCGGTCGACCGGTCCGGTCGACCGAAATTTCCCGAGAGCAGAAGGCTCTCTGTCGGTCGACCGGTCCGGTCGACCGACGGACATGCACAAACAGTGCATGTCCAGGCACAACGCCGGTCGACCGGGCCGGTCGACCGATGTTGCCTGAGGCTGAAAACTGGGCTGTTTTTGAAGATGGAATTTTTTGTAAAAACATTTTGAAAAATACCTATAGCTAAGTATTATGCAGAAATAGTTTATATACATGTTTTAAACAAGTTTTTCAAGATATAAAGCTTTGGTACATGTATATATAAACTAAGGCATAAACTAAAGCTTTGGTACATGTTTTTAAACAAGTTTTTCAAAACATAGGAAATACATGAAACAAGTGTGTGTGCAAATCCTAGAGCCAAATTTCCTATATTCAAACTTTAACATTCTAAACTTACAAACTTGCTAAAAGACTTCAAGGCTATTCTTCAAGGTGGGCTATCTTCACTTGATCTTCAATATTTGCAACTTGAGCCCAAATAGAATTGTCTTGAGTCCAAGAACCTTGTATTTGAGTGAGAGTACTTCTAGTGTGATGATAAACCTGAAACACACTTAAACAACAATTGTTATTAGTACAAATAACTAATATGTTTTGTAATCATCAAAATACACTAAACAAGGGTGATTGTAACCTTGGGCCAACATCTACTACATTCCCGGTTTGGGATTTGAAGTAGTAGATGTGCTGGTTGGGTGACCCCTTCCCGTCGAATGCTTGGAGGGTTGGAGCCTTGAACTTAGGAGGGTATGGAACTAAGTCCCACTCAGCCGGATAGGGCCGGACCACTCCTACTTCTTGGAGGTCTTTGCGATTGGTAAGGGCCTCGAGGCGTCGTTCCAATTGACTCATCCTCTTAGCATGAGCCTTCTCTGGGTCTTGGTCGCCTTTTACTTGCGATGAGGGTTTGGACGAACTGGAGGTAGATTGCTGCCTCTCTTCAGAAGGTTCGGAAGATGAGCTTCCTCCCTTTCTCCCTTTGCCCTTTGACCTCCTAGGAGGAGATTTCCTCCTGTCTTCCAGCAATTGTGCAATCGCCTGCTTGAGGGAGTCAATCGACGCTTGCTGAGAAATAATCATATCCATTTGTGCTTTCTGGACCTGCTCTATACGTCTTGCCGTCTCCTCAGGAGTGCCTGTCATGTAGGCAGAGGTCTCCTTCTCGACGGAAGAGTTCGAAGCCCTTAATTCCGCTACGGCGGAATGAGAATCATTCACTCTAACGCCGTGGGCTAAGGCATTATAGTCAATTGGGGGAATGGCCCCCGTCCGGGTACGAGTGTGTCGATACACTCCTTCCGGTTCAGAGTCAGACTCGGAGTCATCTGAGCCGACTGCAATTTGTTTTCCCTTGCTCCTGCTTGTCATATTTGCAGTGAGCTCGGGGTACTCAACGTAAGAGAAGGTTCTCCTTCTGTGGGAGCGTCTTCTTTTAGCTGACGGAGGAATCAGGGTCAGCTGTCTGACCAAAGACTGCTGGTGTACGCCAGATTCGCAACGGCACTCTGAGAGCATGGAGATGAGCCGTTGGCAGCAGCATGATGAAGTGACCTGATTGGCACTTCTTTTCTTCGTCAAGTAATCCCTCAAATCCATAGGAGAGGAATTGAAAAGATTAGCCTCGCAACGTCGAAGACGGGAGGCATCCATGTGCTGTGCAGTCTGGACGCAGACTTCAGAGACGTGGTTTCCGCGTCTCAGCTGTGGGACGCGCGTCCGGCGTCTCTGTTGAGATGAGACGCGGGTCTCGCGTTGCTGTTTGGTGCGTCTGGGTAGAGGCGCGCGAGAGAGAGTGGGCTGCAGGGCGCCTCGTCTCTGGGCGCGTGCTTCTTGCGTTTGACGAGACATAGAAGCTTTATTCTGGCGTTTGGTAAGTTGGTCCTCAGAGGACTCAACTTGAGGAGTTGCGCGCTTGGGCCGCCAAACGCGGATTTCACGTACTGGACGTGACGCGGGCAAGGCGCGAGACTGTACGTCGCGTCCAGCTTCAGTTGGACAACCAACGGTTCCAACTTGCAGCTGACGCGCACGTCTCCTCTGTCGACGCTCAGCGTTTCGATTGCGTCGAGGAGGTGGAGAGAAACCAACAATATCCTGATGCTGGGCACCAGGGAGTTTAACCACGCGGGTCTCCTGAGAGACGTTGACACGGGTTTTCTGTGCGCCGGAGTTGGTCGCAACAACAACTGTGCTTGGGATCGCGCGGGCCTTCTGAGAGGCGTTGACGCGTGAACTTTGCTGGGCACAGTGGGCAGCAGCAGCGGCGTCCAAGAGAGCTTCAGGTCGGGCTTCGGGGCCATTCCCCGCCGAGACCCTGCGACAGACGCGGGTCTTTGGGCTCTTGGAGCCAGAAGAGAGAAACTCTTCATACTTCGCCTGGTCGAACTCCACAACAAGTGTCTCGACCATTTTCCCCCTAGGAGGAGATCATCCTGCGCCACAGCTTGTTCGTCAGTGACAAACGTGGTTCCCAGCGGAGTCGCCATCTCTTGTTGGACGCGAAAAACTGTAAAAGCGGACTGGAGCAACTTTTCCTTGAATCAGATGAAAAATTACAACAGGCTAATCTTCCGGTTACAAGGGAGGGAGAATATTGAATCTTGAATTCCCCCTTTGTTTAGTGCTGGGTTCTTCGTGTGGCGGTGGAGAGTGAATCTTGTTCTCCGTTGACCAGATGACCGTCAGTACCGTCGAGGGATCTTCTCCTTGGTAGGTAGAAGGAGTAACTCAGCCCCGTCCACCAAAACTCTAAAAGAGAAGGTAGGCGAAGAGCAACTTGTACGCAGCAAGCTGGCTTGAAGAGTCGAGCTCTCTCTCTCTGTTGATGATCTCTCTTTTTTTTTTCTTTTTGAAAAATCCGCCCCCTCTTCAATAGTGACGGGACTATTTATAGGGTTTTTAGGGGGTGATCGTGCCCCCTAAAAGTGCTCCACGATGAGGGCCAACTTCCCCGCTACATGGGCGGTGGATGGCGCCATAATCGGGGTGGTTACAACCAAGGTGCGGGCACCTTGTTGCTGAGACGCGAGCGTTGAGCCATGCTGAGACGCGGGCGTTGAGCCAACGCGCCTGGATGCTGAGACGCGGGCGTTGAGCCAACGCGCCTGGATGCTGAGACGCGGGCGTTGAGCCAACGCGCCTTGATGCTGAGACGCGGGCGTTGAGACTTTCGCGTCTTGATTGTCACATTTAGCCTTGCGCCTGGATCTTGAATCTCTGCGTTTTGGTGGCTTGTCTTGGTGATTTTTAGACAGCCTACAGTTCCAAACTATTAAAGTCGAATCAAAGTTAGAAACCCTAGATAAATAATCAACATTTAGGGTTGACTTTAAAGCATGTAGGGCTTTTGCATTAGCCTCAATGTACTTGCTATTATTAACATATGAATCATTAGTGGTAGCAAGATAAACATGAATGCCTAGGGCCTTGAGGTACATAGACATCTTAACCTTCCAAATTTGGACGTTAAGAATGTCAAAAGTGGGTGGTGACATGAAGTCCATGGTGTGTGTACAAAAATTGTGATTAGCCTAAAAAGGAAGATCTTTTACTCTAGGTTGTTAGACCTAAAATCAGAGTACCAAGCTCTGATACCAATTGTAGGTTCACCTAGAGGGGGGGTGAATAGGTGATGGCTAATCTAATGGTCACTTAATGCCAAATGATGCGGAAGTTAAAAACAATTATGACCTAATTAAAACTTTTACACTAAACACCACGTATAATACAAGAGTGTTGCCGAATTCCCGTGAAGGGCTCTGGACAAACTCCTCTAGATTCCCCTTGAATGGGTTGAGGTGCCGCGTTGGCTCTCTTGGTTGAATACAAGTGTTAGCAAACAATCCCAAGCAAGTATATCAATGAGCACACAAAATATCAAGCATGTAAATATAAACACTATAATTGAATGCAAGATATAGACAAAGAGATAGAGAGAGAGAGAGCAATCACAAACACAAAGGGTTTGTTTCGAGGTTCGAGCACACTTGCTCTACATCCCCGCCTTCGACACACGAAGGATTTCCACTATGCAAGATCCCAATGGATCTCTCCTCGGTGCCGCAACACCTACAAGCCCTCGGACTCCCTAGTCCCGTACACACGCAAGCTCACTAGCTCGCCGAGGCCGCACCTCAAACACGGAGTTCGTACCCGAACCCGAAACACCGAGTCCACACTAGGACCCGAAACAATCGCGAACACACACGTCCGCCTTCTCAAAGAACAAAGTAGAACTTTGGTGATCACAACTCTTGATCACCTAAAATCCTCTCACAATAACACTCCCTATAGGATAGATATAGCAATGGATAGCTCAAGTGTTTGTGTGAGAAAACAAGGAAAGAGATGGTGGAGGAAAACTCAAGAAGATCTCTTTTTAACACTCTTGATAAAACTTCCCTTTTTGATAGGAAATATTTGCTCTCTATTTTGTGGAGAAAAACTTCTGAAAAGAGTGGGAAAAACTGGCTCTAAAACAATCTCCAAATCTTAAGAAAACAGCCCCCAAATGACCCTTTATATAGAGTCTGGAAAAACTAGCCGTTGGGGCTCTGTCAGACCTGCCGGTCGACCCGCCCGGTCGACCGCCAAATGTCAGAAATCCGACCGTTGGAGCCACGATCGACCGCCCAGGTCGACCAAGCCACTGGAGCAGAGAGTAGAACTCTCTGTCGGTCGACCCGTACGGTCGGCCGAAATTTTCAGAGAGCAGAGCTCTCTGGATCGGTCGACCGGCACGGTCGGCCGTCCTCCAGTGCACAAAGGCGTGCACGTCGTGCACGTCGGTCGACCGAGCCGGTCGACCGACTTCAGACCAAGTCGACTATACAGTCGACTTGCTGAAGCCTGGAAACTATTTTTCTGGGATTTAAAACAGAGTCTTTTGGTTCACATAAAAATCCCATAAAATACATAAAAATCTACAAAAATAGTTTTACCAATATACTTTGATAAACAAACATGCTTGCACAAAATCAAGGCATGTTATAAAATATTTGGACTCTTTTTGTAAGTTGGAAATATTGGTTCAAATGAAAACTGTTTTTTCAAAACAATATTTTTTCAAAACATGTTTTTTCAAATCTTCATCAAATACAAAAACAAGATATACTTTTAAAACATAGTGTGTATGGATATGATCCACTACACAATCAAGATGAAATATCTATGTTTTTGAAATTAAACTCTAAACTTGATTTTGGTCAAAAGATATGTAAACATGAAAATCAAAATCCAAACATGTATTTTGTCACAAAATGAAAGTCTTTTCTAAACTGAAAATTCTTTTATGAAAAGACAATTAAATCAAGAGTGTGTGTGTGATATATACTTGAGCAATCCACCAACTACTCTATCCTTTACATTTTTAACTAAAACAAATCTTCTAAAAACTAAATCTTATACCTAGACACAAGTCTTGATTTGAAGTCTTCCCTTGAAGTCTTCTCATCTTCTTGACTTGGTCCAAACACGATTCACCGAGCTCAAATCTTTATGTGGTCTTGATGCATAGGCTCGTGAATCAACCGGTGCAACCTTCAAAACTTGTCTTAAAATCCTTTGTTGAAGCTCCGCACCTACTAAGATTTTGATCATAAATCTGTCACTAATTAAGCACAAGATCATTAGTAATATAACTACATGAGTTAATCATCATCAAAACTAGAGTGATGGGTCTTTGGGCCAACAGTTTTTGCAAGAGATCTATCTCCTCTATTTATAGGGAGAGGAAGGGATTAAAACACATTTTAATTAAGCTTATTTGATCCCAAAATAATCCCAAAAACTAAAAGAAGTTCTGCCAAATAATAAATCCAAAAACAGATTTCAGAATTGCACCAAAGAGGAAAGAGTCGTTGGGCTCTGGCAGGCTTGGCGGACGGCCGCCCCGGTCGGCCGTCAGTCCTACTGGCAAATAGCTGTTGGGCTCGGGTCGACCGGTCGGCCGCCCGACAAGAAAACAGAGAGCAGAAGTTTTAGGTCGGTCGACCATTCGGCCGACCGACAAAAAACAGAGAGCAATCTGTTTTCTGTCGGTCGTTCGGTCGGTCAGCCGACGAACGTGCACAAGCGTGCACGTCCTGGACACAGGATCCGGTCGACCGGTGCGGTCAGCCGGTTTAGTCTGAAACAGAAAAACAGACTGAAAAATTTTGAACTTTGGAAAAATTTCAGAATAATTTTGTATGAAATTTTGACTAAGTACCATGCTGGAAAGATAGAAATACATGATATAAACAAGATATAAAATTTGTAAACATGAATCATGTATAGAGACCAAGGCATGAACTTTAAACAAAATATCAAAACTAAAACTGTATTTTTAAAAATATGTGTGTGTGTGTCCTAGAGCCAATATTCTACAACCTCAAACTTTAACAAACTATTCTTACATTGGTTCTAATTGACTACAAGGTCTTCAAGTGGGCTTCTCCATATGTGATCTTGCAAAGCTTGATACTTGAGCCCGAAATGAGGTGACTTGAGTCAAAAACACCTTCCTTTAGGGAAGAATGCTCCTAGAATCATTAGAACCCTGAAACACACTGAAACAATAAACATGATTAGTACAAATAACTATATATGTTTTTGTGATCATCAAAACACACTAAAACGGGTGATTGTAACCTTGGGCCAACACTAAGGACAAGAAGTTTATCCTCAGCAGAGATGTCACGTTTGATGAGGCTTCAATGCTAAAGCCTACAATATCTCAGCAGGTAGAGATTGAGAAAGACCAAAGGGATATCGCAGCAGGTAGAGAGTGATGCTACTTCACCATCTCTAGAAAGATCAGTATCATTGGAGATCATACCCACGGTGACACATGATAGTGATCATGTAGCCGATCAGGATATTAATAATGATGAGGATCAAGGACAAGTTATGGGTGATGTTCATGAATCCATTGCAGTTGGACGAATTAGAAGAAATTCACGTAATCCAAGTTGGCTCATTATAGATATAATTGTGGCATATGCTCTTCCAGTCATTGAAGAGGCGATCCCATCTACATATAGGGAAGCTGAAATCAGTTCAGAGTCCAAGATGTGGAAGGATGCCTGGTGGAAGAGATGAGTTCTCTATACAAGAATGACACTTGGGAACTGACAGTGTTGTCTAAGGGAAAGAAGGCAATTGGCTGTAAGTGAATATATGCAAAAAAACATGAATCTCTCAAGATGATACTTTATGCTATAAAGCCAGATTGGTAGTTAAAGGTTACGCACAGCGAGAAGGCATTAACTACAATGAGGTATTCTCACCTGTTGTAAAATACTCGTCGATCCGGATTTTAGTGGTGCTGGTAGCACTGTATGAGTTGGAACTTGACCAGCTCGATGTGAAGACCGCCTTTCTCCATGGCGATCTTGAAGAGGAGATCTATATGTCTCAGCCGATGGGATTCAAAACTGCAGGAAAGGAGAATATGATATGCAAGCTGAAGAAATCGCTGTATGAATTAAACCAATCTCCTAGGCAGTGGTACAAGCATTTTGATAACTTCATAAGAGGAAAAATGTACACACGTAGCCATTATGATCCATGTGTGTATTATAGTAAGCTACCCAGTAGAGAGTACATCTATCTACTGTTGTATGTAGATGATATGCTCATCGCTTCTAAGAGCAGATCCGTAGATAAATTGAAAAAAGACTTGTCTTCTGAGTTCGAGATAAAGGATATTGGTGAAGCGAAGAAGGTGTTAGGCATGTATATTGGTGAGACCGAAGGAGTGGTAAGGTTAGCTTGACACAAAAGGCGTATTTGTAGAAGGTACTTCAGAGGTTTAACATCAACGACGATACGAAATCTATAAGTACACCATTGGCTCCTCATTTCAAGTTAAAAGCCATTATGTCTCCTACTACTGTCGAAGAATGTGAGTACATGACTCGCGTGCCGTATGCTAGTGCAGTTGGTAGTTTAATGTATGCAATGGTGTACAAGGCCTGATTTGTCACAAGCTGTCTCGATGATCAGCAGATACATGCATTATCCCTGTAGGGGTCGTGGGAAGGAGTAAAGTGGGTTTTACGGTACATCAAGGGTACCATAGACATTAGTTTAGGATTCAAGAAGGATTCTATGGGTAAGTAGGAGTGTGTCGGATATGTTGATTCCGACTATGCAGGAGACCTCGACAAACGCCGGTTTACAATGGGAAATGTGTTTTCATTGTCCCATGCGCCGGTGAGTTGGCGCTCTATTTTACAGTCTACCGTTGAATATCTACTGCAGAGACCGAGTACATGACCATGACGGAGGCTATGAAAGAAGCAATATGGCTTCACGTGTTGCTCGATGACTTGGAGATTGATTAGGATCTGTTGAAGATCAACTGTCATAGCATGAGTGCTATCTATTTGGCAAAGAACCAGGTATATCATGTAAGGACAAAGCACATTGACATTATGTTCCACTTTATTTGGGAGATTCTTAATGAAGGTGACACTGAGTTATTAAATGTTCACACAAAAGAAAATCCCGCTGATATGCTTACTAAGGTGATCTTGGGAGTAGAATTTACATATTATAAAGAGATGCTCCATATCCTTCCAGTTGCTTGAGCTCGTGGAGCTCGTTTGAATGAACTACGGATGACTTGATCCCTTGGGCAGGGTACGTAGGCAGCCACATAGGTGCAGCCCCTTTCGAGTTGACATGTATTGTGTTAGGTTTGACTCAGATTTGAGAAATCTTCACCGAGGTGAAGAATTGTTGGGAGAGAGGAGATAAAAGCTTGATGGAAGAGTTTTACTCAGCGGAAGAGATAGTGTAGAGAGCGAAGTCCAAAAGGAGCGATAACGTAGTCCATATGCAGCCAGAATAGAAGGCCGGTCGACCACCCGGTTGACCGACATGCACAGCTTGGTGCACAGCAGCAGTTCAGTCGATTAAGCGGTCGACTGACTGGCACAGCCTTGTTTCTATTGGATTCGGTCAACCGACCGGTCGACCGAAGGAAGGGTCAGTCGATCGGAGTGGTCGACCACAGTCGGATCTGCTAATCCTATTGGGATTCAAAGTCCGTTTCTGATCCGGAGTCGAATCTAATCGAGGTTTCTTAAAACTCTAGGACACTCTGGCTATAAATTAAGAGGCATAGCCCGCATGAGTTGTAACCTGTAATTGATTATTGACTCAATAAGATCTTTCTCCCCCTTGCCCTGAGAGCGTAGGCAAATTGTCAAACCTTGTTAAATATTGTGTTGACTTTTCTCTCTTGTTTAATTGTTCTTGTCTTTTAGGTATTTCTCTGGTGTATCTCTCTCTGTTGATTGAGGTTTCTCATTAGTTGTTGCACCTTGCGCAACAAGAACAAGTTGTATCAAGTTTGTAGATAATGCTGAATGTTGAGTCAATGCATGGAGTCGAGGAGTAACATTGCTATGCATGATGATCCTGTAACTAGAGAATAAGTTTTAGGGTTCTACGAAGTGGTATTAGATAGTTTTAGGTAACCTTATAAAGGGGAAAGACATCAAGACCATATACAAAAAACCTCCTTAACATTTATTTTTACGCACTTTCGTCCCTTTCGTCGTTGAAATCCTAACTTCTGTTATATTTTATTTGTGTGATCTACAAGCTCTTATTTGCAGTCGGAAGCTTTCTTCAACCTCCAAGTCTCTCTCCTCTTTTCTCCCGCCAGAACTGACAATTCAATTCAATTAATTCTCTCTTTAAACTTGAAACAGAACAAAATTAAAACAAACCAATAGTTTCCGTCTATTCTCTCTCCTCCTTTTTTTTTGATCTCTCTCCTCTCTCTAGATTTACTTTAATTTCTCTAATTTTTCTGATATCTAGCCTAGCCTGTACGCAATGGGAAACGATGCCGAAGCCGACGGTGAACTTCGATTCAAGGAGACGGTCAAGTGTGGAACTGACGTTTGGAGATATTTCGACTCCTCGGCGTCGGTATTGGTCCTGTCTTTGAAAGGGGCGTTGTTGTGGACAACTATTTGTTTCTTCTGAGCCATTAGCGCTATGAAAGAGGCTTTTTAGAGGATGTATAGGGGTTTGGAGGAATCTCGAGTGTAGACTCAAAATCTCAATGAAAGCGCCAGTTTGTGGCGAGCAAAATTTCACCACAAGTAATTGGATTCTCCCGATCGGACCTGTCAGTGTACAAAAAAACACCACCTTCCAGGTTAGGAACACCGGTGTGATGCCGGCCTAAACCCTTGGTGTGAGAATTAGTAGGTGATCGGGATGGAGGACCGAGCAGAGAAAAACTGTCGGTGTATTATGGTGTTGGACTAGTCGAGAAAAATTGCGAGCATGGTGTGATATGCGCTCTGAGAATTAAGAAGTGACTCCTCCTTGTTGGAGAAGGAGGTGTATTTATATATGACATAGGCGATGAGTGAATGGGGATAGATGTGGATCTCGACTGATGGTTTGAATCTGATTATCTCTGTAACTGCCTGTGTTGAATTCTTGGTTATTAAGATTGACGCGTTAGAGGGTGATCCTCATTATCCTAATTGTTTGATGAGCTGTAAGATCGTTACAGAGTCCTGACCGAGTAAGGAGAAAAGTGCACTTAACCGCCTTCGCGGTCTGCGAGATTCATCTCGATCTGCTGCTGGATGAAAGGAGTTATTGTCACGTAGCGGGACTGTAACGCCCCGATCCCAATGATACGGGGACGTCACTGCGACGCATATACGTAGGTCAGATGGTGCCCCCACGTATATACGCTAAGCATAAGTACAACAAGTATCAGAGTACAACACACACAGCGTGGTATAATCATATGCCAACTTACAAAATATAAATACAAAGTTGCACAAGTTATGATAAGCAAAATTGCTTTACAAGTGTCCTTTATCACAACCCAAGTCCAAAAGAACGATATACAATCAAAAATACAAAAGTGCTCACGTAAGGATGGAGATCCGTGAACCCAAAAGAAGTGTCGGGCAGGATAGATCTAGAGCTGGTCAGCCTGCTCTCCTAGGTAAGCCAAGTCCTCTGTGGAAGGCTCCACTTCGTTCCAGGCCTCGGAATCTGAATATGCAAATCCAAAGGGTCAAGACATAATACAACAAATGATAGGTAGCCAAGTGACAAGGGTTATGATCAGGGATAAATGAAGTAATAATAACCAGCAGTGAATATCAAGCGATGCAAATTCTATAAGAAAGTCATATGCAATAACTACAGTTAACGTCTTATTATTATTACTTGTCTTACTGTGATATCTAGCTATGTGACCCAGCGTCCCAGAGCACATAGATCCATATCATAGTAAAGCAAGGTGGTTATTGGAAACAGCGGTTGTATTGACGAACTATGTTTACAGTAGGTCCCGTGCATGCCCGGGACCACGGCCCAGTATTGTTCCGTTGCTTGAAGACGGAACCTGCCGCTAGGCTAACAGGAGGGTCTTATGTATGCCCTTGTCATGACAGTAAACAGGAAAGGGAGGAAGCACTCCCCTCGGTCCCCTGGAGTACCGCAGGTAAGACCGGAAAATATAGTGCACAACCTAATACCACTGTAAACACGAACACATATCGATATTCCGCATATTTCCCCCTGCCCCCATGTAAGTTGGTATATTTATATAAAGGTCGGGTATATCATGCTTGGTGTTTGAGTGATAGCATGAAGGGGAGGTGATATTTCATATTTAACATTATATGGAATAGCAATATGTAACATGAGTCATGAAGCATAATAAAGCAAGATCCATCAGGTAACAAGTCATGCAGTACAGGTATGAAGCATAAACAAGGCTAAAACAGCATACCTATATCAGGGAAATATCAAAAATTAGAAAGGAAAGGAGTCAGAAAATCTGTCCCAGGATTTGACCTAGCGGTCGACCTCCGGTCGACTGCCGGTCGACTGGGATTTACAAAGGCGGTCGAGTGCCGGTCGACTGCCAGTCGACCGTGCAAAGTGCGTGAGCTCCAGGTTTTGGCCGGTCGACTGCCGGTCGACTGGCCCACACCTAAATCCTAAGCCGGTCGAGTCAGCGGTCGACTGCCAGTCGACCGCCAGCTCAAAGTTGTGCACGTTGTGCATATCGGTAGAGTACCGGTCGACTGCCGGTCGACCGATCCTCTGGAATTTTCTGTTGTTAAGGGCAGAAATCAGAATTCTCACATGGGTTGGTTCTAACAGTTTAAAGGTAAGATTTTTGTGGCATTAGAGGACCTGATCTACTACTACAAGTACACCAGAACAGGGTCTAGCTTTGGTGTGTGATATATTGACATGAGAGGTTGGATTTGAGCTTAGATGACCTAAAAATTGGATTTTTATGTTATAAGTGTACATGGATCTCTATCCTAAGCATGTGGAGTGTTAACTAGGTCTTGGTGAGTAAGAAACTCACCAGGATAGGTTGGACTTGAGTCTAGATCCAAGGATGGAGATGATTGCTTCACTCCACACTTGTTGTTGAAGCTTGAGGTTGAAGAACTTGTTCTTGGAGTTGCCTTGGGAAGAGATGGTTGAAATTGAGCTCCCTTGATGAAGCCCTAGTGATCTTGAGGTGGAGATGAAGAGGTTGGGTGTTCACTTGGAGCTAGGGTTTGTGAGAAGAAGGAGATCTTGGAGAGTTTCCTCTCTTGTGAAGAAATGAAGGAGAAAGGGGAAATTTGCAAATGGATTGAATTTATAGTTTTGGGATCTTTGCAAAGAGGTTGGGATTATGATGGAAGTGGAGGGTTTTCTTGCAAAAATGTGGGGGTGAGGTGTCCCCTCTTGGACACATGGCCGGCCATGGGGAGGAGAGAGAGTTAGTGGGGTTAGGTGAAGTGTGAGTGGGAAATGTGGCACATGAGGTGGAAAAGGAATTTTGCAAATTTTGGAAAAATGTCCGAAATTCAAGTATCTCGGAATGGTCTGAAATTTTTTTCCAAAAATCAAGAAAAATATTTGAAGACCAATGGTGAAATTCGTTTGAAGGAATACTGTATAGATTTTTAATTAAAAATCCCGGAATCAGTTATTTACCGACTCCGAAAGAATTTTCATAAATTTATAAAATTCTCAGAAAAAGTGTATAAGTAAGAAATATGATTCTAAGCAATAAAGTCTAAAGGACTTTCTAAAAATTCCTAACAGTTTGGAAGATAAAAATTCGGAAATCGGCCAGCGGTACTGGCCGACACCGGTTTCGGAGAAATTCATTTTAATTCCAGAAAATTCTAGAAAATCACATAAAATCTAAAATATTGGAAAATGATATTTGAAATTAAAATCGGTCAAATACGGAAGGTACATCGGAAAATACGGTCAAAGGACTGAATACGTAACTAGGCACGTATTCCGGGAGAGGGGTATTACAATCTACCCACCTTACAAAAATTTCGTCCTCGAAATTTCATAAGGTGAAAGATAACAGGAAAAGCAATAGATAGATATGGATACAGGAAAGATAACGGTAGAAAAGTAGAAGGGAAGAGTCTTACCCAATCAAGATGTGAAAAGTTGAGGATAACGCTCCCGGATAACGTCCTCACGCTCCCAAGTGGCCTCTCCTGGCGCATGCCTGTTCCATGACACCAATACCAATGGAATAGCTCTGTTCTTCAGTGTCTTGACACTCCTGTCCAGAATGGCCAACGGCTGCTCTTGGTATGATAAATCAGGTTGTAACTCCAGCTCGGAATGATCCAGAATATGGCTGTCATCCCTGACATACTTCCTCAACTGAGACACGTGGAAGACATTATGCACCCCGTCCAAAGATGGCGGTATGCCAATCTATAGGACACATCTCCCACACTATCCAGGATCTCGAATGGGCCAATATACCTTGGACTTAGTTTCCCACGAGCACCGAACCGGATCACTCCCTTGGTAGGTGATATCCTCAAGAATACATGATCTCCAACCTGGAACTCCAATGGCCTTCTCCGAGTGTCTGCCCAACTCTTCTGCCTACTCTGAGCAGCCCTGAGATGATCTCGGATAACCCTGACTTTCTCTGTCGTCTGCATCAGGATCTCTGGTCCCAAAAGACTCCTCTCACCGACCTCATCCCAACAAATCGGTGATCTGCACTTCCTTCCATACAATGCCTCAAAGGGTGCCATCTTAATACTTGCCTGATAGCTGTTGTTATATGAAAACTCAGCCAAGTGAAGATGGTCCTCCCATGATCCTCCGAAGTCAATCATGCAAGCCCTCAACATATCTTCAAGGATCTGGATAGTCCTCTCAGATTGTCCGTCTGTCTGAGGATGATAAGAAGTACTGAATTTCAGACGAGTTCCCAGACTTTCTTGGAGACTCTCCCAGAAATGAGATCTGAATCTGGTGTCTCTATCTGACACAATACTAACTGGAACTCCATGCAGACGAACCACCTCCTTCATATACTATCTGCCAGAACCTCTGTCGACTGGCCTACCCTGAATGGTATGAAGTGAGCTGACTTGGTGAGGCGATCAACTATAACCCACACAGCATTATTACCCCTGGGACTCCGAGGTAATGCCGTCACAAAATCCATGGTGATATGCTCCCACTTCCATTCGGGTATCGGCAAAGGTTGAAGAAGTCCAGCTGGTCTCTGATGCTCGATCTTTATCTGCTGGCAAACCAAGCACTTGGCAACAAACTGGGCTATCTCCCTCTTCATAGCATTCCACCAAAAGTGCCTCTTCAGGTCCTGATACATCTTGTTTCCCCAGGGTGTATAGAATAAGCTGAACTGTGTGCTTCCTCCAAAATCTTCTGTCTGACTTCTCCTTGGGGAACACAGAGTCTATCTCCAAAATACAATGCACTCTGGACGAATACAGATATCAGTCCTCAATCCAGCCTCCGCCTGAGCTCTGAATGTCTGCAATCTGGGGTCCTCCTTCTGAGCTTCCTTGATCTCCTCTATCAATGATGACTGGATCTGTAAAGCCATGAACTGCCCGGCCTTATCACCTCCTTGCACTAACATCAAATCCAATCTGATGAATTCCTGAATCAACTCCCTCTGCTGCGTGAGGTGGACTAGCACTCTGATCTCTGGCATCCTGCTCAGTGCATCAGGAACGGTATTGACTTTGCCTGGATGATACTGCAAGTCAATATCATAGTCCGCCATAAGCTCCAACCACCTCCTCTGCCTCATATTCAACTCCTTCTGTGAGAAAATATACTTGAGGCTCTTGTGATCTGTGTATATCAACACTTGTCTCCCAAGGTAGTGTCTCCAGATCTTCAAAGCAAAATATCACAGCTGCCAATTCCAAGTCATGAGTTGGGTAATCCTCTCATGAGGCTTCAACTGCTAGATGCATATGCTATAACATGATCATGTTGCATAAGCACACACCCCAGGCCTTTACCCCGATGCATCACAGAAAATGACCATCCCTCCTCTTCCTGAAGGGGTCCTCAGATTGGAGCTGATATAAGCCTCTGCTTCAATGCTCAAATGCTGCATCACATTCTTCCGTCCATATGTATCTCTCCCCTTTTCTGGTGAGCCTGGTCAACGGAGCTGCAAGTCTAGAGAAATCCTGGAC